>JARFYF010000063.1:86190561-86208804 GCA_030265395.1 Rhina ancylostomus
ACCCTGGAGTGGGTACAAGGCTTTCCTTCCAACCTTTCCCGACAGGACAACCTGCCCATTCCTGAACCATTTCCAACACAGTGACATCCTAGATGTGGCTCAGCTGTTTTCCTTGGTGGGTGAGTCCAGGACTAGAGAGCACAGTCTTAGAATTAGAGGGCACCTATTTAGAATAGAAATGAGGAGATATTTCTTTAGCCAGAGGGTTGTGGATTTATGGAATTCGTTGCCACGTAAAGCTGTGGAGGCCCGATCATTGTGGGTATTTAAGGAGGGGATTGATAGGTATCTAATTAGTCAGGGTATCAAGGCATATGGGGAAAAGGCCGGGAATTGGGGCTAGATGGGAGAATAATTTAGTTCAGCTCATGGAGCAGACTCGATGGGCCGAATGGCCCATTTCTGCTCCTTTGTCTTGTGGTCCCGTAATCTCGTGATCCTTCCTTAAGCAGAGACACCAGTACTGTGCACAGAACACCTGATACGGTTTCACCAATGCCCTATATAACTGAAACACAATCTTTCCCTTTCCATTTAATTCACCCATCAATAAATGATAACATTGTTAGCTTTATTAATTAGTTGCTGTACCTGGTAACTTAGTTTTGAAAATCACGTAATTGGACACTGGACTGCACTACACCACAGAGCACAGCAATCACTCACCAACGAAATAACATATTTCATGGAGCCGCAGAGAGATACACCACAGAAACAGGGGCTTTGGCCCACTGGGTCCATGCCACCCCATCAAGAGCCCATTTTATACCGATCCCATTTCATTCTCCCCACATTCCCATCAACTCCCATTGGATTGTACTGCTCACCCACACACCAGGGCGGGTGATTAGCCACCCACCCAGTATGTCGTTGGAAACTGGAACATCCATGGGAAACCCACACAAGTGGCAGGGGGAACGCGCAAACTCCACACACACACACACACACACATATAGAGTGGCCGAGGTGGGAATCGAACCCGGGTCTCCGGTGCTGGGAGGCAGCGGCTCTACCCGCTATGCCAACTGTGCAGTCCTTCATTTTAAGGTATTGTGTACATCGAAACACACAGTGAGAGCCATCTTTTGCACAGAGTGTTCTGGGAGGCAGCCCGCAAGTGCCGTAACGCTTCCAGTGCCAACATAGCACGCCCACAACTTCCTAACCCGTATGTCTTTGGAATGTGGGAGGAAACCGGAGCACCCGGAGGAAACCCACACAGACATGAGGAGAATGTACAAACTCCTCACAGACAGCGGCCGGAATTGAACCTGGGTCGACTTGGGTTGTGTTCACAACTCTCCGCAATTTCTTGTGATTTTAATGAATCAACCATTAACTCTGTTTCTCTTCCCACAGATGCTGCTGAGGCTTTTCTGCTTTTGTTTCAAGAAATAAAGGGATATGTGGTTAACGCAAAACAATTGTACCGAGGTAGAAGATCAGCCGAGATCTTATTGAATGGTGGAGCAGGTCAGAGAGGTAAAACAGCCTCTTCCTTCACCTGTTTCTGTTGTTCTAGCTGGGGAAGATGATCAGGTGGACCAGCAATGTCAACATCCCAAGAATAGATATACCTTTTTAAATAAAAAAGTAGACATAGAAGAAGAAAGAAGAGCAGGTCCCATAGACACCGCACACTATAACAGTTTACACTTAGTATTGTTTTCTTCAAACAACACTATCAAGCAAATACAATTACAGGTAGCTGTAGCCATCTAGATTGGCAGTGTCATGCCCCATAAGTTATTAATATCTAATGACATTACCCTCAGGCTGAATTGTTTCAATAGTACCTTGGCTGAGCTTCCTGCCGCCTCAAGGTATTAACTTTGTTCTTTTTGCATGGAGAGATGGTGCACCGACTGAATAAGTAATAAACTCCGTAAGATTAATTTTAGTTCATTCTTTATGTTGTCAAGGTAGGACTCCTGAGGGATAATGTGGAAATGGCCTCGAGTAGCAAGTGATGTGGCCCTTCTTTTCCCTGTGTTCAAAATAGAAAGGGATCTAATTTAAAAAGGAGCAAAACTCATTTATTGGGCCACGAATGCACAGCATGTGATGGGCATATAATGTGACAATCTCACTCAGAAATCTCATTGAAGCATTAGGGAGTATGTTCCAGAATTGTAGCTTCTGTCTAAACTGCTGCTTCAGTTTGCGTTTCAGTGTTCCTGATGGAGTTTGCCGTGAAAATCAAAAAATGTGCGGATGCCAGAAATCTAAAATAAGAACTGAAAATTCTAGAAACACTCAGCAGGCCAGACTGCATCTGTGGGAAGAGAAACAAGAGCTGATGTTTCAGGTCAAAGACCCTTTGAGCTATGAGAGAGATCCAGCACTGAAACAGGCCCTTCAGCCTACTGAGTCCATACTGAATATTAATCACCCATTAATTCCCTTTTTTAAAAAGTATTCTCCCCACGTTCCCATTAACAGCGCCCCCCCCCAGATTCTGCCACTCACCTACACACTAGGGGCCATCTTCCCAAACCAGAAGCCTTGGATGTACCAGGAGATTCGCAATCTGCTGAGGGCTAGATCTGTGGCGTTCAAGACCGACGATCCAGAACCCCACAAGCAGTCCAGGAACAACCTATGGAAGGCATTTGTGAGAGTGAAAGGCAATTCTGAGTGAAGATAGAGACACAATTGGACACACAGCAGCTGTGGCAGGGTTTGCAGGCCATTACTTCCTAAAAGGTGAAATCTAACAGCATAAATGCAGTGATGCTTCACTCCCTGATGAACTCAACACCTTTCATGCACACTTTGAAAGGGAGAATAACACTGCGCCTGTGATAATCCCCACAGCATCTGGTGACCCTGTGATCTCTGTCTCAGAGGCTGACATCAGAACATCCTTCAAGAGGGTGAACCCTCGCAAGGCATCAGGCCCCGACCGGACAGGTGTACCTGGCAGGGTGCTGAAAATCTGTGCCGACCAACTGGCTGGAGTGTTCAAGGACCTGGACCCACTGCACTTTGCCTACTGCCACAACAGATCTACAGCGGATGCAATCTCACTGGCTCTTCACTCGGCTTTGGAGCACCTAGACAACAGCAATACCTGCGTCAGGCTGCTGTTTATTGATTACAGCTCGGCGTTCAACACCATCATCCCCTCAGTATAACCCTGGGTCTCTGTACCTCCCTCTGCAACTGGATCCTCGACTTTATCATCAGCATAAATTAACATAGATCCAACTGTTTTTTTTACCTATTCCAAGATATTTTTCTCCATACATTTCCTTTTACAAATGCACTGAATAATTATGCAACCAGTAAAATGGATTATTTTCTCATTCCAATGAAACAGCTGCCTCGTAGTTACTAACTTTGTCAGAGGGTTATATGAAAGAAAGCTTGTGTCCCTCCATCTCATAGCACAGCAAAAGGTTAATCCTATTTTTTGCAGTATTTCATACTACTAAACACTTCAAACTGATTTTGATTAAGCAGTGACCATTAAGCAGGAAAACATATTTACTTTGACCTTTTACCTCTTCCTTTCCACAGGGATCCAAACAGTCCATCCATGTGAAGCAGCAATTCACTTGCACTTCTTCTAATCTAGCGTGGTGCGATATTGTTTTCTCTACATTCCAGAAACAAAATGCAAACAAGCCGATTATTTTGTGGAGCACCTACATTCAGTCCACAAGGGCCACCCTGAATTTCCTGTGGAGCACTAGCAATCAGTCCACAGGGATCACCCTGAATTTCCTGTGGAACACCTGCATTCAGTCCACAGGGGCCAACCCAAATTTCCAGTTGCCTGCCATTTTGATTCACCATCCCATTCTGACCCAAGGCACCTGCACGGTTACAGAAAGGCCCACTGGAAGATTGAGGAACAACATCTCATCTTCCATCTGGGCTTGTTGCAGTCCTGATGTTCAATTCTACAACTTCAGGTCACTTGCTTTCTCTGTTTGTATCATAACTGGTTAGCTCTGCTGCACGTCATTTATCTGCAATATTGGCTCAATTTTTCTTTCTCCATCAACACAGCCTAGCATTTCCTACAGCTGTGCATTTCACAAATTTTACAGTCCTTTGTTTGCTCCATCCCTCTCTCCATCTGCCCTCATTTCATAGCCCTTTTGTTCCTTTGTTCATGCTTTCACCAATAAGTTCCTTCATTAACCTACAATTAGGTGTCTTTGTCTGCATCTTATCACCTTGGCAACCCTGGCTTCAATCAGAAATCAGAAATATTCCCTTTGTCCCATCTACCCCTCCCACACACTCTCTGCAATTCAAAACTAATTTGCTAAAACTGGAAAAGAGAGAAAACAAAGTATCTTGAGCCCAAAATGTTAAGTTCATTTCTCTTTCCTGATGCTGCCCGACCTGCTGAGTGTTTCCTTTATTCTCATGGTGCCTGACCTGAGTGTTTCCAGTATTCTCATGCTGCCTGAACTGCTGAGTGTTTCCAGTATTTTCTGTTTTATATTATGTTTTAACTGTAATATACAAGGGTTTGCAAGGCTCTGGAAAAAGAACAGGGGAGAGAGATGAATTTAACAGCACTTTCAAAGAGACAGAACTGCAGTGATTAGCTACATGCCATCCTTCAATACCAAATTATTTTAAAACTAATTTAGTTTGAAATTGTCCAGATTCAGAAACAATTATTTCCAAGTATTTTTAATTAATCAATTTCAGACTTGAACATCGAATCACATCAATAACATAATTGGAAATTTTTGTGTTCTTCTTACTGCAGTCCCGTAGGATTGAGGACTACTTACTTACTATTGACAATGATGGGCCAAATTGATGAAGGTAATTGAACAGCAATCACTCCAGGATTTATCAGTGGCTGTTGTAGCAGAAATAATGTGAAAATCTGTGGTTCCTTGGTCACAGAATGATATAATCTCAAAAATGCCTATGCTTGGACTGAGGGTATTGTCGTGACGTCTTGCATTCATCTCTTTGACAAAGTATGTGCTCACTGTAATGAGGCTGTGCTCCAAGTATTTTGTCAAGACAGAGACCCTGTCAGAGTTAGTCTTCCCTACTTTCTCCTTGCGCTTAGCTCCTTGTTGGGAGTTGAAGTTACCCACAAGAATCAGTTGGTCTTTCTCAGGTTTAACAAGGTTAGGATGGAAGTCCTTTTCAGCCTTGTCAGAAACTTTGTGGGTTGGGGCATATGCACGAATGACTACAATGTGTTGCTTCCATGTTAGACTGAGTTGAAGGGTCATAAGATGGTCACTAATTCCACAGAGTGAGTCACTGAGATGCCAGACCAGCTCATACTTAATGGCAAAGCTCTCACTGTGAAGATGGTGTTCCTCTTCCAGTTTGCCCTTCAGAAGAAATTTCACCCACATCTTGTTCTTTAAACTGCCCATCTCCTGCCTGTCATAATTCAACTCAGTGTGGCGACATTGACCTCAAAACATCTGAGTACCTAAGCTGTGAGTTCAGGGCCATTGCTCAGGATTGTCTAAGAGGGCCCTGACATTTTTGGGCCCAAATATTAATATTGAGTAGAAGTTGTCTCTGTGTGGTTTCTTTTAACATGGGGTAGCTGTTGCACTCTGGCTTCACAGAGCAAGGTCTTGATCTAATAGCAAGGGGCCAATGGGTAGTAAACCTCATGCATTAATGGGCGCACTGGTAAGTGCTGCCCAGCATGTGCAAATTTGCTCGCACACACGTATGGCTCAGGCAATGAAGCCTCTGCCCACTTGTCTTCAGTCATCTTCTCACCCTCTATTTGCCACACACTCAACCACATTCTGAATCCCCAGGTTCTGGCTGCACACCCAACCACATAAATTGCTACTGATACATGTATCAAAAGCAATCAATTAGAAAGCTAAACAATATAAATATTTATTGCAAATATTTTCTGATGGGCATGTGGCAACTTTCTCGGTTTTGACGCAAGACTTAATAGTTACCAATGGAAATAAGGTTTACAACACAATACACTGACACGTACAACATCCTAAAAAGAGATCAAAATTATTTGTTATAGCACTCATTGAAGTTTCAAAACCAACAATATTTTGTATCATAGCAATATCTGGGAGGAGTATGTCCAGAAAATAAGGTTTAATGTAGGATTAGTGTAAATGGATGGTTAATAGTCAGTTGATAGGCTGACGGGCCCACTTCCCTGCTGTAGCTCTCTCTCTATGACTTTCTATAACATTGACCGGTCTGGGAACCAATTACCCTACAATTATGAACCAAAATAAAAGACTCAAGCCACATTATGGGTCAACCAAAAGTGATTTTTTTTTGTTAATTATAGTAAACATCCATTCACAAACTAAATCAGGCAGTACTGTTTATAAACCGAGCCCTTGCCCCAAAAGGGAAACCATGTTATCGATATATTTGGAATCTGATTTTTCCCTAATAAAATGTCAGTAACAAGTTACCAATCTCTTTTTGAGGCAATTTCAAAGGTAAAAATGTTTCTACCATACAATAGTTATGATCAATAATTATAGTCTGTAAATACGGGCAACATGCTGAAAGCAAACTGAGAGGAAAAAAGATTGGAAGCTGAACTTAATATTCAGTAAAGCAGTTAAAAGTTTATTGTGGATTAGATTTTCAAATTTATAGTTAGATAAACAATGGTTGTTTTTTGAACTTTACGATTAGAACAGCAAAATATTTTGAAATGACCAGCTCATGATTCAGATTTGGAAAGAGTGATGGAATCGAACGTTAACTTTAGTAACAAAGCACTAATAAAGACCAATGATTATTAAAGCTCACTCAAATGTATCTACATTTTCTGAGATGGATGAAGAGTAAATGGAGACTTATATCTGCATAATTGTGGTATGGGGGGGGGAGGGGGGACAAATTTATCTCCTGCAATGTATAGGGATTGTATTATTTACTTATTTCTCCAAAAAAAAATCTCTGAACACCTAACTTTCTCTCTCTGGGAAGGCCTCTTGGAACATTTGAATTGAGTGTCCCAATCTCCACTTCAGAAATCAGTGATTCAATTACCGTAAGTCAATGGCATGGGAAATCTGCTCACTTGTTTATTAACAAAAAGAGATCTGAAAATTTCTACATTAAGAGACAGTAAGTGAATCAAAAAAACATACGAATTTCCAGAGGGCTTTATTCCTTCATCACTGCTCTTAATCTGAAAACTGACTCTTTTATTAGCACCCTTCACTACTTTCAACTGGTCTTGCTGTTGTATGGGCAAACTTGGAATAACACATGGCATTCGAATATACAACAGCTGAGACAACACTGTTAAATCTGAGCCTGCAACTTTACACTCATAATTTGCTCAGAGGCCACTGTCAAGAATTATAAAGCAGCAACATTAGTTAATTTGTCCAGTCTCTAGGTTGAGAATCCCATAACTTAATTCATTATTTTTACTATTTTCCCGATAAGAATCAACCTTTTATTGAACAGGGAGATATTTTTCTTGTCATGTGTCTGAGTACCAAAAAGAACTGTGAAATTATCAAGAAAGTCTAAAGTACATGTTGAAAGTAGCAAAGTATTAAAACCTTGGATTCTCTACTGGTGGTAATATATACTTCAGATATCAGAGTCATTTTCAGCAGATGATACATTTCAAAGTTATTTGCAAAGTGCAGTTCTTCACATCAGTCACAAGTCACCACTTTGACCACAAACAGTGGTAGTTTACTTTCAAAACAGCAATATACTCGAACTCAGCACAATTATGCTTCAGCACAAATTAAACTGAACTGTAAACACAATGGAGGCAGGCAAAAATAAGTATTACATTTTAAAAAAAGGGTGCTGGAAGTACTTTGGAGACCACACATATTCTATATAGAAAAAATGTTTCAAGTTGAACTTTAATCAGAGTGGAAAATGTTAAAGTGCAACAGGTCTTAAGGTAATACAAAGGCAGAGGAAACTGGGTGGGGGGGGGTGATGGTTGGAAAACACCTCCAAGGTCAGGAATAAGCAGACGGAACAAAAATGTTCCACAAAACAATCACCCACTTACATTTAGTGTCCTTAGCTCTGCATGGAGAAAATAAAGTTTACTGAATTGGAAGAAATGTCAGAATTCTGTGCTGATATAATTCCACGATTTGGGAACAAACAAAATCATGCTACAAGCAGCACAGTTATTTCTGATAAAACCAATGTTGGAATGGAATCTGTCTACAAGTTGTAGCTGGTCCTTTGATCTAGAGCTAGACAGGGTTCTAGGTCCTCATCAAATTACTGGTCCTTTGAAGGATAATGGGTAGATTTCACACCATGACAATCAGACTGGAATAGCTTCAATTTTTTGCAAATATCAAAGTGCAGGCTTTCAGATGAATGTAATACACCTTAACCAGTTGAATTATCAATCGTATTTTGTTCTGAAAAGTTCAAAATATGCATTGTTTAAGCCATCAGGAAATTCTGCTTAACAGCTGGCATGCTCATTATCATGCATTCCAAACATCTCCTACCAATGTGTCTGAACTTAAGATTGACAGCTCTTTTGTATTCTTCTGGCCTAGAATATTTCCACTATCTTTTCACTTCCATTTCTGGAATTGTAATTCAGATTGAGTGGGTTGACAAATGGCGAAGTTCTGTCAAAGATTTCATCCAAAAGCCTGAATGTTTTAATGTCTTAGAGCACTGAATCTTTTGTTAATTGTATAATATTTCTACCATTAGGACCTTGCTACTTTTGACAAGATATAGTGTAGTCAAGGATAAACCTTGGTCTTTCGAGCACAATCTTTAAAAATGTTTGGGCATTTCAGTTCATGAAATCAGACTAGAAAAAAAATCCTTTGAGAGACCTGGGCAAAAGCTTTGAAAGAGCACCCAAATCAAACTAACAAAACATCACCAGGTGAAAGGGTTAGACCTAAGCGCAGTAGAGACAAGAATTTCTAAGATAAAATCAGAATACTTCTAACTATGTTTGGGTAAACCTTTAAGCTTTTGGCAGTCTGTAAAGATAAATGTAACGTTTTAAAACAACAGTTCTAGAAGCTGAAGGACTATCAGATGAAACAGATACAAAGCTTTTCTCAGCCACCTCATGTTTTAAATGGTTTTATGATTAGATCTGAAAAGGAATTATTATATAAATTGTTATGTTATGCTGGTTACATTATTGGTTTGTAGTTTCTTGTATTTTACAAAGATCTGTGCTTGGTAGGTTGAATGAATATGATGAACACAATCAGTATTAACAAATTTAGAGAGATGCTTACTTGAACCAGTGGCAACATCTTTTGCTCTATAACCATCTATTTCTTTGAAAGTATAATACTGTAGTCTCCTTTTAGATAACAAACTCAATTGTGGACATTGATATGAAATTAATTCACAAAAATAAAATTAATTGCAATCTTTATAACATCTGCCAATATAAATTCAAAATCACTGACAAAAGTGAAAGAGGAAGCTGTTTACAGTTTGTGAGTTCTATCATAAGTATTCTTTTGCACATTTCCCTCGTGATGAAAAATAGAGTGACCAAAGAGGGAAGAAAATTTACTGATGGAACATCAATTGGCCCCAAGTTCTAGAGTTTCCAATCTCTATTATGGTGGAAAATATTAATAAGAAGCCGAGTGCTACATCCCTCAAGGAATAAAGGAAAGTCACTGGGCCAGTTGCACACCTCCTCTCAATAATATTTCAGGAGCTTGGGAAACATTCTCATATCCAAGTACAGACCTATATTTGCTTCTTTTGAACTGATATTATGCAAAGGGACTGTAAAAAGATTAGCATACTTTTACAGGTCATGTTTTAGGTCTAATTTTAAAGTTGAACTATTCCTGTTACACTTAGGGTAAAAAGAAATACACTAACGTTTTCAGACACTTCTCTTCTCTTCTTTGTCTGAATCATTTCTGTTTCCACCTTCTCTGCAAGCTCCAGTTTTCGTCTGTTTTTCCTAAACGCAGATAAGCTGAATTCTAAATAGGATTTAAAAAAAAACACTATTTGTATTAAAAAAATCCAAAATAGCAACAAATGCTGGAAATACTCAGCAGATTAGGTACTACCACCATTTGTCATTCATTTTTTCCTGATATCTAACCTTTCACACCTACTTCCCTCCTGTCTTTTTCAGCATTATTAAACATGTTATTATCTATAGTTTTTTTCTGTTTCTGATGAAAAGTCCTGCAATGTTAACTTTCTCTTTCTCCATTATTTGCAGTAAACATATGCACACGATTTAATTTGCTAATAGCTGTTGCTCACAAGTAAACAATAATAGCTGATAAATGGAAATAAAGTTTTGCACTTTGATGAAACTTTAGAGGCCAAATACAAGTACAAAATTGTACATGGATCTGAAATTCATGAAGTTTTAGCAGTATTTCTCTTCAAGTACATTGTTTGGTTAAGAAACACAATGCTGAGACAATATGTGGCTAAAAGGTGTTCTTTATCCTCAATGTATGCTTAGATAGTTTCAGCTTGGTCAGCTGAGAGAAAGAAGGCAAACAAAAAACAAAAATCTGGCTTTCATTGCCGCTCCTGACAATGCGGTGGGAAGGGGCTTGAGGAAGGAAGAAGTGATTCTGCAAATGAGTTTTCAGTTAACAACACATTTTGCTTTTAAACTGATTTTCTTTAAAGTCTAAAGGGGTCCAAGGATGGCTGTTGATTATTGACTATTTTGTACTGTTACCCAAACCCAGTTTCAAATACCATGTTTTGGGTTTACATACATCTTCAGAAAAAAGGGCATATCAGTGTTCTAAGCAAATCCATAAAGAAACTAGATCAGAAAACTAAATCCACTGCCGAAATTACGAAATAGGGCCCTCCCGATCCTGAACCAAAGGAGTGCCAACACCATGTCCTCCATTTGGAGCACTGAGTTAAAATAATAAAAAAAGAACAGGAAATGCTATACGCAGCAGATCAGGCAGTATCTGAGTAGAGAAAAACAAACTTAACTGTGCCTCTGTTAATTCAGTTTCTCCCTCCACACATGCTGCCTTTCCTGCTGATATCGCAAGTATTTCTTTTTTTTAGATTGTAGCATCTCCAGTTTCTTTGTTATGAGTTTAAATTCAATCTGGTTTGAAAAATTGCCTAGAAAATGCTCACAAGAAGTTTAATGAACAAATAACCTTTTTTTCCCATAATGATCCAAAGCAAGTATGTACATCATCATAATATGTCTTTAAACTTAACTGTTATAAATGGATACGAGAATCGAAAGTTCCAGACAGCTGATACAAGCACAATCTTTCAAATCCCTTCCTTCTGCCCTCTACAATTCTAATCTAGTGCACAGTTTTTGGACATTTATACATATATTTTGTGTACAAGGATAACTTATGATGGAGCACTAATCATCAGTACAATCCTTAAATTATTGGATTAGTAGTCCAGAGGACTGGTTCAAATCCCAAGGAAATTTCAAAATCTGGAAAGAAAAAGTGACCAGTTTCATGAAAAATTCATTAAAAATAAAATGATTCATTAATGCCCTTTAGGGAGGAAATTAGTCCACCTTCATAGGTTTGAACAACACCAGTCCAATAGAAGTGTGATTGATACCCAATGACTGATTAAAAAATTTATATCAATTAGATTCAAGAAGTAGCTCTCTATTGTTTACTCAAAGCAACTGTGAATGAATAATATTACAGGCCATATCCTGTGTGAGGGGGGAAAAAAACTACTATATTTATTAGTATTAACTGAATAAATTAGAACTCTTCAAACTTAAGGGCACACAGAACCTTTTCCTATTTTTTTCCTTCATTTTATTATCAGCAAAAAACATACCCAGGAAAAAAAATTGATTATAAACAATTGTTGATTGAACAAAATAGTGAACTCAACACAATAAAGGAAGCAAGAACTAGAATTGAGGAGAGAATGAATGCAATAAAACAAATTTACATGCAAGACTAGAGTTTGAGATCATGAGCAACATGGAAGGGCCGATCAAATTAGTGCAGCTCTATAACTCTTCAGGATACACTAGAATTGTTAGGGCACAGTAAATTTGAAACATCAATGAAAGTTATAAAAAGCCTGTAATGATGGGTCACCCAATTAATTTCACTACTGTGCTCTTTCCCCATGTTTTCCATCCACTTATTTATCCAATTCTGTTTTGCATGTATTACTGAATTTGATTTCAAGCAGTACATTTTATATCACAACAACTTGTCATAGAGTGGAAAAGGAGGGCAGGAATCAGAGCAAGTGGATGGAAAGGCTCCTTTTCTCCCTTTCAGAAACCAGGGTCCCAGCAGATATAATAGAGTATGGGAATCAGCACCTTGTGAGCTTGTTGCTGAACCCAAGAGATCTCCGAATAGCTAGACAGTGGGTTATTGGAGTTTTACTGTATAACCCAAATATAAATATTCCATGGCTCCTTAACTAACTATTGATTATTATTATGACTCTCTCCTTTTGTTCCTTTTCTATTACAAATACCCAATGAAAACAAACAGAAAATGTTGAAAATGCTCAATAGTTCATACAACTGTGGAGAGAGAAATAGATTTACTGCTTCAGCTTTTCAGTCTGGTGACAATTGAAATATTAGTTCTGTTTTTCTCTCTGTAAATGCTGTTTGACATGTTGAGTATTTCCATCATTTCCAGTTTTTATTTCATATTTCAACATCTCGTATTTTGACTTTGTATTATACTGAGGAGTACTGAGAAATTCTCAGTCCTCCCTTTCTTTAAATCTGTTATCATTATATCATTGTTCTGAGTTACTCCTTGTGACTGCCAAACACCAATCACATTGTCCACACTGTTTATTTAAATTTATGCACTTCAAACCCAGTATAAACTGATATTTCTGATGTATTCTTTACTCTAACTGTATTTCTTTCTCCCAGTTCAATGCATTTTTGTCACAACTGTCTAACAGCATCAGTTAACTTCCCACCACTACAGTGTAACTGTAACTAGTAACGTGGTGAGAAGTTAACCAGGTTGAATGGGTCCCCTACGCCACAGAACACTTGGGTCCTCATTTCCGCTTCATTTTCCTAGCCACGTGCTATCTTGTTTTACCCCCCCACACCAGTCCCCAAACTACTCTGATGCTTACCAGTATGTGGCATCAGGAGGAATCCAGGGACTATTGTGAGGGCTTGTATTTTAACTTCCTATCTCCTGAGACTTTGACTGCAGGGCTTTAACTATATGTTCTCTAAACCATTGGCTCCCATGCAGATTGAGACTTAGCTCTTCTCCTTCATCCCTCAAAGTTCTGCTTCCCTCCTAGTAATTTCTTTTAGCTAGATTTGTGGAGGGAAGATGTTAACCATTGCTTCCTGTCCCAGGAATGCATTTCTACAATCTGCTTTGCATTCTGTGTAACATTTATTTCACAAATGAAGCACTTCGGGGCCAGGCATCATTTGGCTAGTTAATTATACATGTAACAATCAAGACTGACATCACAGATCAATTATCCATCAGCAAAGAACAATAGGATTACAAGTAAAGTGTTCTCATTGTTTAGCTTCAAAACTCCAATGTTTAAACCAAAAACATTGTTAGAGCTCAGGAAGCAAGCTACTTGTAAGAACATTGAATTAAAACTTTTTTCAAAAGCAGTGAACATTTTGGAAACCTTGCTGTTAATTGTACCATTCTAAAAATTGGAATAAGTATAAATGCAAATCTTTCTTTCTTAAATGCAAAACGTTTTATAATTCTGAAAATTAAACTGCAGTCATCTGTAGAAGGATGAAGCAGCAAGCTGAAAATGTCTTACTTGTTGCCATTATGTCAGGAGGACATGGTACAATTCCATGATCCACTGCCCACTTGTGAGCGCCTTCTCCAACTAAAAAACTAAAACAAAAGAGAAATTAGTTGATAATTTAATAAATACCGGAGTAACTTTAGGCACAATATGCAGTTAAAAGAAATTATGATGGGAAAGATAGCACACTTCCCCTTTGTAAGCGTAAAATAATCAGTGCATACTTGTACAGCACCAGAATTATTTGAGATGTCTCAAAATATTTTATGAAAGAACTTGAAAGGGTACACCTCAAATCATGGAAGAGGTAAATATAGGCAAGTTGAAAAGATGGGTCCTAAGATTATTCTTAAAAATGATTATAAAGGGAGATGGGACATTTTGAGGAAAGAAATCCTGCCAACAGTAGATGCCAGAGACAGAGGAATAATCCAGTCTTTGGGTGGCACAAACAGAGATTGACCCAAGATTAGAGAGTTGACACTGCAGAATTATCTAAATGGGTCCTTCAGCCCACCATGACCACATTGACCTTTTTACCTACCTTATTTTTCTTCCTTGTCTATTTAAGTGCCTGTTAAAGGTCTCATTTAAAAAGTGGTGTTTGTATCAGATTCCACCAACTCCTATGGCAGCGAATTCCAGATATCAACCACTCTGTGTAAAAAATCTTTCCTATTAAATCTCCTACCTCTCACTTTAAACCTCTGCCCTTGTACCACACTAATGGAGAAAGATTCTGAATATCTACCCTCTCTATATCTCTTATAATTTTATATAGCTCTCAGCCTCCTTCGTTTCAAGGAAAACAAGCCTATCCTATCCAATCTCTCACCATAACTAAAGTCCTCCAATCCAGGTAACATCTTAGTGAACCTCCTCTGCACTGTCTCCAGTACAACAACATCCTTCCATACCGGAACTGTACACAATATTCAAAATGCAGTCTAACCAGTGTTCTGTTAAAATTGCAACATAGCCTCCTAACTTTTTATAGTCTATGCCCCAAATTATGAGGATAAATATACCATATGCCTTCTTCACTACCCTATCTACCCATGTTGCCACTTTGAGGGAACTATGGACATGAACCCCAAGGTCCCATTATTAATCAATATTCCTTAGCACCCAACCATTTACTGTATATGCCCTACCTCTATTTGATTTCCCACAATGCAACACATCACACTTGTCAGGATCAAATTCCATCTGCCAATACTCCACCCAACTTCCTAACTGATCTAATATCCTGCTGTGGCCTTAAACAATTTTCCTCACTATCAACATCAACAGCAACTTTTGAGTCAACTGCAAACTCACTAATCATACCTCCTACCTTCACATCCAGGTCATTAACTTAGATCATAAGCAGCAAGGGTGTCAGCACAGGTCAAAGACTTCCAAATCAGAAAACCCTCCAATTGCCAAGCCAATTTTGGATCCAATTTGCCAGCTCACCTTGGATCTCATGTGCCTTGGCATTCTGGACAAGCCTATCATGCAAGACCTTGTCAAATCCTTAATGACGTCCACACAGACAACACCAACTACCTCGCCTTCATCAACCTTTTTTGTTACCTCCTCAAAAAACACAATCACATTAAATCAAATCGTAAGATTGAAGTACACAGATATAGGAATGAAAATGTGGATTTTAAACTTAGTTTAGGGTTGAATACCAGAATAAGATGAAAGGCCAACAGCAGAAAATTGGTTGTGGGGATCAAGTGCCAGGAAGTTCTAAGATGACAATGTAAGCAATTGTTCTGGATGTGGCCAATACAATGCACATTAGAATACAACATAGTTGGGCCAACTAATGACTGATACTATTAAAGTCAGTTGAGTACCATCTGCACTCAAGTTTGAATAACTCACATCTAAATGTTTGAAATTGAAGAAAACCACTAGAACAGAAAGTTGTGATTGATTTGCTAGGTACAAAGGGCACGAAGGCTGCAGGTGACAACAAGTGTGAATCTAGAGCAACAGATATGATGATGATGATGATTGCCAGGTAAGAGGGGGGACTGAAGGTTTTCCTGTAAAACAAAAATGGTGACATTTGTGGGATTATGTAGTTAAGAAAATATTAGTAAGGTGCAGAAGGAAATGACCATTAAAGAGTAAGATCCTCCATCAAGGTATTGAAATACAACTGCTGTTCTGGACTACTTAGAATGAATTTCAATATTTTACTTCCTAATATTTTGCTTATGAGTATGCAGTTGCCTGCGTCATTACAATTGCTTGAAACCAGTCAGTCCCTCAAGTGTCCTGTCATTCAGTTAGATTAGGGTTGATCTGTACTCTAACTCAATTCACTTACCTTGATTTCATGCTTACCCAACAAAAAAATTACAGTTTTGAAACTTCCAACAGCCTTTTATCATGACTAGTAGCATGATATTTTTGGTATTGTTTGGCAGGGATTATCATCATCCAGGACCTCCTTAATATCAATCTCTTCTTCAGAGGAGAAAGTCAAGTCCACAGAGAAATAGTGAAACATATCAGTTGAACCAATTTTACAAAAGATCAGATGCAAAAACTGCGTGCAAGAGAGGCAACATTAGAAGCTATATTAAGAAGAAAATCTGAAAGTTTGCAGGCATAACATTAAAGTCTGCAAGAAATTCTGAAAGGAAAGCAATTTCTCCATTGTTATTGTATGAAAAATTCTGGTGTTGAAGAAGAACTTAGGAGTCAGGACTTGCAAAGACTTGCATTTATATTGTAGTTTTTCACAGCATCAAAACTGCCGCTATTCAAGTAAACTTTACAGCAACAATTCAGCTGCAGAGCTCAAAGCCAGCAGAAAATAAAGGAACTTCTGTGGTGAATCGTAAGCCATCTTCATATCACTTTCTCCATAAATTACAACAATAAAATCTGTTAATTTGGCATGGTGGTGTGGGACAAGCAGATGTTCTGCCCTATTGGAAGTTATTTCTTATTTATACCACAATGCATTTTTACTTCACTTATTTTATTTAGATAATTACAGCAGTATAATAAATATTCCTGGGAACGCTGTGAATATCTAGGGAGTGCAGGAACCTGACCCTGCCAAGCTGAAAGGGAGCATGGAAAACCAGGGCCCCACAAATTAAAAAGGAAAGTGGCAAACGTCACACAGTGAGCTAGACGGTGTGCCATTGGGATTTACAAACAGTGGAAGTGCGGATTATCAGACTTTTACAATACTTAAATTAATGCAGTAATGTTTCAACATGGACAAAAACTACTGTTCAGTAATCCAACTGTTACCAACTGCCTGTGAATTTCATCTCCTTGGTGAAAACAAAACTTAATTTGAAAATGAAACCCAAGTAGAATACAATTGTTTGCCCTCTTAAAAAAGTATTTTGTGATGTAATTAACAATGATAAACAAGTGCAATTTTATTTTTTCAAGGTGAAAATGAGTTTATCACAGAAAAAAATAAGCATTTTTAATTGGGGGTAAAGTAACCGAAAATGACTTACAAAGGACAGACTCAACCATTTAATTGTTTCAACAGAATATACTGGAAATGCACAGCAGATCAGGCGGCATCTTGAAAAAAAACCAGAATTAGCACTTCAGCTTGATGGCCATTTATTAGAGTGAGTGATTGCATCAGAATCTGGTATATAAAAAAATGAGCAGAAATGACTCCAGCAGCAGTATCAATTCTTACAGCACATGGAACCACAGAACAAAATCCCATGTATTCAAAATAAATTCTCAATGACTGTAGAAAACAATGTTTTGGAAATCTGAAAAAGTTTCCTAATGCGGTAATAAGCACTGTGAGATTTGGGATAAAGAAACTTATTGTGAAAATAAACCAAAATAAAAGGCAATTCAATCCTTTAGTTCAGAATTAAGGATCCATACCAGAAAATCTCAGCTACACTCAAAGATGGAGACAACTTACTGATTATTTTGATTTGTGAATCAGCTGCTCCATGACATATCAGAAGAAAATAAAAATACAGGATAATAGAAATACTGGTCTGTCAGAAATAAAAACAGGAAATGCTGGATAAACTCAGCAGATCAAACAGTGTCTGTGGATAGAGAAATAGTAAATGTTTCAGGTCTGGGAGCCTTCATCAAAACTGAAAAAAAGAGAAACAAGTTAGCCAAGCTATTAGAGAAGGTTGTGGAGGGCAAGGGGTTAAACAAAAAGAATTGCTCTGATAGGGTGAAAATAATGAGAGCAGTTAAAATAAGATAGTTTCTTTTTCCGTGTAATTTGTTGCTAATGTTGTACAAACTGCGTAATGTCATAAACTTTGACTATACAGAAAAAAATAGGAAAAAGAAAGAAATGAAAGGCAAAAATGGCCAGTTCTTCAGGAAGGACATGAAGGCTTTGGAGAGGATGCATAAGAGATTCACCACGATGTTGCTTGGATTAGAGAATTTTAGATACAAGGAGAGTTGGACAAACTTGGATTGTTTTCTCTGGAGCGTTAGAGGCTGAGGGGCAACCAGATGGAAGTATATAAAATTATGACAGGCACAGAC
>JARFYF010000063.1:86233553-86245312 GCA_030265395.1 Rhina ancylostomus
GGTGGGAAATAGACCGCTGACATTTAGGGTTGAGACCCTTCACCTAGACTCTCAGATAAAGTCTTAAGATGAAGTCCCGGTGAAGGGTCTGGACCCAAAATGTCCACTGTCCATTGCCCTCCAATAGATGCTGCCTGACCCGCTGAGATCATTCCACTTTTTGTGTGTTGCAAGTGAAAAATCAAGCACACTTTAAGCTGCAGAGAGTGAATGGGGTAAAGATAACAAAGGGAGTATCTATGATAGGTGGAGACCTAGGTTGTCCAGGTACACTGAAGATGCTGGCATGCTGACACAAGGAAGGTGCTGGAAATACACAGGTCAGTCCATTGTGCATGTATACAAGTTTACACATCAGTATGTGAAATAGTAGTTGGTCTGTTTGCTGTTGTATTTTTGTTGTATAAATATTCCTGTAACCATACAATCTCTCAAAATCAGCAACAGCATCATTAGGGAAGGCAAAGTGAGCTCCTACTGACCAACTTCTACTACAAACTATAGGTAAGACCAGAAAATGCTGGAAACGCTCAGCAGCAGATCAGACAGGAGAGAGAAAGCTTCAGGCTGGACACCCTTTATCAGAGCAAAGTGATAATGATAAAAGCCACCACTCAAAGGCCAATAAGTAGCAGGGTCAAGGAGGTTATAAAGCCAAGAGGATGTACTGCATGCATGCAAGAGATGCCATACAATCAGTCAATTCCTCTCTGACATACTAGTTAGTGTATGTAGAACTATATTTAGAAGCCAATTGGTTGTCATCACAATGCAGTGATTGCAGGGCAAAGGCAAGCAGATGCTTCATTATTAGGTGGTTCCACAGATATTAGTTTATTTCCTGAAAATAATAAAGCCTACACCAAATTGATTATCTTATTCTTTAGTTTATTACAAATTTCCATCTCCTGTTTTCCCTTCAAGATACCGAGTCTTGCTGATGTGTATGACATGTGTATGAAATGTGTATGAAATGTGCACGCAAGTACATTTACACAGACACTTATAGGAGTGGTTACATGTTTTTAAAAGAGCAGCTCAGGTGAATTTCCTCCAAGCCATGAGGCAATGAAACCAACTTGTGTCTAAACTGGTGTTTAGGCTGAGATTAGCTAATTTAACAGATCTCTCCAAACTTGTCAAAATAACTAGCTTAGGTAAACACTGTCTTTACCAACTCAGGAACTGAGCTAGTCATTCCTGGAATTAATATAGAACTGTAGTTCTCAGTAGGGCATTTCCACAAGTGTGATTCTTTTTCATTTCTGCCCTTAATGCAGCATGCTCCTTGCAATTAGCACAGTATGGTTCAGTGAAAAATGCAAGCTTCTTTGCCACAATTTTGAGACATTCACCTGTGGGGTGCCTATTGATGGCACTGGTATATCTGTTCCCTCTGACAGCAAAATTAGGAAATCATAACAGTTATAACATCACCGCACCCTTAAATTTCTACGTCCATGCCAGATAAAATGGCTTTCTCCAGTTTAAACTAACTTCCTAGCTCTTGGCTTATAGTACTGCAGATTACAGAACATTAACTACTTAAAGTATTTAAAATTATTGTGGCATCCTTTCAACTAAGAGTTCCAGAATACCTCCACTCATGGGTGCAAAGTTTTTTCTGAACTCTCCTTATTAACTACTAATTAACAAATCTATATTCAGACACTATTTATTTCATACTTGCTGATGGATACAATTTGTTTGAAAAGGGTCTTTAATCAGCTACAAAGGTCAAAGACAGAGGTCAGAGTAGGAGTGGATGGAGAACTCAAGTGACAGACAACTGACAGCTCAAGATTGCCCTTGCTCTCTGCATTCAAACTGTGTTTGGTTTCACCAGTGTAGGAGACCAATGTGGTGAGCACTGAACGTGGTACACTACATTGGAATGACCGCTGGAGTCACTGGATGGTGGAAATAGTAGTAACAGGGCAGGTGTTAAGTTTCTACAATTGCATGGGGAAGTGCAATGAGTTTAGTTGTTAGAGGACATGGAAGAGTGAGTTAGTGAATCATGGAGGGAACGGTCCCTTTGTAACGCAGGAAGATGAGGGGAAGATAAACAGTACCTGGTGATGGAATCTTTTTAAATATAGAAAATGATCGACCCAATGTCAAGGCTGATTGGGTAGAAGTGGAGCCCCGTCCTTGCCCTGGCTGGGAGGGGAGTTGGTTGAGAGTCCTATCGACTATTGGAGAGGGAAAGCCACGGTTATGGAAAGTTACTAGATTGGTCCTCATCACAAATCCTTTCCCTGTTAATCAATTCTACCTCTCCCCAGCAACCGCCTTACACCGAAATAGATATAGACTTTTTAAAAAAAAAATCATGCTGTCATGAGATCTGAACCACATCTCTGCACAGCATAAATGAAAGGTAAAGTTTAATATGAGAGGAGGAGAATGAGGAAGATAAAACAGACCATAAGAGCTTCTATAGATATGCAAAAAGGAAATGATTAGCTCAAGTTTAAAGTGTCTCCCTTACAGAATGGCATGAGAAATTATACCGAGTAAGGAAATGACACAAAAATTAAATAAGTCTTTTGTGTCTGCCTTCACAGAAGACACAGAAACACCTTGAAAATAGCAGAGAAATATAGGTCTAGAGTGAATGAAGAGCTTAAAGAAATTACCATTAATCAAAAATAAGTCTTGGAGAAATTAATGGGACTGGAAGGTGATAATTCCCTAGGATCTAATGGCCTGCATCCTAAAGTTCTTAACAATATGGCTACTGTGAATACATCCATTCTCATATACCGAAATTCCAGAGATTCTGGTATGATTCCCAAAAATTGGAAGACAGTAAACATAGGGCAACATACAAAACACTGGAGGAACTCAGCAGGTCAGGCATCTATGGAGGGAAATCGACACCACATTTTGGGTCGAGGCCCTTCATCAGGACTGGAAAGAGGGGAAATAGCCAGTATAAAAAGGTGGAGGGAAGGGGTGGAGCAAGAGCTGGCGGGTGATTGGTGGATCCAGGTGAGGGGGGGAGAGAGTGGAAATGATGTAAGAAGCTGGGAGGAGATCCAAACTTTCCTGCATCCTCACCACAAAATTCAGCATCAGAAGTTTGCAATGGAACACCTAAACAAGCCTGATGCATTTTGGAAACAAATCCTGTGGACTGATGAAGTTAAAATAGAATCTTTTGACTGCAATGAGCAAAGGTATGTTTGGAGAAAAAAGGGTGCAGAATTTCATGAAAAGAACACCTCTCCAACTGTTAAGCACGGGGGTGGATCGATCATGCTTTGGGCTTGTGTTGCAGCCAGTGGCATGGGGAACATTTCACTGGTAGAGGGAAGAATGAATTCAATTAAATACCAGCAAATTCTGGAAGCAAACATCACACCATCTGTAAAAAAGCTGAAGATGAAAAGAGGATGGCTTCTACAACAGGATAACGATCCTAAACACACTTCAAAATCCACAATGGACTACCTCTAGAGGCATAAAGCTGAAGGTTTTGCCATGGCCCTCACAGTGCCCCGACCTAAACATCATCGAAAATCTGTGGATAGACCTCAAAATAGTGCATGCAACACAGCCCAAGAATCTCACAGAACTAGAAGCCTTTTGCAAGTAAGAATGGGTGAAAATGCCCCAAACAAGAACTGAAAGACTCTTAGCTGGCTACAGAAAGTGTTTACAAGTTGCGATACTTGCCAAAGAGGGTGTTACTCAGTACTGACCATGCAGGGTGCCCAAACTTTTGTTTCGGGCCCTTTTCCTTTTTTGTTATTTTGAAACCGTAAAAGATGGAAATAAAAAAAGTAATCTTGCTTAAAATATTAAAGAAATGTGCCATCTTTAACTTTATGCCTTAAGGAAATCAGGTCACCTTTTACTCGCTTGGCTATTCACAGTAACAGAAATTTTGACCAGGAGTGCCCAAACTTTTGTATGCCACTGCATACATTAGAGGGAAAATTGAGTGGAGCTCTGGCAGATAGAATTTAATCATGATACAATTAGTATGCTTAAGAGGCATTTAGTCAGATACTCAAATGGGCAAGGCATAGAAGGATACAGTTCAAATGCAAACAAAAAGATCGGCATGGATGTGGTGGGTTTAAAGGCTCATTTCTGTACAATTCTATGCTTCTCAGCAGAAGGACCTTTATTTAGGGATCAACCCTGACTCTAGTGAAACCTAGAAGGTAGGGGTAAATGGCAAAGCCCTCAACACACTATTTTATACATAAATACTGTAACCACGTTTATTCTGTGGGATAAGTATGTTTTCTCAGATTTGCCTCTGTTATCAAAGGCCATAACCACTTTTCCTTTAGAGCAGCTCCATTCAGCTGCACCTCAGCCCAGTGCCATTCATATGTACAGGGGCAGACTGCGTACACTAGTACCTTTGCAGATATATAGTACCAGAACAAAGTTCAAATGTGTAGGATCAGCAAGGAAAGTCACTCCAAGTGCCTGAAGTCATGTGTGCAATCTAGAGTTTCTGTGGAAAGAGACAACACAACATCCAATTGTACACTTGGTGCCCACTTGTCACAGTGGCTTCATGAGATATCATTCAGATAATAAAATTAGTAGTACAGTAAATTTAACTATGCATTTTTAATTTTGAATAAACTTATGAGCTCCTCTTGGATGGGACACTTCCAAAATATACAAAATTAGTTAAATGCCCTGTATTAATGTAATACGTGTAAAGTGTGTTTTTGCCTTGATGACATTGGGTATAATTCAATTACAGGGATCTGGGTTACGGAAGGCCCGACTTACAGAAATCTGACTTTAAGCAATATTTCCCATAAATATTTAAAACAATTTTTTAAGATAGTAAGGTTAGATAGAGAAATGCAAACATCTTCAGGAGCAATGGACTAGAGGTAGCAGCTAGTTAATTCAAAAGACCAGTTTTCAAAAACGATATTGTTTTCATGTAACCAACCCACAGGATTCAAGCGGTTACCATTATCTGTTAAGAACACAGGTGCCAGTTCACAGTGGGTGACCACTTAAAAGATTTGCTTTGGAAACTGACAAGGTAATCTCTTTTATGGACACTTGTAAGATGTTATATCAAATAATACTACATCCATTGATGCTTTAAGGCTGTCAAAACTAGCCATTGATGTAGGACATTCCAATTCTGTACCATTGTACACAGGAGAAAACAATAAATAAATGTTCATGTTAATCGGCCCTCAATGAAATCGCTCCTTTCTGATTTCTGGAAAACGAAATCAGTTTACAGAACTTAGAATCAGATTTATTATCACTGACTGAGGTGACATGAAATTTGTTGTTGTTTTGCAGCACAACAACAAATAGCTCTTAGGAACAAAACCTGGGGACTGCCTATACATTCTAGTCAATTTCAAGAGGAATGGCCATATTAGAAAGGTATAACAATTCTACTATAATCCCAATTTTTTCCACTTAGCTTATTAAATCAAGCATATGTCAAAAGCTGGATATGCCAGACCATAATAAATTTTGACAGTTCTTCTGATCAAAACCGTTTACATTCAGACATTTAAACAGCCATGCATCCCAGACTGACATGGATGCCTTGTGAACCATCAATGTCAGGTGGTTACTGCCAGACTCACAAGGCAGAATCCATCTGTTTACCTACCCAGTCCAGTAGCAAAGCCCAGTTTGGCTGAGAAAAATAACCCACTTGGACCACGCCAAGTTACACCTGGCACAGGACCCGAGATCCCACTGAAAGTGGAATTCCATACTTTAGGAGGCAAGATTACTTTGCTTTAGATTAATGCTTTCAAGTTTTATTTAAAATTGTTTGGTTCAACTTTAAGAGCTTATAAATGCCTCTAAAGTTCAGGATTTTTTTGATGACACGCTTTAGAGCTCATAAAACCAGGGCAGAATCAAAAAAAAAGTGGAAGAATAATTTAGAAATAGGAGGAATAGGAGGTAAAGACAAAGAAAAGGCTGGAGAAGGGCAAATAAAACAGAGGGAAAGAGGTGTGGGAGGGAGGAAGCCTGGGGAAGAGACGCCTCCCTCCTTTAACTGTGAGCAGCGCCGCAGGAGGTGGGTCCGCGCTGTCAACCGGCCGGAAAGCAATGTCAACGTGGGAGGAAAAATGACCTTCTGCATTTGCGGGGCGAGAGGATTCGCGGCGACTGGACGGAGGCATCACTCAGCCACAAGTTCCCGGGCCGCCCGGTGGACATTGGCAGTGGGTCGACGACCATGCATGGTCAAGGCTCACTCACCTGCGTGCACCAGCACAAACCCCACGTTCCTCCCGTCCACGGCCGCCTCCCTCTCGCCTCTCCTCATCGGCGCGGCTCCTTCAGCGGCGCCGGGCCAGACCGAGCCGGGAGAGTGTGCGTCCGCAGCTCCCAGGCACCCGCTCCCTGCAGGCTCCATGGTCACACTCAACCGCCATAACTTTCCCCTTCCATCGGTCGGTCAAGCTGGCAATGGAGGGAGGGGAGAGGAGGTGGAGGTGGAGGTGGTGGTGGGGGGCTGGGGGAACAGAGCAGAGAGGACCGCCCACACCGATGATTGACAGCTGCGTTCCGGGGTCCCGAGCTGGGTAGCGCAGGCGCACTGGCCTCCCGCCCGGCCGGCGGTTTAACGGCTCCCGCCCCTCACCCATCCACTTCCGGGCCAGACGGTTCCCGCCTCTTGCGGGGCAGCGCATGGCGGCTGGGGTGACATTGGCGAGCGGTCGCCGGGCGATCGGCGGCGCTTCTGCGGCCAAGGGAGTCAGGGAGGCTCCCAGTTTCACCGTAGGTCACTCCAGCGTCGCCGCATCAACTCTTTTGTCTCACAGTATAATCCCGATTATCCAGAAAGCCCCGTTAGTTTGGCATGTGACTCAATCGGTAATGTTTGCAGTGCTCCTTTCCACTCACTGGGGCCCTGGTCCCCACACTCCCCTTTTCACCAGGGTCCCAGTACCTGTGCCCACTTTCCACTCACTGGGGCCTTGTTCCTAAACTTCCTTCACTGGCATCCCAGTACCTGTGCCTCCTTTCCACTCACTGGGACACTGGACCCCACACTCCCCTTTTCACCAGCGTCCCAGTACCTGTGCCCACTTTCCACTCACTGGGGCCCTGTTTTTTAACTCCCTTCACCGGTGTCGCAGTACCTGTGCCCACTTTCCAGTCACTGGGGCCCTGTTCCTAAACTCCCTTCACTGGCATCCCAGTACCTGTGCTCACTTCCCAGTCACTGGGCTCCTGGTTCCCACGCTGCCTTTCCACTCACTGGAGCACCAATTCCCATTGTGCTTACCCCGATTCACTGGAAAAGTACTATTATACTGTAGGACATCAAAAAAAAGTGAATTAAAAATGTGTTGGGTATTAAAATAACCTCCAATAGTCCAGAAAATTGGCCACCAAATTTCCTGAATGTGCTAGATTTTTTGAGCTTTTCCCTCTATTTAGCACCTCTAACCTGGACAAATGTGAGTCAGTTACAAAGTTGAAAGAATTTACAGTGGGGAATATAGAAATAGCAGAGAAATTAAACAAGTCAAAATTAGGAAATGTTGGAAACACTCGTATGATAAAGCAGCATGAGTGGAGATGGAAACATGAAGTTTTAAGTCTTTCA
This sequence comes from Rhina ancylostomus, assembly GCA_030265395.1. Taxonomy (NCBI): domain Eukaryota; kingdom Metazoa; phylum Chordata; class Chondrichthyes; order Rhinopristiformes; family Rhinidae; genus Rhina; species Rhina ancylostomus. Next base: position 86,241,142 of record JARFYF010000063.1, read on the forward strand.
CGACAACTGGAAAAGTGGGGAAATGAGTGTGTGTTTAAGTTGCAGATAGGAGTAGGGTGAAAAGGACAGGGCATATCTGACAGGTTGCAGACCAAAGTTGTCAAACTACTTTGAAAACTAAGAGACAAATGGAAAAATAACACATTTAAACAGACAAGTGCAATCACATCTGTGTTGGAAAAAGAGAGTTGAGAAAAGGAGTGGTAACCTGAATTGTTAAACTCAATATTAAGTCCAATTAAGGCTGCAATCACCTGGAGAGAAAATGTGGTGCTGTTCCTGAAGCTTATGCAGGGCATTTCTGGAGCAACGTAGGAAGCTGAATATAGGTCAGCGTATGAGTGGAATTGAGAATTAAAGTGATAGGTGACTGGAAGCTCAGAGTTGCCCTTTTTGACTGAATGGAAGAGTTCTGCAAAGTGGACATCCAATCCGCATTCACTTGCACTTCTTTTGAATGAATTGGATTCAGTCCTCACAGTCTGGTTTCCATTGTAGAGAAGACCGCATTCTGAGCATCGAATTCAGTATATTACATTGGAAGAAGTGCAAGTAAATTGCTGCTTCACCTGGAATAACTATTTCAGTCCCTGGATAGTGGAAGAGGTAAAAGGGCAGCCGTGGTATCTCCTATAGTTGCATGGGATCAGACAAGAATGAGGAACTGAAGGAAATTAGTGTTTAGTTTAAAAAGTACAAGTTGGGGGAGATTGAAAGCTAATAAATCCCAAGGACCCCCCAATAATCCATATCCCATAGTTTTGAAAGAGGTGGGTACAGAGTTGGTGGATGCATAGGTCATATCTTTCAAAATTCTGTAGATTCTGTGATGGTTCCTGTAGATAGCAGTGTAGCAAATTTGATGTCTGTAAGTGGGAGAGAGAAAACAAGGAACTGCCAACCTGTTAGCCTAACATTGGCAGAAGGGAAAATGCTAGAATCTATAATGAAGGATACAATAGCAAAACACCTGGAAGAAAATAATGGGATTGAGCAGAATCAACATGGATTTATGGAAAGAAAATCACTTTGATTGGAGTTCTTTGTGGATGTGACTCATAGAATAGGTAAGGGGGGGAATCAGTGGATGTAGTGCATTTAATTTTTCAGAATGCTTGTGATAAGCAGGAGGTTGGCGAACAAGGTCAGAGCACATGGAGTTAGGAGTACTATACTGGCAAGGATTGAGAATTGGTTAATAAACAGAAGGCAAAGAATAGAAGTAAGTAGGTTGGCAGGCTGTGACCAGTGGGGTTTTGCAGGGATCAGGATGTGGGGGCCCAGATATTCACAATCTCTGACAACAATCTCACGTAAGGGAGCCAGATGTGATATTTCCACATTTGCTGACGATACAAAACTAGGGATTGTGAGTAGGGAGGAAACTGTCTCAAGTCACCGAGGGGATATAGATAGCTAAGTGAGTGGGTGACATGACAAATGGTAAAATGTGAGGTGCATGATACAGAAAAGCAGAATGCTTTACTAAATGGTGATAGATGGGGAAATATTGATACTCATAGAATCCCAGGTAACCTTGTACATGAAAGCTAATAGCAGGTGCAGCAAGCAAATAGGAAGACAAATAGTACGTTGGGTTATATCACTAGTGGATTTGAGAACAAGAGTAAAAACATCTTAGTTCAATTACGTAGAACCTTCGTGTGACTGCATCAGGAATATTGTATAGAGTGTTGTTCTCCCAATCTCTGTAATTCGCATAGAGGGAGTGCAACACAGATTCACTAAACTGCTTCCCAGGATGACAAGATTGCTATATGAGGAGAGATCAAATAGGGTAGACATGTATTTTCTAAAGTTTGGAAGAATGAGATCTCATTGAAACTTACAAAATTCTGATATGGCTCAACAGGCTGAATGCTTTCCTTGGCTGAGGAGTCCAGAACCAAGGATCATAGTCTCAGAATCAGGGGTCGGCCCAAAATGAAGACAAATTTCTTCACTGAAAGAGCAGTGAATCTTTACGTGAAAGTCTTTGGAGGTTTGTTTATTGGGGTCATTCAAGACAAAGACTGATAGATTTCTGGATATCAAATTTATCAAGGGATCTATGAATAGTGCAGGAAAATTGGACTGAGGTAGAATATCAGCCATGATCTTGACAGAGGGAGCAGCAGGCTCAAAAGACCAATAGGCCATCTGGTGCAGGTCCTGCTCCTATTTCTTATATTTAAAAATATCCAGAAGAGCATTAGCAAACAAAATTTGATACTTAGCCTCAGAAGGAGATGTTTGGCTGGATGACCAGTAGCTCAAGGAATATCTAAAAAGAGAGGTTTGGAAAAGTTCAAGGTGGATATTCCAATGTTTATGGTCTCAGCTGCAGAAGGCACAGCTGCCAACAGTGGAGCAACTAAATATCCCATTGACCAAGAGGACAAAATTAATCTGTAAGGCAGATTCCAATTACAGTTTAATTGTTTTAATATATTAAAGAAATACCACAGCTCCTGGAAGATGCAATTCCATTTTTTAAGGAAGATTGATGTATTATAAAACACTCAGGTCAAGCAGCATCTGTGGAAAGGGAAATGGAGTTGATGTTTCATGTTATACACCCTTTGTCAGAACAGAGAGAGAAAACACTGCAGCCGTACACAGCGCATTTCCGAAAGGAAAACTCGGAGACGTGGAGGTTGGATTGAAGCACACTTTACTGAACCAAACAAAAGGCGCATGTGCACAAAAATACCCAAGGGCCCTTTAGGCGGACATGATGTCAGGTCCCTGCCGGAACGCCTGCCCCGCGGGCCAATCGCGCCGCACCCCCGCACATCCGTCTGCGGTTGCCAATGGCGGTTCGACATGCATGAGTACGGGTCACTACACCACCTCCACCCCCCTCAGAAGTGCCCATCGGGGACGTGGGACCTCCAGTCTGTGTGTCCTTCTTGGGTGGCCTGCCCCGCCAGAGGGTGTGGGTCCCTGCACCAGCTGCCCAATGTCCACATGTGTCGGTTTGAGGCAGTCCACTGTGAAAGTCTCTTCGTGGCCACCCACCTCCACAACACACGTACAGCCATTGTGCCGGAGCACCCTGAAGGGTCCCTTGTACGGCCTCTGCCGAGGTGCCTTGTGCTTGCCCTGCGAATGAACATGTACTCGCAGTCCCGGAGATCCTTGGGGATGAAGGATGGTGTTGTGCCATGTCTAGGCTGGGGACCAGTGCCAGGGTCCCTACCTTGTCCCACAGCCTTGTCAACACCTCCACTGGCATCCCTGCTGGATCTCAGGTCTCTGGAACAAACTCACCTGGGACCGTCAGGGGAGTGCCTTAGACCAACTCCGCCGAAGAGGTGCCCAAGTCTTCCTTGGAGCTCGTGCGGATGCCCAGTAAGACCCAGGGAGCTCATCCATCCATTTGGGCCCCTTGAGGCATGCCACCAGTGCTGACTTGAGGTGCCTGTGGAACTGCTCCACCAAGCCGTTGGACTGGGGGTGGTACACACAGGTGTGGTGTAACCTGGTGCCCAAAAGTTGTGGCAGCACTGTCCACAAACTCAATGTAAACTGTGCCCCTCTGTCAGAGGTGATGTCCGTCAGGAGCCCGAACCTGGCAATCCAATTCGCGATGACCGTCCTGGCGCAGGACTCAATGGACGTGTCTGCCAACGGCACGGCCTCCAGCCACCTGGTGAACCTGTCAACCATGGTGAAGATATACCTGGCACCCCGAGAGACCGGTAGGGGGCCGACGATGTCCACGTGGATGTGCCAGAACCTCCTGACCGTGGGCTGGAACGGCTGGAGGGGGGCCTTCACATGCTGCTGGTCTTTGGAAGTTTGGCAGTGTATGCAGGTCCTGGCCCAGTGCCCGACCTGCTTCCGCAAACTGTGCCAAACGGATTTGTCTGCTACTCATTTGATGGATGCCTGAATGGACAGGTGGGCCAGGCCGTGCAGTGTGTCAAACACCCGTCACCCCCACGCTGCTGGAACCACGGGCCGGGGTCTGCTGGTAGACGTGTCACACAGGAGGCGGACCGCCGTTGGGCAGACAGGGACGGAACCCCGAAACGGCGGTGCAGTAGGCCGGGAGCTCGGCATCTGCCTGTTGCGCCTGTGCCAGCGTCGTGTAGTCGATGCCCGGGGACGCAGTGGCCACTGAGTGGATGTGGGGGCGGGACAGTGTGTCGGTGACCACGTTGTT
>JARFYF010000063.1:86314788-86326040 GCA_030265395.1 Rhina ancylostomus
TGTGAAGGGATTTTTACAAGTTCCTCCATATTACTTGAAATTAGCCTATCTGTTATCTTGGGGATATTTGCTAAGCCCTCCATGGTGAAGACCTTATGCAAAAATTGATTTAATCTATCTGCCATTTTTGTTTCCTGTTTTGGTATGGGCATCTTGGTTCAAACTCCATCCAACTGTAAATTTTGCTGACAAAGTCTACTACTCTGTTTGCAAAATCATGTACTCTGTTTGAAACACTTCCAAGATGTTACATCTGAATATTCCTCTCTCTTATTGAGTTGGTTAGCATTAAGTTGCTCAACTAATTAAACAGCTCTTTGAAATGTATAGTATTGATGAATCAGAGTTCCTTGAAGTTTCAGAGCTGCTGCCCACTAGTTAAACTATGCCTAGGAATGGGAATTTAAATTCACATCTTAATTTTCTGATTGGATTAACATAACTGGGAACTGATTGGAATCTGATTCAGAAAAAAAACCACAGTACAGAATATCACACGACAAAACTCTGAAATCTATGGAATGATACAGAATGACTCAGGAAGGGGCCAATCCATTAATGCACATGTTGGCTTTATTGTGAGTTTAATCTCACCTCCCTGTTTTCCCCTAGCCTTGCAAGTTCTTATGACATGTGAATAACTCTGACCCTGTTTATTTAACTTTTGTGCACTAGGTCAAAATCATTTTCCCTATTAATAGCACATATTGGATTTGATAAGTTTTATTTGAATTGTTGAACCATACCTTAATCCTTTGCACTTGCTCCATTTCATTTTGTATTAGCAATGGTTTTATGTTGCTGTGCCTGGAGCTAATGAAGGGCAACTGACCATATTGGCCTAAGTTAAGATTTGCATATTAATAGTATGAGTCATGTGAGTTTAGTGATTCTTAATTGTTACGATTATTGTATGAATATGAACTTAATTCATTGGAACTGAGATAGCCTTGGTTGTATTTTTTTGTACAATAAAATCATATCTTTCTGGACTAATAGGATTCTACTTAAAATAGACAGCTTAATGTGGAAATAATTATACAATGAATATAATCAAAGATTTTGTTTGAAAGACTTGGAATAGAATGTAGATTGGAGTAATAGTCATTTAGGAATCTCTTGTAATTTGCCACAATTTCAAATTCTCAGTTCTCACGTTGCAAATGCATATTTTCTTTATAAATGTATTAATGTGAAGGTGGTGTATACTTTTTCAGTATAGCTGGACTGTGTATTGTGCATCCTTGTTCATGCGCCACAGCTAACATATTGTGTGCTACATTCATTACGTATGTTTTTTACAGGCTAAGCCAGCAAAGAGGGGTTCGGCTACATTATCCATGGGTGACATAGGAAAACTGCCTGAAATGATGATAAAGGATAAAAAGCTTTAAAATTGTAGTAGAATAACATCTAAATCCAGAAAATCAGCCAGTCAGACACCGGAGTTTCAATAATTTGGCATCCTTGCAGTTTTATTGTTGGATGTTAATTCTGTATATAAATGTAAACAGTAAAAAAAAGTAATTTTCCAATTGGACTTTAGTTTTATTTTCTTGCTGAGTCAGGTTGTGTTTTCTGCACAAGATGAAAGGGTGATGATTTGTCTTTGTGCATTGGGCATGTCTTCAAGCTGGGATTCCCTGATGTAAATGAGCAACATTGACTGATATGCATTTTTAAGTTTTCTTCAGTCACCTTTCCCTGATGGTGCAACTGAAATGAGTACACAAATAGAATGTTTCAAGAACAGTGGGATGACTTTTGAAATTGTTTGTTTAATTTTCATGTTACAATTTTCATTGAATGTGGTTTTCAAGTATAATGTAATATTGCTGTGCATCTGACCTTTGAGTTTAATCCTTACAAGCAGAATATAATGGAGATATGTAATTAAGGAGCAAGAGTTTAAAATATTGGATAGGTTAAACATAACAGACAAAACGTCAAAAGGTTTATTGCATTGTTGAAAGTGGGTAAGTCACCAAGCCTGAAAGAAATATAGCCCAGGTTGTTGTAAAAAAGCAATGATGATGATAGTGGATCATCAATTTTCAGTCTTCACTCCTCCTCTCTCCACCCCCACCCACTCCTCATTGCTACTTGCAGTAGCAGCAGTGTGAGTTAAATAGCCTGTAATTAGAACAACCAAGGATCAAGATGATAAATTATGCAGGTATTTCAAATTCTTTGTCACAGTATATTGAAACTTGTAACAAAATACATTATATTAGGTTACAGGAAAGTTAAATTCATGAAAATACTAACAGTGTAGCAAGATTTACATAACTCGCAGAGTATATGTTCTATCCATGCCTGTAGGCCATCAAAACAGCCAGAAGCAAAGTCAAAATCATGATTAGAAAGAGATCCCAATGATGCCACAGCAATCTATCCAGGCTCATTTGTTTCCATATTTCAGTGAACTGAAAAATATAAAAAAGCTGCATCAATTTGTTATCTCTGGTTTGGTAGTCTCTCAGTACAATTCTTGTCCCAGTGAAAATGTAGTACTGCTCAAAAGTTGTCCACATATTCTCATTAAATTTTGTAGTCTGAGCAAGTGCACTGAAATCTTTGCAGATAGGTAATTAGATGCATAGAAAATGCTTTCCAGGTTAAATGTATGTGGTGAAATGATAACCATAGGCAACCAAAAAACCTTAAACTGGGAGATCTGGTTGTGTCTAAAATTAGAATCCAATACAACCATAAGCAATCCATACCTGACAAGAGCATCAATAATTTTTCTGTACCTAACCAGATCTGCCATAAATAAAACAAGCTCAAACACAAACAAAAAAGAGAAACTTCCAGAAATGCGAAGCAAGCCATTGACCTGAACCATTAACTCTGTTTCTCCTTCCATTGACGCAACCTTGACCTGCTGATAATCTCCAGCATTTCTGATTTTATTTCGAATTAGATCTTTTTGAGGATAAAATACCAAATATTTATCAAAAGCAGGACATGTGGTAATAATGACCAAAATCATTCCAAACCTGGATAAAGTGCTGAAATGGACTGGATAACCTAGCCCAACTCAAATCTGAAATATTTTCTCAGAATATACCCAGGACCCAACCTAGACTTGACTTGCAGTTGGCTCTTGTTGGGTGGCCAGGTCCACGGTTTGCTCAAACTTTATAAAGCACATTGCTAATCCCCCTTCTTGATTTGCTTCCATTTAAATTGTAAATGATACTTACATTAGTGTACTCAACTGAATGGATGAGATTTATGGCTCCCAGCTTCAGAAGTGCAAGGAAAACTGGTATATGTGCATCTGTGCTTGTTTCTGCAGCCAGATTGTAGAATCGTCTGGCCAAATGGAGATCCTAAAGAAAAAGATGTAGGTTATTTTGAAATACCATTTAGACTTGGTTAAGAGCAGCAATATTTTGGGTACAAATTACAGTAGTTTTGAGGAAATAATGGAGAATTCTCTTTCATTTTTGATGAATATAAACCCAGAGCTTAAACAAAGGGGTATAGGTCAACCATGTAAAGCTGAAGTTTGAGCTCAAACATTTTGTTTGGATGTGGTCATCAATACCATGAATGGACTTCTGGGTTGAAAGGTTGCAAAGTGAAAATGTGAGCTTTGAATCACTGATGAAGCTTTTATGAAGCCTTAATGGAAAAAGGCAATCACCTCCTTTATCATACTTCTGAAAACTGCATTCCCATATTAGTGATTTTGAAATCATCCAGTGTGAAGGTTCAAAGTGAACATAAAAACTAAGTATCACTACTCACCGCTTCCATGTAGCACTAATAATGTATGAAAGGGGTATCCTTAGATGTATAAGAAAAAAGCAAACTACTATTATTGTACTGATAACCAAAATAGCTTATAAGGTTTGTGTACCTGTTCATGAATTTGTACTTATTATGGAGAACAAAGATCATTTACGAGAATGGTCAGGACTATACTTGGGTTCCATGTAAAATATTTTAACTGGTGACCCAGATAAAATGGCTGACCCTTAAGAATTAAAAAGAGAATCTAACATAACTGGGGGTGTAGTTCAAATGCATGTCTGCTGGAAGTGAATAATGTTTATGTTTTCAAAACATACAGCTTACAAATTGTATATTATCCTCATAGAGTCATAAAGCACAGAAACAGGCCCTTTCGCTCACCAAGTCCATGCAGACCATCAAGGACCACTCACACTAAACCTATACTATTTCCATTTAATTCCCCCCATATTAGGGACCATACATGGGCAACTGGGACTAGCTTGTATGGGAATCTTGGTTGGAAAGACTATTTCCATCAGATTCTACTGCTCATCTACACACTGGGGGAAATTTGCAGTGACCAATGAACCTTCCAACCCACTCGTCTTTGGGATATGGGAGGAAACAAGAAGAACATGTAAACTTCACTCAGCACTGGAAGTTGGGATTGAACCTGGCTCTTCCAGCTCTGCCTCAACACTGTCCTGACTTAATGATAAAAGTGCAGATGTTACATTTTTGAGGCTAAATCCTGAATTCATGGCTGAACAAACACCTCTGTGGGAGCATTATTATCATGAGAACAGTAGTGGTTCAAGAAGGTGGCTTTTTACAATCACCTCAGGCAAGAAGGACAATAAATGTACTTCTGTCAGCAACACCCATATCTTAAGAACATTTTGAAACCCCACAATTTAAAGTAGCACAAACATACAAATTAAGAGCAGGAATGGGCCATTTGGCCCCTTGTGCCTCTTCTGTCATTTAATAAAATCATGGCTACTTTGTAACCTCTGATAATTTTTCACCCCCTTGCTTATCAAGTATCTGCCTCTGCTTTAAAAACATTTAAAGACTGCGTTTTCACCTCCATATGAGGAAGAGACACAATACTCTGTAGAAGAAAAATTTGCTAAGTGGGTGACCTATCTAGTCTCCCACAAGAAATATGCTCTCCACATCCACCCTTGAAAGAGAACTCAAGATCTTATATGTTTCAATTAAGTCCTTTCGCTCTCCTAAACTTCAGCAGATATAACCCAACCTGTCCCAAGCCTTTCTCAATGGCATGCCAGGATTAGTTGAGTAAACCTTCCCTGAACTGCTTTCAACATTTTAAACTTCCTTCATTAAATAAGCAGACTAAAAATTAAATCCTTCAAGTAATGCCATCAAATCTAGATGAAGGTCTCTACCCAAAACATTGACTTTCATTTCCCTCTACGGATGCTGCTTGACCTGCTCAGTTCCTCCAGCAGCTTGTATTTTTCTCCAGATTCCAGCATCTACATTCTCTTATCTCTCCTATCTATCCATCATTGTTTATGTTTTTACAGCATCGTGAATTCTGTGACAATATAGTAATTGAGAATTTTAAGAAGTGCTCATTACTTATTAAACTAAAATCCATTAAAAAACTTTTTATTGTGGTAATATGACTGCTTCCTACCTGTTCTGTCCCAAGACCATGTTCATACATGTATGCGAGGTTGAACATGGCTTGTGCACTGCGTTGCTGTTCAGCAGCTAAACGATAGTGAATTGCAGCTGTTTCATAATCCACTTTTGTTCCATGACCGTAGTAGTAATAATCGCCCAGTTTAATTCTGGCATATGAATATCCTAGCAAGCAGGACAATGTTTTAAAGTCTGACTAAAGTATTTTAACAGATTCCAAATAATTTGCCATTCTGATTGTCTTGCGTAGTAGTGGGAATGCCGTGAATTTTCTAAGATTTACTGGCAAAAGAATGAAGAAATTTCTCCTCAATCCAAAATAGCCTACTCCTTTTTCTGATACCATGACCCCTAATTCTAGACTCTTAATGAGATCACCTCTCATTCTTCTAAACTCCAGACGACAGTCCAAATCTACAACAACCTCTTATCTGGCAATACTGCCTGGAAGCATTCTGGTGAAGGATATGTTATTCTTTATGGGTAAGGAAACCAAAATTGCATGCTCACTAAGGCCCTAGATAATTCCAGCAAGACATCATCATTCCTATACACAAGTCCTCTTGTTATAAAGACCAACATTTCATTTGCCTTCCTAATTTGCTTGCTCTATTTACAAGTCAGCTTTCAGTGACATGCACATGGACACCAAGGTTCCTTTTGAACATTAATATTATCCAATCTCTCTTTATATATAACGTGCTGTTTTTTCCCTTGTGCACCAAAATGGATAACTTCATATTTTTCAACATATTAAATCTGCTATTAACTTGCCCACTCACTCCACTTATCTATATCCCCTTGAATTCACTGTACATCTCCTTACTCATAATCCCACCTAATTTTGTTTCATCAGCAAACTTGGAAGTATCACAGTTAGCCCAGTCAAACTTGTGAATAGCTAGCCTGAGCACTGATCCTTGGAGTGCCTTCTTAGTCTCAGCCTGCCAACCTGAGAAAAATATGTTCATTCCCACACTTTGCTTTCTGTATGATTACTAATTTTCAGTCAATAATATTACTTCCAACTTCATGTATTCTAACTTTGTTAACCAACCCCTTTAACCTCCCATATGCAAGACAGTCTTTTGAAAATCCACATACACCACATCCAACACTTCCCCCTTATTCAATTTATCACAACTCAAAAGAACTCCAGTAGATCTTCCACATATGATTTTCCTTTCAAAAGTCCACGCTGACTCTGCTCAATTCCAGTTTCTATTCAAGAATTATTACTATATATAACTACAATTATATCCTTTAATATAGATTCCAGCATTTTTCCTATGACTGAGGTTAGGCTAACAGGTTGGTAATTTCCAGTTTCTTTTTCATCCATTTCTTAAATAGTGGGGTCTCATTTACAACCCTCCAGTCCATAAGAACGATACCAAAATCTAAAGATTTTTTGGAGGATGACAATCAGTGTTCATTATCTCTATAGTGACCTCTTTATATACTCAGTGATGTAGATTGTCAGAATTTTGGATTTATCATCATTTAGTGTCACCAACTTCTGTCACATGTCTCCTTATATTTGATATTCACATAAATACTGATAGTAATCTGCTTCCAGAAGTCTGCCTTTTAGGCCATGATTTGGTGTATGATGTAGGAATCCTGGGCAAGGTGTAACACAGGAGGTGATTCCTAGTATACAGAGTGGGGGCTCCCAAATGACAGAGAAATAAGGGATTTTTTTTTAAAAGTAAGAAAAGTCACACCATCAGATTTTAAATATTTTATCCAGCACATCTGTTGCCGTACATTCTCCTTGCACAGAAGTATCTTTGTGTGGAGCCTTCACTCTGGCAATTTATACATTACAATGGCTCTGGAGAGCTGGACTATAGGAAAGTGGCGCTGTTGCTTCTCCCACCTCGGACAGGGAAATTGAATAAAGCAAAAACTTAGATAATGAAATGACTGAGAAAATGGAGGTGGACACTGAGTATCATTATCATGTATATCATTATGATTACTTTTGTTAAATAGACTGCATTGGAGAAACATAACCATTTACAGCTCTGCCTGGAAGTAGTTGACGTAGCAGATGTTTACCCTTGTCATTGGAGAACAATCTTTTATGTTCCTCATGACCGATTGCTAGTATTTTAATAGAGGATCATATGATGAGGTATAAAGTTGCCTGTTAGTGAATGTTAGTTACAATGGAAAATTATGATGCCAGATGTGGCATAGCAGTTTCAATGGTTTTACTTTAAACAAACCCATAATCAACTTTTGATTTTCTGCATGTTTTGCTTTGCTGTAAAATATGCCTTTAGCTGTAATTTCAGACCATCAAGTAAAAATAATATGCCATCATTTCAATTGGCACATATAAATTTAAAAAACATTAAGTGGCTTGAACAAAATGATAAATGTCATACACTACAAATAAAATGTGCGTCCTGTGCCATGGATAATTGTGGAAATAAGTCATAAACCCAAGTCAATACAAATCTAAAATTGGTATTACTCATTGAGTTATTTTCTCTAATCCAGGAGTTTGTGGTGTATGAGATCCAACCTATGAGTTGTACCTCTCACTCGAGCGCAGAATGCTTGTGGGGTACGATACATAACATGAAATTAAAAACAAAGATATTTTCCTATTAACTGGTAGTTTTCTGTCATGTACCTTATATATATACACCTGTACCTTGAGCTGCAGCTCGGTTCCAGTATATCAGAGCCATATGATAGCAATCAATCTTTGAGATGAGCGCAGATCGTTCTATTTTCAAAACAAAATCACTGTTTACTTCTAAACAACTCACAGTAAAAGAACATTTTTGTGAGTTTTAAATATTCTGTTTTCGAACTTACCATATTCTAGTATGTAGGCTATGTTACTTTGAGCCATTTCATATCCTTGCTCTGCAAGGAATAAATATTGAAGAAAGGCAGAATCTATATCATTCTCCTTGTAGGCAAAATAAGCAGATAAAAATCTCTCAGTCCATTGACCTCTTTCACAAACATTCTTGTAAAGCTAAAAAAGGAGGTAAGCCTTGATAAATTAAAAATCAAAAATAATTGGAAGAGTTTTAACTGTGGAATTTGAACCAAACATAATTTCATTAAAAATATTAAGCTGGTTTTATATTATACCTCCCAGTATTTGGATTATTTGACTTCCAGAAAAAAAAGAATAAAATTAACATATATGAAATTCTAAATAAATATGTGCAAGTCCATAGGCAAAAAATATTTTCTGAATATTTAATATATGGTGTATTTTCTCACAAATTAGACTAGGAACTGATTCAATCCCCAATGCAATAGAAGCATTCTTTATAATAAATGACTAAAACAAATATATTTGTTATTTCAAATCTATCTCTGTAAGAAAATTATGGAATTAATATTACTTTCCTTTTTGCTTTTAAAACTTAATGTTTCTATGTGGTTAAGGTTCCTGGCCATCCCAATAATCAGATCCCAGAGTCTTTATCAATGAATGGGGACCATTAGGTATATTTATGAATGTACCATGGAACAGAATACATCAAAATGCTCTAATTAATGGGAGTATATAATTTCAACGTCCCAGGTTTAAAAAAAAAGTATAAATTAGTTAAATGTTAAACAGATAAATTAACAATATTTAGCAAAACACATAACATTATACTATAGAACTGAAAACTTGATTATGAAGTACACTCATGAAATTGACACAGACCACAATATGTCACTGCTCTCTATTAAAAGTTATCAAATTCAGTATCCCAGGTTAAAAAAAAGTATAAATATTTATTGAATATTAAATAGATAAATGAAAATACTCAGTACAATTGTATTATTATTGTACTGGAACTTCAAACTTCACTAATCTCAAAGTATCTTAATTTAGCAAGGATGCTTTCCTGCACTAATCCACGTAAAATTGGTTCCCTTTAGATGCATTTCAATTGCTGGCAATCATCCCATTTCCCTTCACATCACATAATAAAGTTATCATGATTGCTTCCCAATAACACATTTTCCCTTGACCTCCATGAGGATGTAAGGTGAATATGAGGAGCTTTAATATCCACGTGAATGTCATCTGTGATATTTTGTGTTTCAGGGAAGTTTATCAATCATTGAAACACAATGAGTTAGGTTTATCGATTTTGCATGCAAACTAAAGGTGAACTGTATAGAATGCAAAGTTAAATAAATATTCTGAAGTTTTACTAGTTCATCTTCAGTAAGTGCTAATGAAAAATCAAGCAATTTAACAGGATTAAGGAAGGTACAATGAATTTCATGTCCATGAAAAGAATAAGGTTTCAAACCCATTCCCTGTGACTTATTTTACCATTCAAGTCAACTGCACTGATTATATTAAAATTGATCATACTGGTTCTGTCACCTCAGCAGCAGTAAGACAGGATCTGACCACTCCAGTTCCACTTCCATACATCTGAGCTAGATTATACAAGGCCAAGGCATGTCCAGCTTGAGAGGCATGATGAAAATACTTAATGGCCAATTTATAGTCTCTCTTTACACCTAAGCCAGCTGTAATAAAAGTAAGTTTAGATTTATTTACTTGTAGCACGACATGTTGTTTAATTTTGTATATAACCTTTAATCAATAATACATCAAAACAATGTATTTCTAATTCTTACTGTAGTACATAACTCCTAGTTGAAACTGTCCATCTACCCATCCCTTATCTGCTGCTTTCTCGAAATATTTTAATGCCTCTTCATAATCCTGAAATAAAATTTAAAACATAGACTCAAATTCTCCCAAAACATAATTTTGTTCCTTTAATAATATTAGAGTTAGAATCTTACCACTGACACTCCTTTTCCATAAAGATAAGCTAATCCTAATCCTGTTAGACCAATAGGGTTGCCCTGAAATAATAAAAGGGTTACAATATTCAATTTGCAGAAGTCCTAGTGCAGTTGAGACAACATGTCCCAACAAAAAAAAATGTTAATTATGTGAAACTTGAAAGGTGATGAAAATATTTCAAACATTATTGAAAATAGAGATCACTCAGCATCTTTCTGGGTGCCAGGTGAAATGAGTTGGAGAGAGTGTTGTTTTATAATAACCAAAAGATATTATGCCATTAAATGGACAATATGATTTCAGGTCCTTTGGTGTGTGAATGTACTTTTTTGTTTTTATAACAAAGCATTGAGAATTTTACAAGTCTTTTAGAGATTATGTTCTTCTAAGTTTCTCCAGTATATTAAAAAAATACTTATATTTGAAGCAAGTTCCTAATTAACTGAAGCTGTTATTTTGGTAATTCTACATTTAAAACAGATCCCAATTAAATAGAATGAATTCAAAAGAATTAATTTATAATTAAGATTCACATATTATAATCAAGTCCTAATTAACAGTAATATCAATTAAGTAATGAAATAAAATACTGTAGAGCTCCCAAGCTCAATAGAAGATGAGGAGAAAGAAATTAGCTACAGGTTTTGTCATGTGAGAGATGATATAAAATGGGTCCCAATGAAAAGAAGCTGACTGAGTATGTAAAAGATAAATATATCTCAATTAGTTGAAGTGGTTTCTCACCAGTTATCTCATTAGCTAAGTAAGTGTAAGACACCTCTATGAAAAGAAATGAATGGGAACAGAAGAAATCAGTTGGGTGCGCCAATAAAAGCTTATGCGCTGGGAAGATAAAGAGCATAAAAATGGTCAAATTAATTCCAAATTAAATAAAGCAGAATGACCAGGAAAGCAAGGAAAAGTGGCATTTATGGTGAGTTTTATTTTTTAGAGTCACTAGGTCTAAAGTCTGACATGAACTGACAGACTTACATATTTAACCCAACAAATCAGACAATGAATAGTT
>JARFYF010000063.1:86517569-86528606 GCA_030265395.1 Rhina ancylostomus
CCATCTTGTTATTTCAGGATTCTTGGATTTTGTTGTGTACAAATAGTCTGCTGCATTTCCAAACAACTTCAAAACTGCTCATTGACCATAAAGTGTTTTGCAGTGCCCTCAGTTTCTTCAAACATTATATGAATGTATGACTGTACAAGAAAATCTCTAGTTTAGTATCCAGCTTCAGTTTGACCATCACTAATATGAAAGGAAACAAGTTATAATTAGGTCACACCTTTCATGTCCTTCACACCTAAGCATTTCACAGTGAACTATTTCTGGAATGCTGTCACTATTTTATAAGAAATGCAGTGACCTATTCATACAAGCAAGGCCCCATAGATAGCAATGCATTGTCCACAAAAAGCAGCAATGTGGCACCAATCTGGCTAATTATCACCCTATCAGTGTATCCTCAATTATCAATAAAGTGATGGAAGGTATTGGTGACGGTGCTTTCAACCTGCATTTTAATTACCAACAACCTGCTTATTAATGCTCTGTTGGGATTCACTAGACCTCTTTACAGCCTTAGACTGAAGCGTTGACAAAAGTACTTGATTCAAGAGGTGAGATGAGATTGACTGCCCTTGACAACAAGGCAAGATTTGACCCAGTGTGACAGAATATAGAGTTTTGGTAAAAACCAGAGTCAGTGGCTATTAGCGGGAAAACTCTCTACTGCATGGTGCCATAAGCTACACAGAGAAAGATTGAAGATTGTTGTGGTCATTGGAGGTCAATTGTTTTGGTCCCAGGACATAACTCTTGCCCCAACCATTTTAGCTCCATCATCATAAAGTCAGAAGTGGGCATTTTCCCTGATAATTCCACAACAGTTCCAGCCATTCCATGAAAGTGGCTCGTCGTCACCTTCTCATGTACATGTGAAGATGGTGACTGAATAGTGGCCCTGCCAGACATTATCAGATGCCGTAAATGAATGACAAAAGAATGAGATGAATGCCTAATTTGTTATTGTTTTTCTAGTGGATGTATCTTGGCTTGGACACAAGGTAAACTATTCATCTTGACTGAACCAGCTTCATAAGTACTGTGAAAGCAGAAGAAGATACGGGCTGGTATTTTTCAGGACTATGTTTTAATTCAATAAAGTCTAAGGATTTGTTTTGTCTACCTAAATAGGCAAGGCACACCCCACATGGTAGTACCCACACAGCACTGCACTAGAATTTTAGTTTGAATTATGCTCAAGACCCGAGAATGGTTCACCTCCAAACAAAGATCACACACAAATCTGGTTTAATTTAAATGTTCACAAGTAATCCAGTTACATTAAACTTCCATCTTGGTTTCAGTTGCAATTCCAAGTTTACTTTATCCATACCGTTTAACCTTTAATGCTGTAATTCTTGAGAACCACTTTCTAAGCTATGCCATTTCAAAAAATGGATAGTTGTCTCTTAAAAATGGTTTCAATAGATACGTTGTCCAGAAGTTGTAGTTTTGGAAAATGAGCCCAGATTGACATACTGATCACATTCTTAACAAGCATCTCAGCTGTATCACGGACCACATAAGTCAAAGTTTGTTTGGACCATGAAATGTTTACTGTCCTATTTAGATCATCAAGAAGATTATTGTTTTTGCAGGGCAGAGCCTTGGATTACCAGCTCAAATCTGGAGCAAGTTTGCCTGGACACTGCAAGCCCCTATATTCATAGGATTGCATAAGGAAGGCAAGAACAGATTGGTATTTTTCCTGCCCACTCCCTCCACCAAATAAAGCAGAAGCAAATTATGTTCATAGATTTTAAGCGTTTCTTTAATTTTGTGCTGCCAAAGTATTAAAGGGATAGAGATTGGATAAGAAAAGGAATGATTTTGATCCATAAGCACACATCTTGGCTGTCAGTGGCATCTGAGATTAAGTAGTTAGAAATTTATGCGTTAGGCTTTTGTTTAGCTTTGTGCACCAGACCAGCCACACAAATAACTTCCTCAGCTGTGTTTCATTCTCTCTGGTGGCAATGGGAAAGCCTTTAAATTGTAGTGTGCCCCCTGATGTAATCACAACCTGTTCTATCCGTTTCTTCCCTGGGGCTAGGCATGGATAAACACTGGATGCTTATCTAATCAAGCATTACTCAAAAAGTAGGCTTCAATGTTGACTGGCAAAACCATGTAATTAGAGAATGGTGCTTTCACATTTTTCCTCAAATCTTCTAAGTGCTTTTTGATTATTTTTCAGGACTTCTGTTCTATTAATAGTGCAACAGAAGAAGTATAATTACCTGCATTCATTAGTTCAAATGATTTTTCCCCCCATTTTATAGGACACTATCTGCTCTAGCAACATCTGATCAAAAGCAGGTTTTAGTAATTTGCATTCAATTTTCTCATGTTTCCCCTTTCAGCGCAATTTTTTGGGGACAATGCTTTTTGGCATTTTGTCCAGGCAGACATTGCTTACTTTTCAGACTAATTATTACAATGGTGAGCAATTTGATTGTACTCAAGTTTGATGCTCTCAACTGGTATCCATGGATACAAGCAACCATAAGGAACAGGAGTACTGATGTAAAGGATTGTAGATCTGCGTTTCAAAGAAACCTATGGGACTTCTCACTGTTGTATTGGGCCAATATATATTGCTGAAACAACATCATGAAAGCATTTGTCTAGTCACTTCATACATTTTTTTAAGGAAATTCCTGTGCACAAATTGACTGCTATGTTTACCAACTGCACCAGTGACTATATTTCAAAATTATGTAAATTGGATACAAGGTGGATTGGGGCATCTTGAAATTGTGAAAAGTTGTGCATAAATATAATTATCAACATTTCTAAACAGGTGCAGGTACTTTGTAATACTAGGTTATTTGCTCATATTATCTTCATTGACCTGGCCCTTTAATAAATTGTTTTATACAGAAATATACTTTTGCTTTCAGCCCAACTGGTTTCTGTTGGTATTTGTATTTCACCTACTCCTACACCTCGTGGTCTAGTCATATATATTACTTTTGTTTTTGTGGCCTTATTTACAGTTACCTTAAGTATGTCTCTGTTAGTCATTGCAATCCAAGAATGGCACAGTGGGTCAGCTTGTGGAGCTGCTGTCTCATAACTCCAGCGACCCATGCAATCCTGACTTTGGGTGCTGAATGTGTGGAGTTTGCATGTGCTCCCTGTTACAATGTAGGTTTCTTCTAGGTCCTGAAGACATTTAGGATGGTAGGTAAATTAGCCACTTTAAATTGCCCATATTATGTAGCTAAGTAGTAGAGTCTTTGGGAGCTTATGGGAATGTGGGAAAAGTAAAAACAAAAATGGAATTAGTTTAAAAGTTCTTGATGGTTGGCTCAGACTAGGTGGGCTGAAGGGCCTGATTTTATGCTGTTTCATCTATAACTATGGTTAAAGCTCACAGTAGCAAGTTCCACTCTTAATAACTAGCTGGATTTATTATTGACTGTCTTATATTAATGGCATCTGGTTCTGATCTTGCTGTAAGTAGGAACACATTGTCCCCATCTACCCTATCTAACCTTCTCAATATTTTAAATACCTCTCTCAGGTTACCCCTTCACTTTTGTAGAGTAGAGCTCTGGCTTGTTTAACCTTTCCTGAAGGTTGCAACTCCCAATTCTGAATCAACCTTCTAAATATTCTTTGCATGTACTTCAGTTCCTCCATATCCTTTCGTGATTTGAAGTTCACACTGGGACCTTCCTGGGTTTTGTGGCTCAGGCAGTTGTTGCCTTAATGAACTGACCTAATAATTGATTTTACTGTTGAATTATTTGCATTCTCTAAAGTTTGTAAAATATATGTGAGAAAAATAACTGTATGAAGTAACTAAGATTAATGTACAGAAGAGATCATGATAAATGGCCATTTTATTTGAACAGTAAAACTCCAATAATCCACTATATCAGAATTCTGAAATCCCAATGGTTCGGCATCTGACTCACCTGGTGTAACGTTTGTTGCGTTCTCTTCTCACTCGCCAGGGCCCTATGCTGCCTTTCAATTTATCTGGTTCACTGGAAAACATTATTTAAATATGCAACATCTCTTTTCAAAAAAAAAGTCAATGTAAAATGTGATGGGACATGAATTGAAATAACATCCAATACTACAGAAAATCTGCTAGTCCGGCATTACCAAAGTCCCAAGTGTGCTGGATTGTCAGTTTTACTGTAATGTATAACATCTTGAATATCCAGTTAAATTGTACTTGTTGACTGAACCACTTCAAATTATGTCTAAGCAAATTGTTCCAGATGACACTGGATGTTACATCTTAGTGAATAAAGATGACATAAATTGTTTCCATTTAACGTACACTCACTGATCATGTAGTGTTAGGTTTAGTGGTATGATATATAAAGTGAAGTTGGCTTAAATTGTGATGTTGCTCCTTATACACAGCAAAATGGTTGAAATGTGAGCTTAAGATAATAGCTTGCATTGATAATGCATTTTGCTATCAGTCAGCTAACTACCAGAAAATTAAGTGTTTTATTGCTGCTTCATTTTTCTTGTTAAGTTGAGATTTGATGTAGTTTGAAGAAGTTCTCTTGTCATTGTTGCTTCTCACTGGGATGGTGTCCAGTGACTCGAAAGAGACTAATTCTCTTGCTTATGTGGATGAGATTTTACTGCAGTCTATTAATTAATGTTGATTAGTAAAGTTGCAGAATTATTGGGAGTGATATCTATTATACTTATTAGGTGAGAATTGATTTTAGAGGCACTAACTTGGTTTCCATCTTTAGAAATTTCACTCAGATTGAAAATACTTGTCTGAATGTTTTCATGTTTATGAAACTCCATTTAGGAGAAACAAAATGCATTTCTATACCACCTTTTATAACCTGAGGATGTCTCACGTTTTCCATCAAGTGAAGCACTTTTGATGTGTAGTCAGTGTTGTAGGAAGTGTAGCAGGATCTTGCACACAGCTGTGTGATGTGGTGATCAGATAATCTCATCCTTTGGAACATTAGTTGAAGAGCTAATTTTGATCATGATCTTAGGCCATCGTAAAATACCATTCTAGGCTGTTCTTCAAAATAGTAGCATGGGATTGCACTTCTCTAACACTTAGTTTCTCATTGTAAGTTGTGGTTCACCATGGTCTGTGCACTGTAGGGGTGGGGGGGGGGGGGGTGGGAAATCCTCAAAAAAAAAAGTGGTAACAAGCACAAGGAACTGAAAATGTTTTGGTTGCATTAAATGTCTGTGAATTTAACTGATCCATAACAGAAAAGTAATGTGACTAATATAATTAACAAGATTTAATGTAAACCTAAATTTGGTAGTGACTAAAAACATACTGATTTGTTAAAGGTAATTCCATAGAAAAACAACTTGTGTAAAAGGCAAGATGTTCCAACAATCACATAGCTTAGTTGTATTTACTCCCCCCCAGGGTGATTCCAGTTACCCTTTCTAATTCTGATTGAATTGAACGGAAAGCATCTGACCAACATTTGCTGCCTGAAACATTACACAATTTTCTATAGAATCATTAACATAGTTTCTAGAGAACTCCCTGAATTATATTTCAAATTTTAGTACTCACCTGATTTTCTTTTGAAAGCTAGTACTGAATTCAGAAATGTTCCTGGCAAAATCTTTTGCATTTTGTGCAACCATATTCCACAAGTGGCAATGTCATGTTCAGAAAATCTCCTTTTGTGATTGTGAGCTGAATGTTGGCATGGACACGTGCTTTAATAATTTCAACCATCCCTGCACCTGCTCCAATATTCCATGAAATGCAGAGAAAAGTATTGAAAATAAAATTAGATTGATCCTGTGGCTTTTAATTAAATCACTCATGTTTTCCTCAATAGAACTCTACATCACGTGACAACAGAATGTTGTTGAATTCATAGAGTAAATGGTTTCTTCAATATTGTCATTTTTATTTTACAGCAGAACAGTACACAAAATGGACCTGCAGGTGTTTTATAGTTTGGCATATTGCCATTCAAGGGACAATAGCCTTTGATTACTTTAACACAGCTCTGCTCTGAGTTATTAAATAATTGTTGAACACAGGTGTGGGCATGTCTGTCAGATTATAAGAACTATCATTTATAATGTTCTTATCTCTTTATTTGTTCTTCAGATTTCTTTTATTGCTGATATTAATCTTGATGACAATGTGAGGAGCAAAACTAACATCCATAGGGATGGTCATTAACCTGGGATTCACTGTGGATATTTTTGTAAGCTCTTTCCCACTGCCAGGCTAAACAACTTTAACAAGCCTGTTCCCCAGATGGTGTCATCAGCATTCATTGCCTTATTTATTTTGATGTAGGGGGCCTGCTTTTAAAAAATATAAATAGAAAACTGAGTTAATAGTAGAAATACTAAAGTTGACACAATCTTTAAATCCTTTCTCTGCCATAGTATCGGTTGCTTGCCCAAAGTCCTTACTCCTTTATTCCATGCACTTACTTTGTCCTCACTTCAATAATGTCCAATCTAGAAAAATAAACATTAGTTCTCACCATGTGAGTGAAGAAGTGCTTAATTAAGTGCATTCATCAACAAATAGCATTTTACTGGGCAGCATCTATTGAAATGGCAAAATAATGTGGATGAAAATTTTTTTAAGAGGGAAAATGTTCTCTCAACAACTTTTGTTGGAACTACTAAAGTAAAAATCCTCAATGTTTCAAATGTTCAGTTCAAACTTCCATGAGAAGATGGAATGCTGCAGCTCAAATTTCAGTCTGAGAAGTTGATACAGGAAGTTCGGCGAAGCTTCACGCACAGAATCTCCCTGTGGAGTTGCTTTTTCCCTGATTCCAGCATTGTTGGAAAACCCCCACCCTTCTTTTCCTCACATGCTGAAGTTCAAATGTGTGCTTCACCATTATTATCTGCTTCACAGGCTTGCTAAATCACACGACTTAGCCGGTGGGCAATCTGTATCTTCATTTTGTTCCTGCAGTATATTTTTTCCCCCAAGTCACTTTTATATTATTACTGGTAGAATGTCACTCTCTTTCCTTCTGCATTTTCTGAAACTCTGGATGCTTCTGGGAAAATCTAGATGCTGGAAATATGTAGGTGCCTGGAGTTCACTCCTTTGTTATCAAATGTTGCTGACATTAGTACTGCTGGACTCCAGCTGCCTGATAGTGAAGGGTGTATTTGGTCTTTTGTGCGTAAGGAACTGATGAATTCAAATTTGTGAGGTGTCATTCACACATGCAGGTCGCCCACCTTGGGTATCCTCAGAAAGCTTTCCCAAAAGGTTGAAATATGTTTGTTAAAACTAATAAATCAAGATGCAGAGCAATTGGTCTGGATTCAGAAGATAGAGTGCTAACAAATTGAAAATGTGCAATTTGCATAAAAGAAACCTCAGGTGCATATTTACAGTATTGGTTTATCCTATAGAACAAATTGTCTTTCATGTACGTTATGGCATAAGGCCATTTTGGCATATGAGTAGAAAGGAATATTGGTTATCTTCACACTGGAGATGTGAATTAACTATGTACATAAGCTGAGAAATAGCAACTTGAATTTCTTTAGCTTTTTTTTTCAAATTCTTTTTAGCAAAGATAAAAGAAGACAAAAAGGATTTTGGGGATAAAAGATAGATTGTCTCTCAAGAAAGATTTGACTAGTGCAAAATAATTTAGATGAGAATTGGGTACTAAGGTGCATCTTGTGAGTGTGTTAGATTACACATCAGAACAAGTCATACAGTCAATGAACAGAACAATATGCAGTATGTTCTTAGGTAAAGCTTCCAGCTTGGGACCCACTACATCAAAAATAATTCATCAAGAGGTGTTCAAATTAAGATAAATATGAATAAAATGTGAGCACTTAACTTATTTTCACTAGGGAATACACACCAAGTGGAAACATGATACTGCTACTCAAAATAATCAAAGGCAAAGATAAAGTGGAAGTAAACAAATAATTCATCTTGAATCACAGGCAGGGGACCCGAGGGCATGAGTGCAAAGTTCAAAACCCTGATATTGTATATGTTTGAAAATATGAAACGAGTATTCTCCAACAAGGTCCTGGAAATGTGGAATTATATCCAGAGAAGGCATGGTTGGAAGTGGCCCCTCATGCCTGTTCTGACATTCTGTTAGATCATGACTGATTTGTGTCTTAACTTCCACGATCTGCCTTTGTTCCATCACCTTGCTAACTAAATACTCTTGCCTAACAATAATCTGTTGATCTCAGTTTAGAAAATTTTGTTTGATTCCCAACCTCAACAACTTTTCAAGGTGAGTTTTTGATTTAATTTGTTCTTTACTTCAGTGGGAATGCATTAGATTTCAGGGCACTTCTCCTGCTATATTGTACGTTTAACACAATTAATTTCTATCCACAGTTGAATTTCTATCCCTAGTTTCTGGACAGAGCAGGCCTGATGAACCATATGACCTTGGATTAAAAAGCCCTTCACTTCTTCCTTGAGCTGCACCGTCTGAAGTCAACTCTCTGGAAGGTGAAGGGAATGATTTAATAGAGGTTTTGAAAATGTTGAAAAGATTTGATAGATGTGTGGAAGATGTTTTCCATTGTGGAAGTGAAGAGAGTAACAGGGATTTGGGGAAGGACTTGCAGCCCAAAGGACTTACCAGTTGAAAGCATACACAGAAATGGTAGAGTCAGTAAAATTTGGCTATGATGAATTAGAAGAGCTCCTATACTTGCAGGGGTTGCAGGGCCGGAGGAGAAAATAGACAGAGAAGGGTGAAAGCAGAAGAGAGACTTGAAAACCAGGATGAGATTGAGATGTTACTTCTCCAGGAAACAATTCTAGTTAGCAAACATAGGATCAATGGGTTGCAGTCAGTGAGGTTACAAGTTACAAAGTTTTGGTTGAGTTCAAATTTACAGAGAAGATAGATGTCGAGAAACAATGGTGCAGCAGGTGACTGAGAGACTCTTCCAACTTTAGATGATAGGAGATCCAACAGCATGTATTAACATTTTACTGAAAACATTTACAATATACTGAAATAATTATAGCACAGATAAATAATTATACGTGGCTCAACACAGCTATGCCTCTGTTGGTTCCATTCCAGCCTTCAGCACTCTTCACTTCAGTGTGTCAAAGACTCATCCTATTTCCTCAACTTTCCCATAACTGCATTAATGTTACTCATCTCAACCACTTCCCTGTGCAGGTAAGTTCCACATTCTTGCCATAATACTAAAGAGGTAAAGAGGTTTCTCCTGAATTTCCTTTCGCACCGATGACACCACTAGTTCTAACCCTGCGTGTGAGTAGAAAACAATTTAAGTTTTACTTGAAAAATTCTTAGGCATCATTCAAAGCTATGAAGGTCGAGGCATGGTTTGCAAATGTCATTTGGAGTTCAGTTTAATAACATCTTGGAATGAGATGCCCAATTTAATCTCACTAAGAGAACACTTAGAAAGTGATCAGGAAGAGTTCTTCATCCCTTGTTGCTTTGTATGCAAGTCTCAGAGGTGGAAGTATTACGTACTGTGCCTCAATTTTTGTAAGAGTGATAGTTTTAATTGGTCCTTCTTTTAAGGTGCAGGTGCTGGTGCCTGTGGTGTAGTACTTAAAGTGATGTTGAGACTTAAATAGAATTAATAATGTCAAGGAATTTTGAGTGATTTGGAGCAAGTTGAAGAAAGGAAATGTTGCTACTTTCCTGGATAGCACTTAGTATTGAAAGTGCATTCCAATAAAAGACTTAAGAGTAGTCAAAATAATATTAAACTGCTAAGCTTTCTGGCTTCTACCGGTACATTGCAAAGGCCGAGTAATTCTGTCCTTGACTGTGAGGATAGGTGTCTAGGCATTGGTATAGTTCTGGGCATTACTGTCTGCATGCTGACCTTTCAAGAGGCACATTTTTGTGATTCTGGAGAATGAAACACATCATGATGGCTCAACGATCCTAACAAACTCTTTGGGGAAATATGACTGCAAATACGAGAAGAGGCATGAGTTCATGCTTCATTTGCCTATTCAAAGTCCAGCTGTTGCACAGCTAACAAGGTCTGCAGCATAGAACCAGTCAGCCCCAATGATCCATTGATACTCCAAAGGTGACTCCCACCCTTCATCTTCTAACCCTTATGGTCCTTCCTTTCTCTCTCAAGACTTTATCCAGCTTCCCTTTTAATGTATCCATGCTGTTTACCTCAAAGGCCTCTTGTGATCACAGGTTTCACATTCTCACCACTTACGGGACTTTCTCCTGAATTCCCCAAGAAATTTATTCCTGACTGTTTTGAATTTTATATTCCTTAGTTTTAACCCATTTTCTACATCTATCCTCTGTTAGGTCACTTATTTCTACTTTCCTCTTTTTGAGAGAAAAGAACTCAGCCTTTGTATTCTTCCCTGATGATAGCTATCTCTCAGTTCTCTCTGAACAACCCAGACATACCAAAGTCTGGACAATGTTGTAACTCAACTTCACTTTAAATTAATTGTGTTTTATACATGTCTAGAATATATACAGGGGCAGGCCATTTGGTCCCTCATGCCTGCACAACCATTCAATTGGATCATGACTATTACCTGAGCTAATATTCCTTGTTTCCCTTAATAACTAAAAATCTACTGATTTCTTTCTTGACATGTGCAGTAATTAAACCTCCATAGTGTCTTAGGAGATTCCAAGCACTCACTAGCTTTGTGGGGGAGGGGAGGAAGAAATCTAATCTCTGTTCTGCGTAAGGAAATCGTTATTTTGACACTTCAGTCTTGGTTTTTGACCTGCCTTCCCCGGGAAATATCATTCCTACATCAACCCTATCAAGTCCCATTAAAAAAAATTTATACATTCTGTACCTCTCACTCTTCCAAATTTGGTAGTGTGCAGGACCAGTCTACTTAATTTCTCCTCATAGGACAACTCTAGCATCATAGGAATCAATTTGGTAAACATTTGCTGCACTTGTGTTGGAAGAGATCCTTCCCTGGATATGGAGACCAGACTTGTGCATAATATTTCAGATGCCGGCTCAGCAAGGCCCTATATAATTGAAGCAAGATTTCTGCGTTCTTGTACTCAATTCCTCTTG
>JARFYF010000063.1:86633203-86643856 GCA_030265395.1 Rhina ancylostomus
TTTAAGCTTATTTATAGAATCTAATTCAAAAACCAAGAAATTGTGTCTGCAGTAACAGTAGAAGTAAACATTGAATGTATTTGCTGAAATGACAGCCTACAGTTTGATATAAGATCTTATCCAGCACTGTTGTTATCATGCCATTGGTGATGATCTGTTGTGCTCAGTTTGTGTTTCGTTTTCGGGATTCTCTTCATCATTAAGTTCCACCCAAAACATTTTAGAATAACGTGTTTTTGAGCTGTTAATTATACGCTAATTTACTCCTAATTTTCTAATTACTGAATACAGGTGGCTTTCAAAACAGAAATAAACTTTTTTAGAAGCAAGTACTAAGGGGATTTCTTTTCTGTTTCATGGGAATACTGATCAACAGATCTTGGTTGTGTGAATTGTAGTTAGAAGCAGAAGAGAATGTTGTTTGTAATTCACTTATGACTTGCATGGTGTGTTTAATCTTGAATGACATTTGAAAGAATATGAAATGTGTCATGCATTAAATTTGAGTAGTTGCCTTGAAATAACCCTTCAAATTTCAAATTTAGTTGCACATATTACTTAAAAAATTAAATTATTAAATACAACATGAAAATTCTTAGTTCTGTTTAGATTATTTTTCTCTCCCTCCTTATATATCCCCTCATCCTCCTCCTGAGCCACATCTTTTAATTTTGTTTAGAAAAAATCAGTAATACTTAGAAAAAGTTCTGGTGAAGGGTCTGAGACCTGAAACATTAACAGTTGTTTTTCTTTCTACAGATGCTGCAAGACCATCACTATTGGCAGCATGCCAAGTTCTTCCAGCATTTTTGTTTTTATTTCAACTTTTCATCTTCTGCAGTTTTTTATTTGATTTTTCAGACTGTGATGTATTCTAAATAATGGATGTGTAAACCAGACATAGTGCACAATTATTGTCAATGTAAAGAGTTGAGCATTAGTGCAAATTGTGTGGTGGATGAGGCTTGGGATTTGTGATGAGCATCACCCTTTTAATGTAGTAAATCTGATACCAACTTGTTGAGTCAATATATTAATGTCATTTCCTTAGGCAATTGTTCAGGATCAAGAATAACTTGAAGTGGTAAATGAGGCCAATATGGGAACCGGCGATTCTTCCGCAGATAGGGCTGATGGTGTCTGACAGAGTTTGTGACGTGGTCCATTCCTTCTGCCACTTAAGTGGAGCTTATGTGTGCTCACAGTAAATGGCCTTGAGGTTCTCAATACCATCCTGAATGCTCCTTTTCCACTTTGAGGTGATTATGGGCCTGAGATTCCCGGGAATCAGTGAGGATGCTGCATTTTATTTTTGAGGAGGCTTTGAGCACATCTTGAATCTTTTTCTCTATCCATATGGACGTTTCTTTCCATGACCGAGCTCAGAATAGTGCATCTGTTTTGAGAGCCTGGTGTGGAGCTTGGCACACATAGCCAGTGTGTCTTGCACAACAGAGCTGACTGAGTGTAACTAGGGTCTCAGTACTGGTGATGTTGGCCTGGGACAACATATTGGTTCACTTGTCCTTGCAATAAATTTTGGAGGGTTATGTTGAAATATCTTTGGTAGTATTTTTCCTGTGCTTTGAGGTGCCCAGTTACATGAGCTTGAAAGGCCGTCGATCAGATGCAGGAACAGCTTCTTCCCCATGGCTGTCAGACTTCCAAACCAATCACCTCTTTCACATCCCCTTCCCGGTGGTCCTGCCACATCCTTGAACCCTTAGTTCTACCTCTTCTGTTATTGTCATTTTAGCATTTTTTTTGCACTAGTTAAGTTTGCACTTCTATAATTTGTACCATTCTGTTGTTTTGTGCATGTTGCTGTACTTATTGTTGTATATTATTACTATGTATATTGTTTACTCTGAGCTTCATGTGAGCAAGGAATTTCATTGCATCCTGGTCTATTTGATGATAAACTAAATTGCTGTGGGTAGTCCAGGTCTCAGAACCACACATCGCTACTGCGTGAGTTTGTTCCAGATTTGATTTATTGATCTTCAAATACGCCTCGATTTGTCCAGAGTCTCTGCAAATACATTGAAATAATGGTCAATTTCATCATTGATGTCTGCCTTCCCTGGGAAGTGATCCACGTTTTCCATAGATTCACATGAACCTTCATTGTCAGAGGGCAGTGTGCATAGAGGGGACAGGCTGATACAGGACCTTTTTGTTTTGTGAATGTTGAGAGTGATGCTCACCCTCTTGTATGCTTCAGTGAAAGCATTGATAAAGTCTTGGAGCCTAGTCGCTGAGTGTGTGCAAAGACATGCATTGTCAGCACAGTGCAGAGTGACTGCTGGGACCTGGTAAACCTTGGTTCTGCAGTGTAATCGCTGTAGGTTGAACAGCTTGTCATTAGTTCAGAAGATTAGCTCCAGTCCCACAGGAAACTTGTTGGAGGTGAGGTGTAACAAAGCGACAAGAAATCCATCTCCAGTTTATGCTCGTTCTACTGTGGCATGCAAACAGTGATATGAACCAGTGGGTTGACAACCAACTCATTCTCAGTGAAGATTGGTGTCAAGCAAGGCAGTGTCATTGCCCCAACACTATTCTCAGTGTTTCTTGACACTATGTTAATCTAATAACCTGATGCAGCAAACATCAATTTGTATATACAGTAATTTTAGAAGTGAAATAAATTGTGGTTAATGTTTGCTGAAAGGAAACTAACCTATTGTTTGGTCTGTGACCTTGTTCAGTCCACTTGTTGTGTTGCCAATAGTGACAATGTCTTTGCCTAGTTTCAACATGGTAATCCAAAATTTGTTATCAGTGGTTCCCTTTGTTTCTACAGTCTGCACTTTTGCAGCCTCTTCCTCAGGTATAATTCTCAAATTAAATTGCAACTTTAGATACTCACGAACTACTACTATTGTTTAAATAAATCTTAAAAATGTAATGCCTTGTTGAGTGAGAAGTAACTGAATCTTTTAATGGTGTTCTAAACCATTTTCCAGGTTTAATGGCTTCTCTGTCCCTCAAATTTTATACTTGTGCATTGTCATTCCCTCAGATAATGTCATCTCATACCATGCTAATTATAATGACAGACAACAATGGTGACTTATTAAGATCTGATAATATTTCAGCTTCTACTTTAATCTTGTATGTACGTTGCAATCTTTGCACTCACTAAAATGTTTAAAAAAATTTGTTGAACATTGAAGTTTTGTGTTTCTTAATTTGCCAGACATGAGAATTTGAATGAAAGAAAATAGAAGCGAGAGCAGTCTACTCAGTCCCCCAAGCTTGCCCCACAGTTCAATGTGATCATGGATGATTTGATCCAGGCTTCATCTCCTCTTTTGTGCCCATTCCCCATCGCCCATAATTCCCTGATTGTTCAAAAATAGATCTACCTCCTCTTTAAATACCCTCAATGACCCAGTCTTCAAAGGCCTCCAGCGCAGAGAATTCCACAGATTCATCACGTTCTGTGAGAAGTTCCAATGTACATGTGTCTTTAGTGTCTGCCCCCTTATCTCGTAATTATGTCCCCTCCTGAGAGTTACTTCTACTACTGGAAACAATGGGCTGGCAACTCAGCATGTTTTGCAACATTAGTTTCTCAGGTCTCCTGGAGCTGAATCTGCTCCTCTGATCTAGAATTGGGAAACTTTCTTTGATGTTGTTGTCCCCTACTGTCACTTCACCACGACTAACAATATTTGGTCATTATATTTGGGAAGCCACCAGAGGCAGGAATGAGGTCATCCACAGTAAAATAGTCTTTAGTCCCACATTCACTTTAGTGTAAGTATAGCCTTTATAGTCCTGCCTCGTCTCTCAACGTGAAAACGTACCCAGAAGTTAGAACAAGCAAACCTATTGCTTTGCTTTGGATGAATGGTAGCAAAAGATCAATACTTGAGATGCCTTAAATTGAAAATAATATGGATGAATATTGTTAACCTGAAAGGTTAATTTTGTTTCTTTCTCCTGTAACCTGCTGAACATTTCCAGAATTATCTCTTTTTAAATTGGAAGTGAATCTTGATTCTTCCAAATTGTTCTCCTGCAGGGGAAGAAAGTAATGTAATGGTTAAGTTGATGGACAGCAGCCAGTGTTCTGGATCATTGATCCAGAGATACAAGTTTGAATCCCACCAGGACAACTGGAGAATTTAAATTCTAGTAACTAAATGCATTTGAAATCTAAAAAGAGGCTGATCTATAAAATGACTGGATTGTTGTAAAATCCTATCTGGTTCACTAACATCTTTACCTGTCTGGCCTATGTGTGAGTTTAATTCTTGAATGCCTCCTCAGTTTAGAATCAATTGGCTATGGACAATAAATGCCAGCAATGCCATTGTTATCTATATCCAGCAAATGAATAACCAGAAACCATAAGTACATAACCCTTTCATTTTACTATATACTGTGCTTCGTAGAATTATGAAATCATACAGCACAGGAGTCCTGGAATACCAGCACTTTTCAGAAGGGATATGTAATTTCCTTGTTCTTTCTTGATAATTTTACAAAGTTTCCCCCTTCAAGTATTTGTCCACTTCACTCTTTCCTGTTATTGTTGATATTGCTTGCACCACCCATTCAGATAGTGCATCTCAGATTGTTACATCTCACTGTAAAA
The DNA here is from genome assembly GCA_030265395.1 of Rhina ancylostomus. NCBI lineage: Eukaryota > Metazoa > Chordata > Chondrichthyes > Rhinopristiformes > Rhinidae > Rhina > Rhina ancylostomus. The sequence goes on from JARFYF010000063.1 coordinate 86,637,813, forward strand.
GAAGACTGCTTGTGTGAGCTCAACTTTTTTCACCATTTTGCCCCAATGTCTTTGTTTCAATCAATGGTGATGTGTTAATTGTAAGGTATAAAGTGTTAATGTAACTTTTAGCTAAGTACTAACCTTTGACAGTACGTAAAAATTATGTTTCAAAAATAAATCAGCTTCTATTGTTTTTCTATGATGGTCCAACTCTAAAAGATATTTCTCCATTTTTGTGTGAGACTGTTAAGTACAGTAAGCTATGGTAATATTGGGTCATTTTTAAAACTCTTCATTGGTAATCATTTAATTCCGGTGCAAGTTTTCTCAGTTTCAGCTTACCTTGGAATTCGAATCTTCCGCACATCATTGCTGTTAAAAGTTGCATGGCTGGCTGCCAGCCATCAGGTCCAGCAGTGCAGGCTTCGAAATTTCCCTCTCTAAATTCCCTACCCCTCTACACCCCTGCCAGTGGGGTCCTGCCACTTTGAACATTTTTTTTGTTTCATGTGTTAATCTTTCTTCATGTGGCACTGTGCCTAATTTTTGTTTCATTAAGGTTCTCACTAAGATGTTTTGCAGTGTTATGAGTAAAACTCTGATAATCTCTGATCCAACCATCCAGAAATCCCAATGATTTGGCACCTGGCTCACCAGGTAATATTTTCCATGGTCCCTTCCAACTCATGGGGGCTGCAGTTCCTGCTCTCCCTTCTGTGACCTACTGGGGAAATGGTTCCTGCTCCCCCCTTCCGATCCACCCAGGGCACAGTTCCGTGCTTCCTTCCATTCACCAGGGCTCCAGTTCCCACATTCCCTTCCACTCTCCAGGATGCCGGTTCCCACATTTCCTTCTACCCACCAGGGCTCCAGCTCCCATGTTCCCTTCCAGCTTGTCAGGGCCCCAGTTCCTATGCTTGCTTCTGACTTGCCATTACTCTGGTTCCTGTGCTCCCTTTAACCTTAACTGGTTCGCTCAGAAATTTATCAAAATGCCGTTTAACGACCAAGAAAAATAAATAACATCCAATTGTCTGGAAATCTGCTAATCCGGCACCATCTAAGTCCTGGACTTGCTGGCTTATTGGAGTTTTACAGTGCACATAAATGCAAACTGACACTGTTTCCTAATTTCCTTGCTTGTAATGTGAATAATTGAAATAGGCCAGTAGATGCATTAATTTCTGATTGTGTCCTTTGTGCTTTGCTTTCAGTTGATGGCTGTATCCACAGAGCTGCAGGACCTAAGTTGTTGTCAGCATGCCGCCAGCTAAATGGATGTAACACTGGAGAAGCCAAAATTACGCTGGGCTATGACCTTCCTGCAAAACGTGAGTGCTTCATTTTGTCTCGAACAGCTGAGTGAAATGTTGATAGTCTTTTTGTTCTAGCGAGAGATGTCTACGAGAAAAGCTTTGCTGAGAAGACACTATCTGGCATACTAGTGAGGCATATTTACAGTAGAAGCGTAAATGCACTTTGTGCAGTGGATTCACTTACTACCTTGAGTGCATCAGTTACAATTAATTAACACAAAACTTTCCATTTGAAATAAGGTGTGAGGTTGCTGATAGCAGTGTGATTGTATTTCTGCAGTTAAGAAAGGATGTACAATAAGGACTTTTACCATTGGAACTCCCATGTATTCTCTTTTTGATCATCTCCTTGTTCTATTTCAGTTGAAAGGTGTATAAGATTTGAAGTATTTTTGCAATGAAACACTTATTTTTTTTCCACTGGGTATTGAAATTATTGTTTTATCTTTGTGATGGCAGTCGACTGCATTTGCCAGTATCTTTGTGTTGTAACTAATGGTGATGCTTGTTGGTCATATGGTAACCTGTCGAAAATGCAAGTGACTTTTGTCCTCCGGCATATTTTAGATATTTAATTGTTTCAAACATCCTTCTATTTTTGGGAATTTAATGGAAGGAGTGAATTTATGGTATACTGTACCTAATATTGGTTAAGCTGTCTTGTGTCTGTTTCAAATTTAGCAGAGGGATTTTAAATTTGTTGGTGTAGATTTGTTTGGTTTCAGGCTTTCCTGGAGCTGTCAACTTTTAATACAGCATAAATGACTGAGGTAAACAGTGATTGGCCATTAATTTTGATATAAGTGGCATGTGACAGAATGTGGCCACCCACATAGTCCATTTGTGTGCTTTCCTTCAGCACAGAGAAAGCCCTTAATGTGAACAAACCTAACTGGTCTGAAGCTGAATTTATCTGAACTGTGCATGTGTCAAAAGCTTAGAAATGGGATTTGTCATCTCCACTTCTAGTACATGCCTGGGCAACGGTGATGGAAGTGTTAGAACCAGAAAATTGGTTTTAATTCAAAGACCTGTGTGGATTGTATTTGTTAATCCCTTATTATTAGTGGAAAGACAATCTCTTCCAGCTTGTCAAAGCTGGGAGATCTCTGCTTTTCAGTCTCACAGATTTCAGTTTTAATCTCTTCACTATTTCCAGCCATGCCTTTAGCTGCCAAAGCACAGGGATATCCTTCCTAAATGTTGCCATTTTTCTTCTTTAATCCTCTTTTTTTAAAAATGCTCTTTGAAATGTAATTCTCACTTTTCTTCATTGTATGTGAAGTGAATCTTCATTACATCTTATTTGATAATGCTCATGAAGATCAGGATGCTTTGCCACATTAATGACACAATTAAAATGGAAGTAGTTGTTGCCCATAACTAGATCACTCATTATCATAGTTCATGGCAATTTACAGTCTTTAACTAAATAATGATATTCTTAGCTGAATCCAGTTAAAATTTAAGCAGTCTGAACAAAGTCAGTGCCTTTCCTCAATAAATGAATAAAAGTAAAACAAACACACAAATGAACATGTGAGTTGGGAGCATGTGTAAGCCATTTCACCCTCTAACCTGCTTTATCATGAAATAAGATCATGGCTCATTTGACAGTAACTTCAACTCTGCTTTATCACCTACCAACAGTAAACTCCTCTGCCCCTGCTTCCCTGTCAGTATACACCTCCCTCAAGACCTTACATGTTTCAATCAAGTCTTCTCTCATGGCAGAAAAATCTGAAGCCTTTTTGATGAACTTGCACCATAACTCAGGCATGAGAAATTGGAAAATGTTTCGGGACCTGGATACTCTGCTTTCTGTCAGAAGAGTATGAGTTCCTGACAGTTGGAGTGTTTGGACATGTTTCAGTCTAAGGGCAGGGGTTGAGGGCTTCCTAATTCAGAACTTGCAGCTCTCCTAGCACTCAGAGGAATCAAGTGGATATCTGCCTGTTTTGTGCCAGAGGGAGAAGACAAAAACTTGAACTTAGAGTGCCTTTGCCTTTCCACATGTTTTTGAGCCAATTAAGTAATTTTTAAATCACAGTTACTGCTGTGAAGTCTAAAATACAATTTAATTTTATGAATGATCAGATAATCTATTATTATGATGTTGATGCAGGGATAAATATTGACCAAGACCACAAGGGGTAATTCCCCTGTTGTTGTTTGGAATACTGTCATGGGATTATTTACATTTGTCTGAAAGATGAGGCTTTGGTGTAATGTACCCTCTGAAAGCTGGCTTCTCCAACAGTGTGGGTCTTTTCTTAAAGAGGAAGTTAAAAAGTCACTTAAAACATTCATACAAATCAGCAAAGTTAATGTTGATTTATGAAAGGGACATCATGTTTGGCAAATCAGTGAATGTTTTGAGGTTATACTTAGCACAATATAAATATGGAGCCCGTTAATGTGGAGTATTTGGACTTTCACAGGCCTTTGATAAAGTGTTGTACAAAAGGTTATTAATCAAAACTGGAGCACATGGGATTAGGAATAATATAATGATGTTGTTTGAGAATCAGCTATTCGTCAAAAAATAGTTTTAAGAATAAATGAATCCTGTGTTTTTCTTGCATCTGTTTTTTGTAGCTGTTAATGCTAATCGTCAAGTGCCACTCAAGCTTATGTAAAATTGTTTATAGAATTCTCTCACGCTATCTGATCAGATAGAATGTTGCATATTCTGACAATCCCCTGACTAAAAATAGGTTTCTCACCTTCCTGATTTTTTTTACTATTGGTTTGAAATCTATGATTTCAAATCAATGACCTGCTGTCTTGAGGAAAGAAGGTGTTTGCATCTACTCTGTCAAAACGTCGGGTTATTCTGTAAACCTCTAATAGGTCAGCAGGAAGAATTCTCCGTCCTAGGAGAGCAGTCTTAACCTTTCCCACCTCACCTTATAGCTTTACTAATAACTCTAGTTTCTCCTCCCCTGATATCACAGGGATGCAAGAAAATAGGAGCAGAAGTAAGCCACCTGGTTACTAGAGCCTGGCCTGCCAATGATATTGGCTTATCTATCCCAGACCTCAACTACTCCTGTGTGTCTGATCTCCATAGATCAATTCCCTCAATTCCCAATCTATCAAATTTATCTATCTTCAGTTTAGATACTTCTAATGATCTAGCCTCCACAATCTTTCTGGATTAGAGAATTTCAGAGATTCACTACTCTGAGAAGAAATTTCTGTGTACCTCTGTTTGAAATGACTGGCCTCTTGAAACTATGTTCCCTTGTTTGAGCCTCTTCCAAGAAAATATCTCTACATCTACCCTGTCATGTCCCCTTAAGATCTTATCTGCCTCAAAAGGATCACGCCTTATTCTTCAAAACCTGAGAAAGAAATTAAATTTTTGTTTTAGTTTCCAGATAATATTGTTGTCAACGAGCAGAGAATGTGGTTTCAATCACCTATGCTGATGGCAATTTCCCTATTTCGCTAGTGAGCTAATTAGTTTGCTTTGAGAGAATATATTTCTCCCCATGCCTCTAACCAGTCAGTGTTGGAAAGGAAAACAATATTGCAAAGGTCTGGAGAAAGAAGTGTGGGATTAATTTGACTAATCCAACTAAAGAATGAGATACTAACCTCATGATTATCAAAACGACTACTACTGTTCCATCACCCAGTAATTCTGGCAGGAAGCTACACTGCTTTAGTGTAGGGCTCCAGAACAGAAAACATACCTCCAGGCAACACTGGCTACCGCAGTATTGGGAATCCATGGCCAATTTCCATCAGGCCTTCAGAATATGAAACCTGGTCCAACAGCAGCCCAGGTTATATTTTAGAACTTAGGTGAAAACTTTTATATTCCTCAGTTACATAACATTTAATTTGAACTTGCCTGCTGGACTGTTCTTCAGCTGAAGAACCAGCTGATACTGGGTGGGATGTTTAATTGGACAGAGTACAATTTGAATTTTGAAAGCGATGGCTACCTAAAATGTATGAGTACTTTACTCATTCAGCAGAGTGCTCTGAGGAGAAATAGAGAATGTCCCACATTCAGTTCAATGGAGCAGTCTTGGCTATACATTGTCCCACATTCAGTTCAATGGAGCAGTCTTGGCTATACATTGATATATTAGTAACGCATCCAGACTGTTGGAATCTAGGTCAAGACGAGTCAGTCAATCTCATATACAACCTGGTGGCTATCACCTGGGACAGTAAAGCCAACTAGCTGCACACTGCTTCACTTCCCCTGGTCTATCCAACAGCCTAGTACTGCTGTTCAAAAAGTTGCTCAGGAACCATCACACAAATGGTGTAAATATCTATCTCTTGAAAGCTTTAGGGTTCAGCTGTGGAGTTTTGAATCCAGTACAGCTTGGGTAGCTCAAGTATTAGCCCACATTGTTCATCAAGAAAACATCCTTCTGAAAGAACATTTCTGTCTGACAACCAACAAAGCACACCCACAGACAAAGAACCTGAAACAGACCTCTCCTGCAGATCTGTCTGAAGCCTCTCTGTTCCTTATGAAACACATTACATACTCAAGCTAATAACAGTCCTGTCTTGCAACAGTTCCCCACCTGGCTAACCACAAACAGCACCGGGTGTAAAGAGAATAACTGAAATTGTCACAATGTTGATCCAGAGCAAACTCAGAGAACCCAAATGCAGCACACCGATACAAGACTGGAGTCAATGCAGGCAGTAACTGGAAGGAATCTTGCCTCAGAGATCAGAAGAGGAATCCCAACACGAACTGGATCTTCACAA
>JARFYF010000063.1:86683715-86697469 GCA_030265395.1 Rhina ancylostomus
ATAGATGACCCTTCTCATCCCCCCCACAACCTATTTGTCCCACTGCCGTCTGGCAAGTGGTCCCAGAGCATCCAGGCCAGAACTACTAGATTGCATAGCAGATTTTTTCCCCCCAGGTTGTCAGACTCCTGAATACTCTGGTGGACAAATGCCGTGTCAAAAGCTGTGGTTTGCACAATGGCGTATAAGAACTTTGGCTGCTGTTGAACATGTTTATACAATGAGTACAACACACTGAGCTTGTATTTCTCTTGTCCAACTCGGTTTTACTAACTCTGCACTAAATTTGTATTTTGTATATACTGGTTTTTTTGCTCTATTTGTACTTGCACTTTTTTTTGATCTTTTGTTTGTGTTTAATTACGATTGTATGTCCTCTGTTGTGTGAGTCTGGGGGAAACAATATTTTGTTCCGCCATGTGTTTTTATAGCATGGATGAATGACAATAAAGAGACTTGACTTGACTTGAAATCCTTTGTCTGGAAACATTGAAACCGTGAATACAAGTTTTGAGTATTTTCATCCCTGTAAAAATAAAAGAATTCTCAAGATGTGTGTAGCTTACATTTGTAAGACTGGCACATTGACAGAACTGCAGAGACAGCACAATTTCAGGGAAAGAAAGTGATGAAAAGATTTGAATAAAGTCATTGCACCTGACTGCAATCAGGGTGTGATAAGTAAAAATCACTGAAAATGATTGTCTGTTTATTTGCAAAGCAGTCTATTGTGTGACGGTGCAGTGCTTTGGAACAGCAGTGTGGCATTTACACAAGGGGTTTGGTTTAGGCTGGCACCCATTACACTCGTTCTGGATTAAAAACTCTGTCTGTGTCCATTCCACTCAGACTACACTTCGGCAAGGCTGCCCAGTCTTTGGAAGCGAGGGATCAGATCGCATTTGCCTGGCTATTAAATAATTAAAATCTGCCTTGGGGATGAGCTCAGAATCGTTAATTCTCTGCAATGTCTGACAAACATTCCTTTTCCAAGAAAATATTTTATTTGATTAAGCATTTTTGTGCACTTAGCTGTTTCACATGCATTGGCTTTATTAAAACTGAAGCACAGGCAGCAGTGTCACTTCAAAAATGCAAGAGCTGGGCTTTCTTCTTCATTGCAAATACAGTATTTTTAGCTCATGCAATGTTGAGTGCATTTTACGTTAAGAACAGTAACACATTATCAAATGGCCTCTGAATGTTGCTACAAAAATGTCAATGTAGAATTGGGCAAAACTGGTCTGTATTTGTGATAGTAAACAACAGAGAGAATGCTGTCCCCTACTGTAATTTTTAAAATATTATTAATGAACGACCATTGATAATTTGAATCAACAACTCCTTTCCAGTATCTTAGAGAGAATGAGGTAGTGTCAGCTTTGGTGAGGATTGTTGTCGCAAGGGTTCTACAGTCTGTTGGATGGGATATCTTCAGGTTCATTGTGAAAACTGTCATCAATACAAATTTGTAACGTCAGCCATGGCTTAGTGGATAACAGCCTTGACGGGGTCATAAGGGTTGAGGGTTCAAGTCCCACTTCTGGGACTTGAACACAATAAGTCTAGATTGACATATCAATCCAGTCCTGATTGACTGCTGAATTATCAAAAGTAGCTGTCTTTTGGATGGGCTGTTAATTAGAGACCTGTTTTCTTTCCCAGGTTGACCTAAATGTCCCCTGGCAATATTGTGCATAGGTTTGAACATTTGTCTCACCTTAAAAACTGATCAAATGGCCATTAACTCATTTGTTGTGCACAGATTGACAGTTGAATTTCTGATATTACAGTAGTGACTACCCCTCAAAGGTACTGATTGCTGGTAAAGCACTTCGGATCATCCTGAGCTTGTGAAAAACACTGCACATCAGTACTTCTGTTTTTTTCCAACAGTGACCCTCCATGTGGGCATGATAGCTCTTCTGATGAGGCTGTTAGGCTTCTGGACCAACAAATTGAAAGTGACCGTCACTGGTCATTGCAGTGAAGTTCAATCAGTTTGAATTTTGGTGAGAAGTCTCAAATTGACCTTAAAAGCTTTCCTAAATAGTTCCAGTTTCAAAAAACTCTGTTGCAGAATGAAAGAACCTGAATTTCTATCTTGTCATTCACAAGCCCTGAAACGATTGCAGTCAATATTCCCAGAGTAATGTGATATAACTAGATAACTGGGTTAAATGTTGCATTTGAGACATAAGTATTGAACAGGGCACCAGAGAGAACTCCTTGCTCTTCCTTGATGCAATTGGATTGTTTGCCTCCTCCAGAGAGGGAGGCAGGACTTCAGTGCTGTTTTTCCTTTGATGGTGGAATACTCCTTCCATACCACAGTTTATGATCAATCCAAATTAAGTGTTTGAGTTTCTGGAATGGTACTTGCATCCAGTCTGTGTACTTGAGAAAATTGCCTTAAAGCTTGGCCCCATATACTTTATTTCTGGTACAGAAGGTCCATACAACATGTAGTTGAACCCCAAAATGTATTTTAAGACTGACAGTATGAGCTACTTATTCACATGACATTAACCAAATACAAAGAAAATGGAGACATATGTTATTTATAGTCTTTTTATGTCCCACTCAGGGCATCCCAAAGTGCTTGCTGGTCAATAAGGCATTTTTGAAGCATAGTAACTGCTGTGAAGCATGGTTTCAAAATGCTGATGTAACACTACAGCCTGCATTAGCACTTTGTTCCCACAAGAAAGGCCAATGCAGTGGTACAGTGAATAGCTACATGAGTACCCTCTGACGCAGATGATCATACTAAATCCAAAACTGCACCACCCCTGAAATGAAAAGGACCAAGAAAGTAAAGGATATTATGTACTTTTATTGGTCACGATTTGACTGACAAAACCAGTTGGTATTTATATGCAGCCTTTAACTTAGTGAAAACCTCCCTAAGCACTTCACCAGAGTGATTGTTAAACAAAATTTGACACTGGATTACCTAATGAGACACCAGAGCAGGAGGCAGGTTTTAAGGAGCTGCTTGTGAAAATGATAGAAGTAGAGGGGCAGTGGTGGGTGATGGGCATGGGGGTAGTTGATCCTAGGGCTGAGGAATTACGAGAAATATGAGGAACAATGAAAGTAACAGTTACATTGATTCTGTTTGGATAACTTGAATTTTGGCTGATGTTGTATAAACATGCCCTCGGGAGACGAGCCAACTGCATCACATTTCAAGAAGGGTGCCAAGTGTTTTATTTTAAAGTGAGTTAAGGAAGGTGAAATATGAATTGCTGCTTGATTTGTAGATTGTATAATGACAACGGAAATCCAAAATTGCCCAAATAGGACCATCCTCTTTCCTGAAAAAGAACATTTTCCAATGAAAGGTTCTTTGAAAAATGTACAGCTTTTCGCAGACCATTATTGGTGGTGTTGCGAGTCAGGTTGCTATTTGGTGAATGTCCCTTTAAGGCACCAGGACAGTAGTGTGTGTGTGGTGTCATCAAGACAGCAGGAAGATAACGTGCTGGCTGTTTTGCTCAGTGAATCGAAGTGAGTCAGAGAGAGACAGACACTGCTGGTCTCCGTATCAATGGATGAAGAACAATAGCTGTGTCTGTCACTATAATCCATGTATGGATTTTTGGAGCAAACAAGTGGAGTCCACTTTGTCGTTAACCTATAGTGGGAAACAGGTGCTTGTGTGGGCGGCCACGTATTGAATGCCGTCAGGGTGGCGATACTTTGGAACAAAGCAATGGAGATCATTGGAAACTGAGGTTCGTATGGGTTCCATTGTGGAACATGTGGATTTCATAATTTTTCTCTCTACATTCTCTGTACATTTTCTCTTGAGTCAATGGTGGTTTTGCAAAAGCTTTTGGTCACGTTTCACCTGATGACTTGCTGAACTGAACTTTGAGAATTATTCCTAGACTTGGAGTTTGGAAATTTGCCACACACACACTTTGAGGATTAGTTTTGGGGATAATGTTTGATATCTAACATTTTTACTTTTCTTATTAGAAGTAGTTATTAATAAAATAGTTTTTAACATGTACATGACTTGGTGTGTTTCTGTTGTTGCTGGTACATAACAGTGGTGACTAGCATTCTCATGAAACACCTTATTTTTGGGTTCCAAATGTGATGTATGTGTTTGTGCAAGATATTCTATAGAGAAAACTCAACATGAATCAGTGTGATTTTCCACAAGTAATGTTTGCTTTATTGTTCTAAATTGTTCCAAATCTTTTTGAAAATATTTTTGGGTTTCTCTTGGTTTATCCATAACAGTGAATACTTGGAAATGTAAATAAGATATGTAACTGAATCAAAGAAAAGTGTTCAGTTCTTTGCAGAAAATAGTTTAAGGAGCAAAACAACGGTATCATTTTCAAATGGTCCATTTGCAATTGAGGATTACCTCATTGAGAGATGCCAGCTCCCACTCCTGTGGATCCTATGCTTCCTGTTATCACAGTATCACGTCCCATTATATCAATATTATTGTTTGAAAAGGATATAGTCTGTTTTGTAAGAGATTGAGAATTTCTGAAAGAAAAATGAGATGTTGATAAAAGGTATGTAAGTGACGCCTTGCAGTTGTTTCTCATTGCACAAATGTTATCCAAATAAAGTATTGGTATTAATGGAGAGCTTGAGATTTTTTTCCGCCTGTTAGGGGAAGTGTTAACAGCTGTTGCCTCTTGAGTTACTAACACTTCTGAAGTTTGTGCAGGTTACTCTGAATGCAGGCTTAATTACTCCTCCCATCTGCAGTCTGTCTCTAATCACATTCTTTGCAAGAAATAAAAGCTCCCGGGTTAAGGGAAATGAAAGCTAGTGTGATGGTAAATTTGAGCTGTGGGAATGTGATCGGAAATGCACCAAATGCACTATGTCGACTGTCTGACTTGCACTGAATGTATTAGGTGACATTGCATGGGACCAGGAAACTATTCCGTGTAATTGCATAGACCTCGTCTTAAGGTTACCAATGCTTTTGGATGTCAGATGATGCTCTATTTGTTGAGCTAGATAGAACAAGGAGGGCATTAGCTTCAGGGGGCAAGAGGTTAATGCAGAAAATATTCTCAGTGCCATTACCATGTTACAGCAGACAGTTCTAAAGTTGAATCTCCATAAAACAACCTGAAATCCATCTGGCACTTTTTAAAGTATGACTGTATTTAATCTCTTCTATAAATGGGGACAAAGTACATTCCCAAGAAAATGTGATTAATTGTGGGTGGGATCATGTTGGCTATATACATTGGGGAAAAAAAACCTGACCAGGAAAGAAATTATTTTTATTTCATAATGGGTGGCCCAGTGATTCGGTGGTGATTCCAACAATGTAGTGAATTGTCTCCTCTAAATGAGCCCTTTGTGTAGGGAGGGGACAAAAGAATCAAAGGGCCATTGATGGGCATATGAGGGAGAATAAGTTGAAAGGCTACAGGGGAAAAGGAAGAAGGGATGGCACTGATAGGATTGCTCTGCAGGCTAGTATGGACCTGATGGTCTGAATGGCCTCCCCTGTGTCATAATAAGTAAGTAACACTTTCATGATGCCATTATATCTAACTTAATTATGTTTTATTTGTTTAAGGAGCAGTAAATAGCTATTCAAGCTTGCTTTCCTTCTGCCTTGCATACACTTTTTTTGCCCTTCCCTATATCCCTTCATTCCCTTAACATTTGAAAATGTATTGATTTCAGCCTTGGATAAAACTGAGTGTCTGTGAATCATGGTCCTCTGGTATTGAGAAATCCAAATATTCACACCTCTGAGTGGCAAAATCTCACTGAAATGGCTGAGTTCATCTCCTGAGTGATGACCCCACATTCTCGACTCGTCAGCTTGAGGAAATAGCCTCTCCACATCTCTCCTGTCAGTTGCTCTTGGATTCTTGCATCCTAATGAGATCATCTCTTACTTTTCTGAATTTGCCGAAGTACTTGCCCATCCTCCTCGAGATTAACTTCCTTAAATCATATTGAAGCAATTTGCCAACACTTCACCTGATGCCCCAGCCACATAGAAAGAGCTCATCAAATATGTAGTGCACAGCAGGTGCTCTCAGTGAAGTCAAACAGTTTCTTTACAAAATTGTGATTGGTTTGTTCTGGTGTATTACCATCGTAGAGTGCACAAAATATTTCTGTACCTTTATGCATCTTACAACATCATTAAAATTTAATGGATCAATGGGAACCACTTGGAAAATTGCAAATACTTCTGGTGAACCCACCACTGAGGTTCTTATACAACTGTGCTGCCTTTGGACACTGCACAGATGCCTTTGAAATTCATCTGCAAGGTAAGTAAATATACTTTGGCTAAATTAAAACAAGTATCAAATGGATTTTACCAAATGCTTGGATTCTAACTGTACATCTGATCCCATTCGCCCTCAACATGTTTAAAGAATACTTTGATACCCACTTTTTCTTTAAACCTTCAAAATTCTGATCCTAGTTCTCAAATCCTTCCAAGTCTCTGCCTACCATCATATCCCCTGCTAGCCCTAGTTTTTTTTTCAATTTTGGCCTCTTAGACACCTGTGATTTTAATGGTTCCACCATTGCAGGCTGAGCTTTCAGCTGCCCATGCCCTAAGCTCTGGGATTCTTTCTGTAAATCTCTCCACTTCTCAGCTTCTCTCTTCTTGATTCAGGTGCTCCTTTAAACCAAGCTTTTCATCCTTAGTCAATAAATTGCATCAAGTTGCCTTGCTGCTTTTTTTTTGCATCATTTTCGAGGTGATTTGGGATGTTTTATTCTGTTGAAGGCACTGTATGAATGCAACTGCTGTTAGTTAGTCAAGAACAATTAAGGATAGATGATCAATGCTGGCCCTGATGGTGAAGCTCACATTCCATGTACGATTGAAAAGAAATCAACTCTTCTACTCCCTTTTAAAATAATTTATGGACTTGGGCTTTAACAAGGATTTATTTCAGGTAATTAGATTGGCTTAAGTCCATGTTGTTATATTGCTTTTTTGTCATTATATCTAGCTTTATCAAGATCCTTTACAATTGTGAAAGGATGATAAGATCATCCCTTTACCTTCTCTTCTGACATTGTAATCTCTCTCTCACTCTCTCACTCTCTCACTCTCTCACACACCTTTTCCCCCCGGTGGCATCCTTGTGAATATTTGCTCTGCCTTTTTATATTGATTTCATATTCTCCTAATCCTGGGGTGATATGTCCACAGCTTTCACCCCATCCTCCCTTCTTTCCACTGCCCCCACCCTCAGCGTTATTACCCCTGTTTTCATGGAGCTTAAGGGGGTCTTTCTGAGTTTTCTTGCCAAGGGATTGTTTGGGTCTTGACAAAATAGCAAGTCAGGAGGCAACAAAACTGTGTGAATAATCTAATGAATCTTTTCTTATCTAACAATTATCATATGTCAATTTTATAAAACCTTTCCAAGATACATTTTGTTATTGAACTCATTCTAGCAGTCAATCTGTACTTCACAATCATCATTACAATTATCAACATTGGATATCATCAACAAAGCACAATTTTGGCCCCTCATTTCCTAAATCCAGCTCAATATATTATGGTGAAAGTAGAAGAATTTCATTTCTGCGGACGTGGTAGAAAATACTCATTACAGTTAATGAAAACTTACACTGTTGCCACTAATTGAGGAATGGTTAGAGGGCGAATTACAAAGTCAAGGTTCCCAGGACTCCAAGTCCCATGAAGCACCACCTGCCTCAGCCGTGGTGGAGTCAGTGGGACCTGCATTGGCTTCATCAGTCACCTCTTAAGTCCACAGAACTAGAGTGGAAGCAAGTCCTCCTCAATCCCAAGGTGAAGAGAAGAAGACAAAAAGAGGTCGCAAAACATAACTGAGATATAGATGGTTTGAGAATGATTTGACTGGGTTTTTCTTAGGATTCTGAAAGGGGTTGATAGAGTGCATAGAAAGTTTATTTGTGGTTCAGTGAGCAACCTTAACATTAGAGCCAGTCCATAAATAATTTTAACTCTGCGATTGATGTATTTTTTTCTCAGCTAAGGTTATAATAGGATATGAAGCTAAGGTAGATGGTTGGAGTTCAGTGACATTTATTCAGCTTTCATCTGATTGAATAGGGGAACAGGTGAGGGGGCTGATCTTGTTCCTGCATTCCTAACCTTTTTCTTTATCCGTGTGGTTATGTTCCTCACTTGCAGAATGCATTCTAAAACCGCTTACAAACCTGGTGCGCCAGATGCCTCTGTATCCACTTGATACAGCAGCACATGCTAGAATTTCAATTAAAACAAAAGTGGTGACACCAGCAGAAAATGATTGTAACCTTTCCCATTGTAAATTGTGATTGAGGCACCATGTGTTTGGCAGATTTCTAGTATCATGAAATTTGAGCGTTCTTTTTTAAAGAGTTTGTTGTGAGGACAAAAATGTGAATTTATTCAGTCAATGATGGGAATTCCAGGCAAAAATAATTGCAGTTTAAATGAATTTGAACTTTGTTAGCTGCCAACGTTAAGGATCGCAGCAATTTCATCATAATCATTTTGAAGATAGTTTGAGAAATATAAATTGTGTACGCCAATCTGAAATGATGACAGGGCTTCAAAAAATTCTTAACATTGGCTTATGACTTTTGACCATTGTGTTTTTGAGAGTAGTTTGATGAGACTTTTACAATTTTTTTTAAACATTCACTTTCTACTTGAGTTTAACCTGCATGAATTCTGGAGTGTAAAGCTCTTGCATATTGCTTTGTTTTTTGACAATGACAGTTCTCTTTGGCTTGCAAAATCTTTATATCCCTTTTACAAGTGAAATACCGTGGGTGAATTTTGTTCTATTGTTGTATTCCATTGCTATATTTCTTCGAGTTGATTTATCAATTATTTTTTTCAGATGAGTGCTAAATATCAAGTTGATATACAAAAAGTAAATGTCCGTGTTCATCATTTAAAGGAATTGCCATCCTCTTTTAAAGGAACAAATTGGTATACATTTTTGCTGCCACTTGGTTTTCAAGGTTCAAAAGAGACTTGTCTCAGTGAGCCAATGCACAATTTAGATTAAAGATGCTATTGCTGCTGCTTTCCAGGAAACAAATGCTTTGGGGATGTAACCTCTTGGGAGGGGGGGTCCCATCTTGTTTTATAGTGCACCAATTGAAACACTGGTTCAAACACCTTCCACTTCTTGAAAATCAAAAAACAAAACTGTATATGCTGGAAATCTAAAACAAAAATAGAAAATGCTGGAAAACTCAGGTCAGGGCGCACTTGTGAGAAGCAAAACAGACTCAAAATTTCCGATCAGAGATCCTTCATCAGAATATTTTTCAACAAAGGTTCTCTTGGAGGGTCTAACTTGAAATGTTGGCCTTTTTTTCTCTACCCACAGATGTGACCTGACCTGTTGAGTATTTCCAGCATTTTCTATTTTTGTTGTAAACTTTCAGTTATCATAGGTTGCTGCTTGTGAGCTGTTGGGAGTCTGAATAAAATACTTAAACAAGGGCTCTTCAACTGCTGCTGGGCCTTTCCTCAAATTGACCTTGAGGAATTTTGAATTCTTAAATTCCTATCTTTCTCACATGATTAGTTTTTGGCACTAACTTATGTTTAGGTAGGCTTTTTTCTGGTAGTGTGTCAACTGCACCTGGATATATTTGCTTGATAAATGGTCAAGGGCAAGATCCTCACATGAGCTTCTCTGCTGATGTATGGAAAGTACACCTCTGGAGGGGACTTCCAGTTCACTGTTAGTGGGAGCTGGATGTTGATGGGAAAGGGTGAAGGAGAAGAGGGTGCCTGACAAGAGTATTCCCATATCAGAATGGTCCAACTCCAGATTCTGACCACATCTGTGAAGGTAAATATGATCCTTGATGTGAAAGACTCCAGGCCATTCCATTGTAAACACAGTTAATCAATCGCCATGAATTGCTCCGTAAAACAGGCCAGTGTTGTCCTCCCTGAAAATTGTTGTTAGTTCATCATCTTCTGCTGAATGTAGTTAAGCAGGAGGAAGGAGTTCTAAACTTTACCAGAACTGCAAGTTTTCCAGGTACAAGCTGGATTGCTAGCATCATCCACTTCCATTTTTCCCTGGCGGTGTTGTGTTGGCTGCAGGTTATGGCCCTCTGTTCCAGGTTATTAAATCTGTACTTTGCTCTCTTTCACATTTTCAAATTTGACTCTTCCTTGTTTCACGACTTATGCTTGCATCCTATGAATGCATTCCTATTTTTGAGTTAGAAAGTTGTGAATTCAAACCATATTCCAGGATTTCAGTACATTAGTCTGACGTTCCAATGGTGATATCTGCAATGTGGAAGATATTGTCTTTTGGACGAAGTGATGATGCAGAGGATCTCATTCATTAAATGGAGAGTAGAAGGATTTCCTGCCGATCAACATTTCTTTCAGATTCATGTATAATAAATGAATCCAACTGTTTTTATGACATTTTTCTGAGAGCAAATTAGCACTACATTAACCTACATAATGGTTATTGTAATTTCAAGTAACTTCTGCATGAACCATTTGCTAAAGAAATATTAAGGCACTGGATAATTCAAATCTTGATTTTTCTGTTGAAAAATTTATTGGGATTCAGTATTCTTGTGCATCTTAGAAACTTGGCAACCTCATATATTTGTGTTATTCCTCCTCATTTACAATTTGCAACAATACTATTTTGTTAGCCTCTCTAGGGCAGGGTACCAATTTTCTGTGAATGCCACAGAAGAATGGAAGCTAATTGATTTGGCAAATAGCAAAATAACTTGTTATTTTCGATTCACTGCTGTTGCGAAAGGCCAGGTTTCTGCAAGAACTCTGGTTGTTCATGGTCTCTTGTCTTCAGGTGACAAATTGTTTCTTGTAAAAGGATTGTACTTCACCATTAAAATTTTGTTTAATAAGTTTGTTAACAGTAAGTTTAAAGAGGGATTTCAAAAAGTGACTGGTTGCTGAGTGAAACATTATACAGAAGAAATGAATAAACATTGCTTCCCTCTGACTGCCTTAAAGCCTCTTTAATGGCACACTTTGACGTTTGTAGAAGTTACAACAGTAGTTGCTGCACTTATGTAGTATCTTTCACCTTGTAAAACATCACAGGAGTGTTACTAATTAACATTTGATGGATCTAAATAAAGAGATGTTAGGAGGGGTGAACAAAAGCTTGATTAATAAATCAATTTTTAAGGCACTTATGAGGAGAATATGGAGACTTAAGGACAGAATTCCAAAGATTGGGTCCATCTGGGCAGCTGAAGGCATGGCCATAATTGGTGGGCAAAATAAATCAGAGCCAAACTGGAGGAATTTGCAGGATACCAAACGGGAAGAACACACATAACTAGAGGTTGCAGGGCTGAAGGAGGATATAGAGGGAAGTCGATCACTTGTGAAGTTTTTCATGTAACATCAGTTTAAAAATCAGTATCCCCAATATAGTCCCATATCATACACTATAGTGTATTTTGTGAGTTTTAGAAATCATATCAAATGAGAATTAAGTTGGTTAACTGGTTTAAAACTAGTTGTCTTCAGATTTGCAATAAATGATTGCTGCTTTTGTTTAAGATGAATTTAAACTGCTAAACAAAAAAATCAGCAGTGTTTCAATGCTTCTGCCTTAATCCTGTGACTTTTCCTTGTTTTGAATTTGTGTCGAATTTGTCTCCCTTGGACAAACTCTATTGATTGCAAAATATGCATATGCTGACCTATGATATTTGCATTCCAGCTAGAGTGCAGTAGTTTTTCCTGATCCTTTATATTATCGGAATTGAATGAAAGAATAGTGAAGTATTGCACAAATATCAGGAAAGAAATCATTTGAAGCTTAGATGAGCTTAGCTGAAATCTTTTTGAGCAGGGTACATGATGATGAATCTTTTATCTCCTATTCTAAAGCTGTTTTCCCTACTGTTTTTCATCTTTGTATCACACTAGCATTGTCAGTTTTAGTTGGAAATATCCCTGAAGGTTTCATCAAATGACCTCCTGCCTCCAATCACAGTCTCCAGCCAAACAATCTTTATTCCTACCTCCAATATTTTTAGCACTAATTCACCCAGTTAGCACAACAGGTCATCACACAGATCTTGACATTTTCCCTTTGACTTTTTTCCCCCAGATTTAGTTGCAGAAGTATCCAGACAATTAATGTCGTATTTCAATAACCATTCCCCCCCCCCCCAGAAAGAGGTAAGTGTTTTGTGCAGCAATGTCACAACTTCAGAATGTTCCCAAGTGAATGTCTATTGAATTGTAGTGACTGTTTTAAACTAAGAAATATAGTGGCTAAATTGCACACAGCAAGGTCTCACAAGCAGCCAGGTCTCACAAACAGCAATGTGATAGTGACCAGATAATCTTTATCTTTTAATAATATTAAGTGGGGCGTTGGCTACAATACTGGAGATAATTGTACTTTTTTTTGAAGTAGTGTCAAGGGATCTGAGAGGGCAACCTTTTGCCAGAACCTCTGTTGATGTCATTTTTCAGCTGTTTACCAAGAAAGAAGGAAGCACACAGGCGGATTTACAATGACTTTGGCTTCATTTTACCCCCCTTTTTGCCTGGTGAGATGTTCTAGCTTAGTACCTCCACAAAAATCAGAAAACTGGAGGAATCAGGCACCTTGTGCTGCAGAATCCAACAAGGAACTATTAAAGAAAAAAATATCTAGCCAGGGTGTGGATAGGATGTCGAGGTTGCCACTATGACAGAGTAGTTGCAGTAGCTTATATTAGAAAGAAGCGATGATGGTGGACAAGTGAGATGTTTACCTTCTTGCAAAGTGAATCTGCCTCTACCATCCACCGAATTGCAAACCAGAGCTCACCAAGACCCCACAGACTGACTGACAACATCC
Source organism: Rhina ancylostomus (assembly GCA_030265395.1). Lineage (NCBI taxonomy): Eukaryota > Metazoa > Chordata > Chondrichthyes > Rhinopristiformes > Rhinidae > Rhina > Rhina ancylostomus. The sequence goes on from JARFYF010000063.1 coordinate 86,696,564, forward strand.
TACTGAAAATCAGTTAGAAGCAGGCGATTGGCTGAGAATTCGCTTGCGTTCTTCTGGCCATGGTTTTGTGCATTTGCAGCTGTAAAGACCAGGGAGTAATCTTGCTCTGATATGAGCTGAGCAGCCAGCAGCTAAGCAGAGGTGAGAGATGGGGTGAGGGTGAGGAACAGTAGGATTTAAAAGAATGAAAGGGCAAAGAAAAGGGGAATGATGGCAGCATGGATGGAGATGAGAGGGCTGGGGATGAAAGGGAAGGGTGGGAGAAGGGGAAATGAATGAGACTAAAGAGCTAAAGGGAACAAAGAAAGGCTGAGCAGGAGGAGCAATTTTTTTTAAAAAACTATAATAATCTGAAATAATTTTTGATGTATGATTTCCATTGAAATCTATATCAGGTCTGAGCTGGTGGAGAAGCAGATAATTGGCTTCCCAGCACAGGGGAAGGAGTCAGAGAGTCATATAGCATGAAAACAGGTGCCTTGGCCACCAAGTCCACGGCAATCATCAAACACCCATTTACACTAATTTCATTCTATTCTCCCCATATTACACTCAACACTGCCTAGATTCTACCACTGATCCACAGACAATGGGCAATTTACAGTGGCCAATTAACTTACCCACCAACATGTCTTTGGGATGTGGAAGGAAACTGGAACACCCAGGGGAAATCCTCTGGGACTTAATTTCATACATGGAACCAATTCTGATCGGAACTGTCAAGATTCAAATTGGAATTTGCTGGCAAGAGCCAGTGCAGTGTAATTCTGTGCTGCAAGTATTGGCCCCATATCTCACCAAGCCATTTGAAAGCAAATGGGTGAATTCAGTTTTACAGAAGAAAGCTGAGATCAGGTTTTGGATGGACTTCCTGCCATCAGAAATCAATAATATCAATCCTCTCGT
>JARFYF010000063.1:86797292-86808880 GCA_030265395.1 Rhina ancylostomus
TTTTCGATCTCAATGCTTGCACGTTTACCTCCCAGACGAACGTTAACAATTGCATGGCATGACTTGAAAAAAGTGTGTGGGAGTTCTCTCTGGGTGTCCTCACCAAAATGTATCCCTTGATCAACATCATAGAAACTGATAAACTACTCATTATCACATTGTTTTTTTTATGGAAGTTTGCTGTTTACTAATTAACTGCAATTTTACAAAAAGGACCACAGTTCACAAAATACCTCATTGATTGCAAGGAGGTTATGAAAGACAGTACATGAATGCAGGTTTTTCTTACTCTGTGTGACTGGACTACATGAAATTTATTTGCCATTTTAATTTGGGAGACCAACACTAACAGACTTTAATCATCATTTTGCATGAATGACAAGAATTTGTTATCTTTGTTTATCCAGCCTGGTGAGCCTACTTTGACTGTTAGAACCCAAGGTAATCTGCCATTTAATGTAGCTTGTCCCTGTTGATCCAATCGCTTCATCAGTGCAAATCCCATTGTAGACACTACTGAAGTTCAGTCTCACTAATCCAACCCTCTTCCAGATGGTGATCGTAATGGTCTGCTATTAAATATTCACTAAGGCATAATCCTTTTCATCATCCCAGTCATCGAAAATAGTTGAAGCATCTCTATCTTGAATTATTTGCTGAAATAATTAAAGAAATCTTCCATTTATATGGTGTGTTTCATATCCTAAGGATATCCCAAAGTGCTTTGCAGCCAATATTCTTTTTATTGAACTGTTGTAATATAGAAAATATGGCAGGACACTGAAGCTAAAATCCTTTTTTTTAATAGTGCAATGAGATTATTTAAGGCTACCTGAGGGATTAGACAGGGCCGTGTTGGAATGCCTCATGTGCAAGAAGACACTTCTGACAGCACTGGACAACCTCAATACTGCATTTGGTGTCCCAACCTAGAACTTTGTGCATAACTCTCAGGATTAGAGTCACAGGGTCACAGTGGTGAAAGTTGAGCTGGGCTGAGCCACAGCTGACAGTCCACAATTTGAATACCGGTGTTAATTGATAATATAGTTTGCTACGTAGACTTAACTTTATGTTACTGACAATTTAGCAGTACTTAGCCTAGCAACCCCTCCATCTTCAGTTGACTCTGAAGACACCTTTTGCTTAGCATGGGATCCAACTCCTGCATACGTTTTCTGTCTGTATGCAATGCTGTGAACTTGCACATGCCCAAAATTTGTGCCAAATTGATTTAATCCTAGTGTTTATCTTAAAAGTGCTCTCAGGCAAACACATTAGTAATAATGTAAATTTTAGTACTTCAGAAAATATTGTTTTAAACAACAACTTGAGTTGACAGACATTTCAAGCTTCCAGGCAGTTAATTTGCAAAGGTTAACTGTAATACATGTAAGAATAAGTTAAATATCTACATTATCGAATGCTGTAAAATGTCACAAGTCTTAGACAAGAAGGTTTTATTTTCCCTCAATATTGTGGTACACTTACACTGTGTAAACATATTGCAGATTTATGGCACCCTGCTACCCTCCTTTTGTTTATAGCTTTAAGGGACACAACATCTGCACCTACATAGCTATAAAGCTCTGACAATTTTCAAGCATTATTTATTTTCTTTATTCCTCTTTAGCAGCATGTGCAAATTCTTGTTACTTCCTGCCTGAGAACCAACTCTCTTTCCATAGGCCTGACTTTAGTGTTGTTAACTGCTCACCAGGAAGAACATGAAAATCTCCCTCCTGTTTTCCTTCCCACACTGTGGGGAACTAACTGCCTGTTAGACGGATGGCGTCAATGCCTTGCCTGAGGTTGAGAGCTGGCTTTCAAATTCCACAATGCTTTTTTTTGCAAAGGGCTACTCAGTTTCCATCCCTGAGTATACTTTAACATTGGTCTGGGATCAACTGCAATGTTGCAATATCCCCAGGGATTCTCCAAGACAATGCAGCCCAGTGTGGGGAAAGGCAATCAAAAAATATAAATTTATATAATTTTATGCTAATTTACAATTCATAATTGCATTTTTCAACAATTCAATAAATATGCAACCACAAATAAAGAGTCTACACAAAGCTTGATCATTTTTTAAAAATTCATTTTCAGTTACTGCTAGTGTGCCTTAATAACCTCACTTTAAGCAGATTCTACTGAAATGAGCAAATCAAATATTTGGACCTGCTCTTTTGAAGATTTCCCTCTCAGCCAGTTTTCTTCTTCAGCCAAGTAAATGCATGTACAAAAAAATACAACTTACACCTGGTTCAGTAAGTTGAAAATGTGGAATAATTTAGCTTAGCAATTTTTGTTGGAAATATTTCTTTTGAAGGTTTGTCTAACTGAGTTTCTCCCCTCTACAAAGGACCATATACTGCTACAACTGGTTGTGCCTGAAGAGCCATTGTTGGCCTACAATGATGAATCCTAGCACTGATGCATTCTTGGTTTGCCAGGCTCATCTCCACCCCAAGATGAAGAGTCATTTCAGCAACCCAACCTATTTCTTACCCCTTGAGACCCATTGCAATTATATATCAGATATTAAGTATGTTTACATTGTGTTGAAAAAGTTGGTGTTCATCCAGCTACATTTGGTAATCTCTTGCTCAAAACAGGACAACTTTAACTTAACTGGATGGAAAACACCACAGGATTGTTGGCATGCCAGTATTACAGCATGCTCCAATGGAGTGTTGAATTGAATAGAATGTAAAACGAGCATTGCACCTGATCCCATCAGATTTGCACCAGGTGGGTTGGGTGAAAATTATTACCACAGATTCTTTCTGTATAGGTATTGGTATTGGTTTATTATTGTCATTTGTACCGAGGAGCAGTGAAAATCTTAACTTGCAGACCATTCATACAGATCAATTCATTGAACAGTGCATTGAGGTAGTACAGGTAAAAAAAACAGAATACAGAGTAAAGTGTCACAGCTACAGGGAAGTGCATTGCAGGTAGACAGTAAGGTGCAAAGTCAAAACAAGGTAGATTGTGAAGTCAAGAGTCCATCTCATCGTATAAAGGAACTGTTCAATAGTCTTATCGTAGTGGGATAGAAGTTGTCCATGAGCCTGGTCATATGTGCCCTCAGGCTCCTGTATCTTCTGCTTGATGGGAGAGGGGAGAAGAGAGAATGATCCGGGTGGGTGGGGTCTTTGATTATGCTGGCTGCTTTACTGAGGCAGCGAGAAGTATAGACAGAGTCCATAGAGGGGAGGCTGGTTCCTGTGATGTGCTGGGCTGTGTCCATGACTCTCTGCAGTTTCTTGCAGTCCTGGGCAGAGCAGTGGCCATGTCAAGCCGTGATCTATCCGGATAGGATGCTTTGAAATTTTATATGGCTGATTCATATTTTCAGCATAGCAAACAGAATTGAAAACAAGCAGAATGGCTGAGATTATTTATCCTTTTATTTTCATTCATGGTATATAGATTGTGCTAACATTTATTGCCTCACTTCTAATTGCCCCTAAAGTGAGTGACTTGCCAGGCCATTTGTAAGGCAGCTAAGAATCAAGCCATCTTGCTGTAGGTTTATTATTGAACATGGGCTAGACCAGAAAGGACTTCCTTCCCTGAAGGACATTATTGAGCTGGTTGGATTGTTCATATAATTTGGTAGTTTCATGGTTAGCATTACAGGTACTTTCTTTTTTAATTTATTCCATATTTCTTTAATTAAATGAATTTTAATTCCCCTAATGCTATCGTGGGATTTAAACTGACATCTCTTAATCATTAGTCCATGGCTCTCCATTGCTTGTCCAGTGAAATACTCACTTGAGCTCTAATTAATGTTGAAAAATTGTCCTTTTAAGAACTCTGATTGCAGCTTAATAAACAACGGGAACTGGCTTGCAGCTATTCTGCTTCCTCCTGGTTTTCTTCCATCTGCTCTCAATTGTCTGAAATGTAAAATAACAAACTGAGAAAAAAAAACTACTTGTGAAAAAAATATTGTGAATGTTAAGAATCTGAAATGCAAACAGGAAAAGCAAGAAGTGCTGGTGGTCAGTCAATATCTGTGGAGGTAACACATACTCATCTTTATAGGCTTGTAACCTTGCTGAACAAAAGAAATTGAACAAGTCGATGAACAATTTTTGTAGGTGGTAGTACCATTGTTTTAATTTAAAATACAATTCTCAGGTTTCTCAGTGTATTCTACGGATCCCATTGGAATGACTTTTCCTTTGGCCTTCACCATATTCTTGGTTTACATGTTCTTTGGTTCCTTTCTGTCTAATTTCCAAAAAGACATGAAGTATTTACAGAGCATATTTCACAACTTAAGAACAGTCTAGCATGCTTGGAGCCAGTGAAGTATAGCTTAAGTGTAGTTATCATTGTAATATGGTACATTTTACAGACAATTTGCATATAATGAGCACCCAAGTAAAGGAATGTGAAAACGAACAGTTCATCTGCTTTCATGGGGTGTAAATATTGGGCAGGACACTTGAGGTACTCTCTTGCTTATTGTCAAAACAGTGCCATAAGAGTTTTAAAAGCCATCTGTGAGAGTAAACAGGGCCTTAGTTTATCCTTTCATCTGAAAGACAGTACTCTTGACTGTGCAGCACCTCCTTGTTATGACACTGGAATGTCAGCCTAGATTTGTGCACTCAAGTCTCAGGAATAGGACAGGAACCCACAATTTTCTGATTTAGTAGGCAAGAGTGCAATCAGGTGAACATAAATGACTTTCCCCAGGACTTCACTAAGAAAATCTGTACATCACCCTGTAATCATGCATTAATATTTAATATTTTCCTACTTTTCTGATTCTGTGGTTTAATGGATGGTGTTCTTTCTGTGATGTCTATTGACATTGCTAAAGTTGAGCATCACCAGGAAAGCTTACCTCTTGTCTGTGACTATTTAGCTGTCCATTACACGTGTAAGATTGTGATGTTAAAGATTTATAATTTATGTTCAAAGTAGTAGATTTAGATATCCAATATAAAAGAAGTTGTAAAGTCACAGTTCTAGTTTTCATCCTGCCGGACACTCCAGAAAGCCAAGTATAACTAAGGTTGTTATTCAGGAGCTAGGATTCATCAGTGCAATGTATGAAATTTTGCAATGTTGGAAAGTAGATGAAAATAAATCCAGTTTGTAGCTTAACGCTCAGCATTGGTTTTATATATTAGAATTTTACCTGATTAATGATGTTCACATTTCCCCCCCACTTTTTTCATGTCATTTCACAAAAGGCTCAAATAAATTTTGCTGGTAAATAATAGTAAGGGGTTCTATTATTCAGCTAGCTTATGTAATACTGGTGCAATTTTGAGAAGTGCAGATATTGCATTTGTTACAAATTCTATACTGACGGTCGGAGATAACTCTCTGTGCAAAAGACCCAGGTATGGCCCCAGCATTTCAAAGAAGACTGATGCTTTCAAGTGGAAAAAAGATGGTTGCAGGTACTCAGTCTAAAATGATGTTACTGTGAAAGATGCAAGTTGGTAGTTTTCTTTTTCAGTGTGAAACCTTGTTGTAAACATTAGGAATTTCAATTATTGAACAAAATGGACAAATGGAAAATTTTCACAAAGTGTTTTTAATAACTTGATCATAAATCTCTTGTCTTAGAACTTGGCTTTGACAGAGTCACTCAGAATCTACTGCATAAACACAGACCCAGCTGTCCTATTATGGTGTTTATGCTTCATAAAAGTCTCTCATCTCAACCACCAGCACGTGCTTCTCTTCCTTTCTCTCTATTTTGTTTATCTGGCTTCCCTTTAAATCTATTGTGCTTCAACTATATCTTTCAGAAATAAGTGCCACATTTTCCCCACTCTCTTAGGAGATGTTTTTCCTGACCTCTTTATAGAGTTTATGATTGATTATTTTGTAGCTACCACCCTTAATGTTGGACCCTTTCTCCAACCCACTCCCAAACTGTGGTAAGCTATTAATAGGAGTTCTAATAAAGCTCAAATCCAAATGTATTTTTCTTTCAGATGCCAATCAACCCTTAATAATACCTTTCTTGTCAGCTTTTCCTCTGGGATTTGTTTGAAAGAAGTAATAAAAATTTTTATAAAGTGACTTTCATGACCCTGGATGTGCCGAAGCATTTTGCAGACTGTTTGATTTCAGTTAACTAAAAGCTAACAGTTCGAGGCAAATTGCTATTAGAGATCACATCAGGTTTAATAGCATGGTTCCTTATTTTTAAGTAAATTCAAACTTTATAGCTATGATATTATGACATTTTTTTGGAAACAATTTTTCCAGATATTAAAATCTGATTTGCAACATGCAGGGTACATTGCTATGTTCCTTAACAGTGGAGTGATACCACTCACACTGCCATCACAAAATCCTCCAAATACCCTGGAATGATAACCAAATTGGCATAATCTGCTTGACCGACAACCCAAGCTTGAGACCCTAATTACATGCAATTGGCTCTGTTGGCAGGAGACATTATTTGTATGCCCAGCTCCTGACTCCCAAAGCAATCTATTCCGAGCTCTATCATTTACTTACAAACTTATTATGACATCAAGGGAGACCATTTAACACATTGGGTCCAATTCAGTGCCCAGCAGAGCAATCCCATTAGTCCCACGGTCTATGTACTCTTGCAATTTATTCACTCTCCTTTGCCCATTCAGCTACCATCTGAGTTTTTGCCACTTATCCAGACAAAGGTGTAATTTACGAGCACATCTCTGGGATATGGGAGGAAAGGAGCACCTGAAGGAAACCCATACAGGCATGGGGAGAATGTGCAAATGCCACGAAGAAAGCTTCTTTGGAATCAGAATTGAACTGCAGAAAGACGAAACCAAGTGGACAGAAAAAAAGATTCAAGGATGTTCTCAAAACCTTCTTCAAAAAATGCAGCATTTCCACCTGCTCCTCTAAGTCCTTGCCCCACAATCACTCAAAATGAAGGTGCATTTGGGATGGCACTGAGAACCTTGAGTATGAACAACGGGAGCAAATGGAAGCCCAGCATGGAAGGAGCCATCTCACAACCTACCCATTCACCTGTCCACTCCACATTGGCCAAATCAGTAACCCGAGTACTCTCAGATCTGAAGTGGAANNNNCAAGTCATCCTTGATCCTGAGGGACAGTGGAAGAAGAAGAAGAAAGTGCAGTGATCATTTTGGGTTTGGAAGCAGATTTAAATAATTTCTCCTCCATTCTCGCTTCTAACAAGTGAATCTGCAAGAACTGCAGTAATTTGGATTATGCATGAAAATGAATTAAGATTAACACATAACGACAAACTTGAAGTTATTTGATGCATTTTTGGCTTTGTTAAAAATATCAAGGAAGAATAGAGATTTAATTTTACTTGAATTGATTATTTTGCATTTCATGAAATTAAGTACATTCAACTACCCCATTAATTCTGTCTCTAAAAAGTTGCTTTGAGAAAACTGGCCCTCCATTAATGTTGACTTACTTAGAATGCACAATGATAATCAATGTAGTACTCTTTTGGCAGATATATGTGGTGCAAGAAATGTCATGTCACCTGTTTTAATTTCTAAATTCAACTGGTGCACCTTCAGGAAATTCTTGGCTAACGTTTCAGTAACAATACACACAAAAGCATTGGGGGAGTAGCATATGCTATGTTCATACACACAAGTTCTACCTCTGTGCCAGAACTGTGAAGGAAAACAAATTTGTTGCAGTCACAGCAAGTTGTATAGTTTAGTTGATATTACTATGTATGGCTGTAAATTTGATCTGAAATTGGTAAATATCTGAATGCTTTTTAATTCACTACTTCTGATGATCTCTCAAGATAAATGTGGTTAATTATGGTCAAAATAAAATATTTATACTTATGGTTATGTTTGAAGATATCAATGCCAATGCATTCCTCTCGCAGTTCCACTTCACGTGGCACCTCTTAGCACTGCTCAGCTGCCTCTCCAGTCCCCTCCTGGTCCTCACAACCACTGGTGATATTATGAGCTGTTCCTCTTCATGAGTTGGGACTGTTGGGAGGCTTATGCCCATGATGCCAAGCATGGAGAGTGACCAAATGGAACAAAGTCTAGGCTGTGAGGACGATGGGGGATGATGAGGGTTAGGTGGAGGGATCCTTCCATCCCACAAGCTACATATTGTGCATTATATGTCCAGTGATGTGTGATCTGTTTTCTTACCAATGTTTGCCATGTAGTTAGTGTCTCTGTCCTGACATATGACTCCACTTGCAATAGCTGAATTTTGGTACCTTAGTTTAATGGATATTTTTGGAGTTGAAAATTGTCAGTGAATGTTGACAAGCTCCATGACTGAGGACAAAGACAATATTTATAGATGAAAGCAAAGCCCTGTCTTTCACATCCATATGGTTCCCAGTAAGAATTGCTGGATAGCGAGCAAGAACTCAGAGGATTTTCTGCAGCCTTCAGCAGTGCTAAATATCACTCTGGATTCTCGACTGCCATTCCAGCTGTTGGGTTATTCAGAATATTTCTCAGTGGTGGAGATCAACTTGTTCTACATGGTTCTGCATTGTGGATAATGAAGTCATAAATAGTACATTTCCGAAGGATGTACAAGAATGTAAGGACTTGTGTATATTTGTGCTTAGATCTTTGAGAATGGTAGGACATATTGAGAGCTTAAATAGTAAGACATAAGGGAATCTGGGCTTCATAATTAGAGGGATGGAGTTCAATGGCAGAGAGATTATGTTGAACCTCCATAGAATTGTCTAGACTTATAGAGGGCTGCCTCTTCCACTATGATGTTGGGTATGGCTTTGACCTCTGGATCTGCAACTGCTCCAGACTTGACTGAAGGATCAGATCTGCATCACAAGTGGTCCCTTAGCTTCACGGCTTGGAAATGAGCAATGACCCCATTGTACTTGAATGGGGTCACTGAAATTAATTGTTTTGCTTATTTTCCTCTATTTCACTTTAGTCTACTGTGAAGTAATTGAAATATTTCTGAAATTAAATTTACTTTTTATATTTCAAATTTTAAATTATTTGTCCATTTGAACTGTTTAAAATATCTCTGAATAGCAGAGATATTTGAAAAGATTGAAAATGCCTTTGACAGCTGTCACAATAGTTCTGGGTGCACAGTATCTGATTCTACAGCTGGTCTCTACTTGTGGTTGGCTCTGCTTTGCTGAAGCACTGTTAATTGGAGGCCTCCAGTACTATAGGTCTTGAGGATTTTACAGCAGGTGAGTGCAGTGTGTGGGCAATGGGTTGATTGAACCCGATCTAGCCCAATGGTAAGCAAACAACTGCAGCATTGGATCAAATTCAAATTCTGGACACTGCACTTTAGGAAGGATCATAGAATCATAGAAACATACAGCACAGAAGAAGGCCCTCTCAGCCCACTTCATCCATGCTGACTGTGATGCCAACCCATGCTAATCCTATTTGCCTGCATCACGCCTGAATTCCTCTCTGCCTTTGCTATCTAAGTACCTGTCTAAATGCCATTTAAACATTGTTATTGTATCTGCCTCCACTACCTCCTCTGGTAGCTCGTTCCAAACATGCACTGCCCTTTGTGTAAAAAGAAAAAAGCCTACCCTTCAGATCTTCTCAGATGAGAAGATTTGAGGGTAAAAGTGGTAAAGATTTAGTGGAATCTTTTCAAGGATGTGAGTTTCAATAATGTTAGTTTGGAGAAGGTGGAACTATTTTCCTTTAAACAGAGAGAGAGAGACTTCATTTGGTCAAGGAACACAAGATCATGGTATGTATTGATAGGGTAAGAAGAGGAATGCTGCTCTGTTAACATTTACTTCAAAGATTGACCTACATAAAAGGAAATATACCATCCCTACTTGGTCGGGCCTGTAGTTGAGCCCAGTTCTACAATTTCATTGTTTCTTAACTGTCCTCTGAAATGGCCTGACCAGCCATTCCAGATTTACTATTTCCTTAGGACAAAGCAGAATAAGCACAATATGGACTGCAGTGGTTCAACCAGCCAGTTCACCACCATCTTCTCATAGACAATAAGGGATGGGCATTAAATGCTGACCCATCCAAATCCCATTGTGAAGTGTAGTTACTGTTGATATGTCAGGAAAATGAAACAGTTATCAGCTGCTTTAGGGCTAGATAAAGGTAAAAGGTATTGCATGAAACCATATGCAACATCTTACAAAGAGAAAGGTGCATTATGTCAGGAAATTTATCATCATTTCATTACTTAGTTGGTCAAATTGCAGTTTTTTTGAGTTCAGTACAATGGTACAAAATATCTTTTGGGTTTTAATGAACATGATAAATGATATTTTAGAAGGTTGATCTTGTCACAGATATGGACAGATAATTCTTAACTTGGCAAGTGGACTTTTCCCATGTCAATGATAAATTACAGTTGTGTTTTCTGCTTGCACTCCCATGAACAACGTACATGTGAATTCTGTGCTAGTTAAAATGAAATTTTCTTTAGTAAATGCATATTGACAGACTAACAAGAAGTTTCAATTTGTTTTAAGAGATGGAACCATGCTCATTGTAATTCAAACCAGTATGGAAAAACCTTTGGCATATGCTGGACATGATATAATATTAACTACAACAGCAGTAACAGAACTGCCAGGGTGATGGATGACGATAGGCTCTCAGAACATGACATTTGGAAATTTATATTTTCTTCCACTAAATAAATGATTAGGCCAGTGTATTATACATGGTGAAGAATAATATTTTTGCATTTTTCTCCTCAAGCTGTCAAAAACAGTTTGAAACTACCCAGTGTAAGTCACTTTACTTGGCTGTGAGAGACACTTGTGTATCATTTATGATGTAATGTAAAAAGAGAGGACTTTGGTTAACAGGCAATGCCTTCTGTAATGAATTTAAACATAAAGTTTTTAATTTCATGTGTTTGAAGTTATTCAGTCTCTAACCATTGATTCTCAATATCTATTGATGTCAGCATAACAAGTGGCACAATGTTGGACTCCAGCCCAGTTAGATATATGATTGAATTGTCCTTTTTGGAGCCTATGTAAAATGAGTTTGGGCAGTCTCCAGCACAAAACTGCCCTTGAAGTTGACAGTAATTAGATAGCCTCAGAGTTGGTATTTGGGGAAACGTGAATGCTCACATTGATCAAGTAGTTTCTTTTCCCCTTCCGGTTAGAATTCAGATACATTGACAGGATATTACATGCAGATTCAGCTCTGACCTTGCAATTGCATCCCACTCATCAGCTCTTTCATTCCTTATCTCAACAAAATACTTGCAGCTGCAGGTACACATCTATATTGTAATTTATCCATTCACCAATGTAACAGCTTATTGATGCAGAGAAAATACAAAGACCCTTAAGTGGTTGTGTTTTGATTGTTGAAACAACTTGGCCTTTAACTCTTCTGAAGATGAAAAAATAGGAAATTGAGAATGATTGCGGAAGGCTAAATCCTTGGCAGAACATTATGAAACTTGTATCGAAAGGCTTGAAGGATTGAACTAAATAAGAAAAAAAAGTCATTTAAATTGCAGATATGTGACATGGTTACTGCAGACACAGAGCAAATATTCTGATACAGATCGGATCTATTCCTGAATGGGAATAGTTACAAACTCATCTAATGAGCTGA
>JARFYF010000063.1:86841743-86854236 GCA_030265395.1 Rhina ancylostomus
ATGTGGGTGATTGACAGATGGAACCAGATAGGGGAGGGTAAAAAGACAAGGTAACGAGGAAGGGTAGGAATGTAAGAGGTGAACAAAGGGACAGAGAACCTGGGTGGACTGTTGGGAGTGGGAAAGGAACACAGTGGGTGAGGGTTACCTGAAACTGCAAAATTCAATGTTCGTACCATTGGGTTGTAGTCTACCCAAGTGGAATATGAGCTTCTGGTTGCAGGTCATTTCAACTCCCCTTCGCATTCCCACACCAATCTGTCTGTCCTCAGTCTTCTCCACTGCTATGGGTGAGGCCAAGCACAAAGTAGAAGAACAGTATTTCACATTCTGCATCAGGCAGGAGGTACAGAAGCCTGAAGCCCCACACCTTCAGGTTCAGGAACAGCTACTTCCCTTCAACCATTCGGTTCTTGAACTGGCCTGCACAAACCTAATCACTACCTCTGTATGGCAACATTATGACCTACAATGGACTTTTTTTTTGTTCTAATTGTGTTCTTTCTCGTAGAACTGTGTATAGTTTATGTTTAATTTATGTTTTGCCTGTGAATGTTTTGTCTCTGATGCTCTGTGCCTGTGATGCTGCTGCAAGTAAGTTTTCCATTACACCTGTGGATATGACAATAAGCTCGAATTTGACTTTAGGTAGCCTGCATCCCAATGGTATGAACATTAAATATTCCAGTTTCAGGTCACCCACACCCACAGTGTTCCTTTCCCACTCCCACCAGTCCATCCAGGGTCTCTCTCCTTTTGTTAACCTTTTAAATTCCCTCCCCTCCATTACCAAGACTCATTACCCTCCTCTACCAGCTTTCATTTGCCCATCATCCACATACCTATCCACCTGGGCTTCTTTGCCCTTGGTTCATCTTTCCTATTCCTCCCCCACCTGGTTCCATCTGCCCATGATCAATCCCTCATCTGGTTCCACCTATCACCTACCAGCCTCTGTCTCACCCTCCTTCTGGCTTATATACTGGCTATCTTCCCGAAATACTCACAGTCCCGATGCAGAGTCTTGACCTGAAACGTCAACCATTCCTTTGCCTCCAGAGATACCGCTTGACCCACTACACTCCTCCAGCAGTTTGCTTTTTGCTCCAGGTTCTAGCATTTGAAGATTTGTGTTTCCAGTCTGTGATGCAGTTTATCCTCAATATGAACTAAAGCTTTTCATCAGATTTATCCACCTTTTTTGCAAATCTGCCCATTTCCTTGAACTACTCAGTGATTTACTTGCTATCTGCTTCAACCACTAACACTAGAATAGAAGGGGCTTCTCATTCTTGTACATGTACATTGCTGATGGTTCAAAAAGTTGTTGGTGTCTATGTGTTAAGCCTTACTCTTTGCCTGGTTGATCAGTTGATCTTAAGCAGGACTTCATTAAGAGTTCTGTAGCACACCTTACTGTATATAGGAAGGATTTGAATCAGATCCATTTCCAATCTTGTTTGTTAACTCCTGACCCCTTCTAGAATGTGTGCATGTACAGATTTCACTTAGAGTATGACTTCTTCTGACATTATTGTCCAGCTTACATTTTCTATTTTATGTTCATCTAAAAAGAGTAGAGTAGGACAGGAAAGGAGCAGGCAAGTCCTTCACTTGTTTTAATTGCCACATCTGTCCTGATCACCCACTTCTATTCCCCCTCAGCCCTGGACCTCCAGCTTTTTAACAGAAGTTAAAATTAATGCCATGAAGTTTGTTTCTTTTTCATCAATTATTAAATGAAGCCTCAATTCAGAATTCTCTTACCATTCTCCACACTATTTGCTTGGAGAACTTACCAAGATTTTTCATAACCAATTCTTGCCTCATTTCCTGTCACTAAGCGTACCAACTCTCAACTGTGTATGAATGTTAGGGCAATTATAACTATTTGTCCACGGAATGATATAGCACTGAAAGAAGCAATGTAACCCATTGTGGTTGTGCTGGCTTTTTGAAAGAGTTGTTCACACACAGAGTTGTCCATGTTGTAGTTTTCCTGTAACCCTGTAAAGTTTTCCCTTTCAAGTATTTATCCTGTGTGTTTTGAAGGTTATTATTGACTCTGTTGCATCCTTCCTTTCAGGCAATTTACTGCTGAAGCATCTCTAGTGCGCTTGACAGTAATGTAGCCTGACATTACTCCATGGAAACATGACAAGAGCAGTACTATCAGAATTGCTGGTTGAGCCTTAAGTCATGCTGAACTCATAAGCATATTTGTTGAGGGTATATCGCTGCATGTTGAATCAATTCAACTAATCTAATAGCTGCTGGAGACCCATCTTTAATATGAATTAGTGCCTTCACAAGGTGTCACCAAGGTTCAATGGGTAGCACTCTTGCACCTGCTCCTTAAGGTTGGGGGTTCAAGTGCCCCATCAGAAACTTAAATACAAAATCTATCTTGAAGCTCTAATACAATAGTGGGGGAGTGGTCCACTGTCAGACTGCAATCCTTAAGATGAAATGTTAAATTGAGAGCTTGCCTGTTCTCACATGGACGTAAAAACATATGGTATGTTGTTAATGAGCAGAGGAGTTATTCTGGTGACCTGACTGATGTTTATTCTTCAGTTCACGCAAAATCAAGTTGTCTGGTCAATGTTATGTTGCTGCTTACAAGACCTTGTTGTTTGGAAGTTACTTGCTGTCCTTCCAATCAGTGTGTACACTTTAAAAGTCCTTCATTGGTTGCCCTGCATTTGGACTGTCCTGTGGCTATGAAAGGCACGTAGAGTGCACGTCATTTCCTTTGATGATATGACAGAGACCGTTTGGTAGCAAAAGAATCCTGTATGAACTGAAGTTATTTTTTATTATAGATGTATCTGTTGTGTCACCTTGTACACCAAACAGAAGTTGTTGTTCTTGAACGATCTTTGCAGCACACCGTTCGACCTTGCTCTGACTAAAACGTGATTACTTAATGTGGAGTATAGCTGCTTGAAACCTAAATTTGTGCCGTGTGTGATATACAGCTTCCTCTGCAAAGCATGTTCTTCATTATCTACTACCTACATAATGAGGTGTTCTGGAAAATTGTGATGATGTGCTAATAAATAAGGAGGTTTGTACTAATTGGTAATTAACGTACAGCATTATTAGATTGCATGATGAATGATGGCACTGCACAGTAAATCTCTGAATTCTGAATATTCTCTCACATTTTTCACAACTGCTTTCCACTTTAATTTTGCATATTTTAAAAAGAAGTTCAAAAATGAATGTCTTAATTCAAAATATTGCGTTGGCTAAACTAGGACATCCTTAACCTTCCCAACATTCCACAAGACCATTCCTCCAACCTTTGTCACATTTTACCACACCACCCTCCTCTATTGTCTTGTGTCTATGGAAACATGCCAGGTGAAAATGTCATCCCCTGGTTCCATTCTTAACTGATGTTACCTGTTGACATGTTGTGTTAACATTAACACAATTGTACCTGTATGGCTTCTCTTCCCAATCCTGCATTGTTAGTTCAGGAAACCCCCAATGATCTATCCTTGGCTTACTTAATTTTTGGATCCATGCAATGCTTTTCCACGGCATCATCTGAAAACATCAGTTGGTACTTAAATGCAATAAATGCTAGCACTTTTGCAACACGATCTTACCTTATTCCTCCACTGTCTGATTTGTCACAGTGCTTGCCTGACATACAGTATTTGATGAGTAAAAAACCCTCACAAGTAAAAATTGGAAGATTATGAGCCATTATGTTAGGTCTCTGCAAACTCTTCCCTGGCCACCGTGTCCATCATGTTTCCTGGCATGAGGTTGAAGCTGAGCTAGATTTCTGCTGAAGCCAGACCCTGAGGCATGCTTCTTACTGTTTAATCTGCTTCTTCACTGAGGATGCCACATTGATAAGATCAGCCAACTCCACCTGCTGACACCCTTAACCATGTCTTTGTTGCCTCTATGCTCCAATGCACTGCTGGCTGGTCTCCCCAGTTCCACTGTCAGTAAACTTGAGGGCATCCCAAACTCTGTTGCCATATCTTAACTAACACCATCTGTTCACCAATTAACCCAGTACTTCCTGTCTTACATTGGCTCTTGGTTAAGCAATGCCTCAGTTTTAAATTTCTCATCTTTGTTTGCAAATTCACCGTTTACTTGGTTCCTATGTATGTGTGTAACCTCCTCCAGCCTTACTAGTCTATCTTTTCATGTCAGTTTTGGCATCGTGAACATTCCTGAATTTAATCATTACTCCTCACATCCACATCATTAGCTGTTTCTTTATGTCTTAAATTTACTCCTTAAACCCTACCTGTTGACAAAGAAATAAAGGAAACACCTGCATTCTTGCAGCACTTCTGATGATCTTGGGATGCCTCAAAGCCCTTTACAGCCAATTAAGTCCCTTTAGAGTGAACTCACTCTTGTACGGGAGGAAATGCAATTTTTCATTTGTGCACAGTAAACTCCCACAATGAGATATGCAATAATGACTAGATAATGGCCTTTAAAATTAATCACATGGAGTTATTTATTTTGCTGCTACACAATTGAGAGTACATCATCTCTGGCATAAAGCATAATGAACATTTTCAGGTCATTTTACATCACTCTGGGTATCCAACTGTGAGCACTTCAGACTTGCACTTGCACGAGTTATGTGGCAATCATGGTAGATGTGCACAAAATGACATTATTTCTCAAGCAATAATGAAGTATTATCCAGAAATTATAATACTTGTTCTAAGGAGCTGTTCTAAGGAGTGATCATCTTTAGTTACTCTCAGAACAGCTTGATTTTACTAGTACTGTGCTAGACTGGGACTCCACTGAAGTAAGTCCCATTGTTTGCCTTCTATGCTTCTGGCCCATCCCATCCATTGACCTCGCCTTCCATTACCCCACATGATGTCTCAATCTTCCTGATTGCCTGAGTCCTCTAATTGCTTTAGTCCCGATTTCCCCACTTGTCCCTTGCCCTAACTTTCCAGTGATCTGTAATCTGAAGCCCTGATAACCACTGACCTTGAGACTCTGATCCCCCAATTGCCAATACTGATCCCCCTCCACCCTCAGCGGTATCATGGTAGCTATGCTTTGGTGGCTGCCATATCCACATCAGCCACAATCCCATGACATCTAAGTCCATCCCTCAGGCCCTGATCTTCTGACAGAGAAAAGGAGCCCCCATGCCATCCTCAAGGCAGTATGGGAAGGCTTCCTGGTGGCTGGAGATCATTGGAGTGGCACAGATCGAGGCAAGGAATGGGAATGACATCTGACTGCAGTAGAGACAGAGAAGTAGCATAGATTCAGCAGCGTCCAAGGCCTTGCATCACAGGTACAAGTGAAGTTTACAGAGACTGGCTCATAACCAACACAGTTGTTGGCACATCATGCAATACCCACAGCAGGCACCTGTCGTGAAGTACTACAGTTTATAGACCAATGTATTTTTATCGTTTGGCCTGACCATCATGAGTGCCTCACCTTTAGCATGTATAACATTGATTGTGAACAATAATTATTGCTTTGAGCCTGTACTTATTTCAGGATTGTGTTCTCTGGATAGTAACAGTTCTCACAGGAAATTCCAGAGAGACAGTAGACGAGGAGTGTTTGAATCTCACATATTTGTCTGCAAATTCTGTAGATGGACTTCATTGGAAGTTAAAAATCCATGGAGAACACATATTGCACAAATCTTCTCTTTAAAGTAAGACGCTACCAGACGCCAGAATTGCCTGTTTTAGCAGCATAAGCCATGAACCAAACCTGGATTACAGCAATGAATTCTGGAGCTCCCCAGGATGTGTATTTGGATAAACCCTTATGGGTGCTATGGTGAAAGATTCCACAGACTCAACTTTAATGGCATGATAAAAAATGCTTCACTGTTTATGTTGTTTAAACTGCCCCACTGCCACCCTATTTACAGATACACCTTCTGATATTTGCAAATTCTCACACTTAAAGTAAATATTACCTTTTGGCAATTCAGTCTGTTTTGTCCACACCTCAGCTGCAGTTTCTTCATCCTTCAATTTCAGTAGGACCTTAGTCGTTCTTACCATGGCTTGCAAATGAGACCTCATTTTCATTCAAAAGACATCATTTGTGATGTTGTACTGAGTCCTGCATTCAAGAGTCAGCCTAAATCTTTGAGTTCAAATTTCTGCAGTGAACTTTGAGAACTGACATCATTCTGAAGCAGAAGTGCAACTCAATGAACCCCCACTAATAATCTTTCAGTCACCTGTTGCAATATCTCCTGCTGTGAACGTGTTTGATGACTTTCTTGTGATGTGTATTGGACGATTTGCTCTGCTTCTGCTGCTATGTAAATGCAGTTCATAATTACCTGTAAGTTGTCTTGCCTGCCTTAACAAGGTGTTGTACAGGCAAGTTAATTATAACTGGGAAATGTTTGTGAAACATTTTGTTGCTGCTGCCATCTCATCAGTTCTACGTGTCAAAATCTACCAATTCCTCTTGAGAAATATTTCTATTTTGCAGTCTCTTTAGTCCCACAGAGATGCCCATGACAAGAATTGCTATTGATGTAGAGCAATTTCTGCTTCCTAAAATGCAATGTCTGAAAGTACATTGAAAGATCCGCCTTTAAAAAGAGAAATGAAGGGAAATCATTTGCCAGGCTGTGTGGAGAAAGCAGGGGATTAATTATATGGAATTACCAAAGAACTGACAGAACACCATATTCCAAATGCCTTCCTCCTGTACTGGAATATTCTATGACATCATTCACACTTATTGGAAATCCTCTGTCAATTTAACTTCTTTTCCCAATGTCTAGAAAGAAAGTAGCAATCATTTGCAGCATATTTTGTAATACATTTGGATTTTAGCTGATAAAGAAATTCATATTTGGAGCTTTGTAATATTAATACATTGGACAGCATTAATTAATATTTATTTAGTACCTTTACATTAATGTCCCAAGATGCTTCACTGAAGCATTAAGCACTCAGCCATGTAAGGCGATATAAAGCCAGGTGACCAAATGCTTTGACTGCAAGGTTTTAAGGTGGAAAGAGAGTGGTGTAGAAATTTTGAGTAGAAATTCCAGATGCTTAGGGCCCAACTCTTGGTGGAGAAATTAAAGTGCCACTTTTCAGAGAATTGAAGAGCATTTTATAGGTGGGCGAATGACAAAATGGCAGAAAAGTTTAGACAGAAAATTCTCTATAGCCTAAACAATGCAGTTAATTAAAATAGCTCCAGAAATGATGGCAGATAATTACACACTGTACAAATATAAGGTTTTGTCAAGTCCATTTTTCTGAATTTTGTTTATGCTTTGCTTGACAATGAATTCTTAACTCCATTAGTATGTAATTCCTGTAATCAAGCTTAATCTTGCACTGCATTAAAATTTTGATTTGTTCACTCTGGTGAAGACAGTGCTAAGTATTCATTTTCAGCCTTTCTGATTAGACAAGTTTGTGAATTTGCTTTCCTGATTGGGGAATGGTGAAAGAGGTCTTTTGTTTAAGATAATTTAGAGAACCATATTCTGTGCACTGTATACAAGCACAGAACAATCTCTCCAAATCTAAGAGTTGCCAGTTGCCATTTTAAAAATTTGAACACAAATTTGCTGCAAAGCCATTTGATATATTTCTTTAAAAAACTTATTCTTTTGATGCAAGCAATATATGCTGTTATGTTTATGAATTGGCTATGAATTCAACCATGGTTTTGATTTGATTCATCCTCCCACATCCAGTCCCACAAAAGTGTGTTGGATGCAGGTGATGATTGGGGCAGCAGATAAAGAGTATGTGGGGAGGTAGGAATGTACTCGTAATATGTTTGTGCACAGAAGCATTTTAATGCTCATAAATTGCCATTGAGGTGTTCTGTCTTAGAAAAACAAGAAATGTCATTATTATGTCTAAGTTAGCCTCCCATAGAACAGATGGAAGTCTCTTTGGCACTTAGCAGCTGCAAAATACATTTCCCAGATCTTGGGAAACTCTACAGTGAAGTAGTTGGGAATGTCGAGTTCCAATGTGTGAGTGAAACATTAACTGTGGGTTAGAAGGAGCTTGAGATCTTCCCTTTCTTTCCATTCTTCTAATAACATCTGTTCCCCACTCTTCTTTCCATACCTGAACTTCCCCCCTCCTAACCACAATGCCCAAACTCTCCCCACTGCTGCAATGCCTCAATTTTCTCTCCCTTCACGATGCATCAATTTTCTCTCCCTTCACGATGCATCAATTTTCTCTCCCTTCACGATGCATCAAATTTCTCTCCCTTCGCAATATCTCAACTCCTCTCCCTTTGCAATGCCTTAACTCCTCTCCCTTTGCAATGCCTTAACTCCTCTCCCTTTGCAATGCCTTAACTCCTCTCCCTCAACTCCTCTCCCTTTGCAATGCCTTAACTCCTCTCCCTTCGCAATGCCTTAACTCCTCTCCCTTCGCACTGCCTCAATTTCTCTCCATTCACAATGCCTCAACTCCTCTCCCTTTGCAATGCTGCAACTTCTCTCTCTTCACAATGCCCCAACTTCTGCCGCACCACAACAAGCCTCAACCTGTCCACCACCACAATAAGCCTCAACTTCTCCCTCAATGCAATAGGCCTTAACTTCTAACCTTCAACTATACTTAAATTTTTTTTTTGACTGATGTGTGCTAACTTCCTAGTCTGTAAGTTCTTAATGGGAAACTATTCACATATCTGGTAAGATCGTTGGTTCTTTTTCTTTTGAAGTGGAAATAATGCAGTGGATGTATACTTATTTGTGGCTTATGTATACTAGCTGTTATGTGAAACTGTTAATTTTAGATTGGTAGAGTTGCTATTACCTTAATAAACTGTGTAATGTGATTAAAAAGTGAAAAATCAATGAAACTGCAGGTGCTGGAAATCTAAATCAAAAACAGAAAATGCTAGAAATATTCAGCAGGTCAGGCTGCATCTGTGAGAAGAGAAACAGAATCAATGTTTCAGGTCAGAGAGACTTTGCCAAGGGTTGGACACCCCTCATTCTGATGAAGGGTCTTTGATCTGGAACATTAGCTCTGTTTCTCTTCTCATAGATGCAGCCTGACCTGCTGAGTACTTCCAGCATTTTCTGTTTTTGTGTCATGTGATTAACTGAGCAACATTGATTGTACAGTTCAGTTCAGATGCTTCAGTTCAGAACATAGAACATAGAAGTGGAAGCAGACCATTTGGCCCCTCGCACCTGCTCTGACATTCAGTGAGATCCTGGCTGATGCTTGACCTCAGCTTCACTATCAGGCACTAAACCAAATCTCTATTTTCCTTATTATCTAAAAAGATAGTTGTCTGTCATAATGAAGACTTGCGCTCCAAGTTGAAGTGAGTTTATGTATACTCTGCAGTAAAGTTAAAAGAAGAACCCAATAAATAGCATTTGCTGTTAATAATGGAAACTATAATTGGTTTTGGGGTCAATGCATTGTAGATTTATTAAGACAGATGCTCAGGTGAAGGGATTGTCCCATAAAGTCCGACTGAGGAAGCCTGACCTGTACTTACTAGTTTGCAGAATTACAAGAGGTGATCTAATTCAGATATAAAACTTTCTGAGAGGGGTGACAGAATATATTCTCTCAGTGGATAATCCAAAACTAGGCATATAATCTCAGGATAAGTGGTCAGCCATGTAGAACGGAGAAGAGAAATTTCTTTGTGCAGAAAGTTATAAACATGAATGTTCAGCCAGCGTACATGGATTTTTGGAGCAGAGGCGTGAAAGTGGATTTGAAGCTGGGGATCAAACATTACTTCAGTGAATAGAGGATTATGCTCAATGGCCATAAGGCCATTCCTACTACTATATTTTCTCATTCTTAAAATTTGACACTCGGCTCCATGAAAGAGATATTCAGGGAGATGACCAAAAGTTTGGTAAAAGATACAGGCTTCAGGGAGTGTTTTAAATGAGAAAAGAGAAACCAAAACATTTAGGGAAGAAATTCCAGTGCTAATCCAAGTGAAATCAGAGTTCTGACAGTGAAGCAGTTAAATCCAAGGATAATCAAGAGACCAGAACTGCAGACATCCAGGAATCTGAGCAATATGGACTGGAGGGGTTTACTGACATAGGAAAGTTGGGTAGTGTAATGGCTGATTTTGAACTTAGCTGTTGCTTAATCAGGAGCTGATGTACGTCAGCAAGCACTTAACAGGAGGAATTTCAAGCCACAATCCAACATTCAAAAAAATAGAGGAGTCAAAATTGCTCACTATACATTCATGCAAAGGTACTAACTGTTTATTCTAATTAATTCTGTATGTTCATCTCCATTTGGAAACAAGTATGCAGCAAAGTGAGTATAATTGACAACTGATATACTCACACTGGCTGGTTGATGGACTCCCAGGCTGCCTGTCATTTCTGTGACCTGGAAGAGTCCATGTTCCATGTTTATCTAGATGTTACTGCTCTTCTTTGGAAATATGGAAGGACTGCACCTTAAGTTCTGGTTGTACTTCAGGTCTATGTTCCTGTGAAGGGAGAAGGGGGTGTGATAGTTTGGGGAACTTCCCTGTTGGTCTGCTCTTGTGTTTGACAAAGGTGGCCAGGCACAGATGTAGGCAACAGGCCATCAAGGGGCCCTTCTATGCCAACTGCTTACCCCTCTTCTGAAATTATTTTGGTGCCTGGGAATCTGTGAAAAGAGAACACATGGTGTTGACTGGCTTGCTTGAGGCCATCTGTGAACAGTGAGCATGCAGGGGCAGGAATGCATCCTGGGCAATGAGGAGGATCATGTTTTAAATTAAATGGTAACTTGATATTTTAAATAAAGTCTTTAAAAAGCATTTGTTTAGCATGAATAACCAAAGGCCATTTCCCTCTCACCTTCTGAATGTTTTGAGTAGCATCTTAAGGAAGAGAGACACGGGACTGGAGGTGTTTAGAGAGGGAGTTAAAGAACTAAATTTCAATTTAAGCTTAAGCTTCTAATGTTGTCAGACTATGAAAACGTCTGACAACATCAGACTTTGATTTGAATTTTTCAATTTGAAAAAAATTGTGTTTAAGGGTTAATCTCATCTGCCATCTTTTTATAATTTGGTGTGTGAAATATCATGAACCAAAGGTGAAATTTATACCTGAAGATTTCACTGTGCAGCCAGATAAGGGTTTATGTTTTTGAGAAGCATGGTACTTGTGTGTTGGAAAAGAGATGGGATCCAGTGAGATAATGACTGGATATGTAGGGGGAATTAATCATTTTTACAGTTGTCTCCTGTTCCTAAAAATTGTGTGCCAGCTTTTCATTCTGCATTTGAATAATAATAACCATTTGCACCCTGAGCATTAGAAATGCTTTTGAAATGATTTTTGTCAGTAATTTTGTCAATTTTAATCTTAACTTGGCAGTGAAAAGATTGGATAGGAACCCTGATATCACCTAGTCATAGGACTGTCATGCAATGTCGAACAGATGCAGCCATTGTGAATGAACATATTCCAGTATAGCAAGCTTTTGCTTAACTGTTATAGATTACTTTGTCAGTTTTGGCGACACAGAATTTCTTTATTTTTTTCCTCCCTGCCCCTCACTTGAAACACCATCAAGCATTGATATTAGTGTGTGCAGATTGATGGGGAGTTGCCCCATACATTGTGTAACAGCTGTAGTGAAGTTGAACACGAACAATTTTGTTGAATAATGCATTCTAGGATTACTTCAGACACTCACTTTAACTCTGCCCAAATTAATTGTGGCATGCATTATTCACCAGTGGTACAAATTGTCTCCTTTATTATCACTTAATCTTAGCTACTGAATCATATATGACATTTAGTCTGTAAATTCTCAGGATCTTTTCCCACTTTGTACTTTCACGCTTAAGGAAAAATACATAAACGTAAGTAATGTGTTTGAGTTGACAGCCCAGCATTAGGTGGCAGCCAGATCAATAATGAAAACATCTTTGAAACAAATCTGTTATTATAGATGCAATCTGTTGCCTCCAACTGATATTTATAACCTTGCTAGCTCATTTCTATTGGATTTAAAGCATTTATGCCATTTTGATGATGAGGATTCTGAAAATGTAACAGCATTATTGAATTAACATGTTTTCTTTTTTTTGCACTTTGTTTTTTTTAAAGCATTTTGAAGTTTAGATGTTGGAACATTGAAGACAGGTTGATCCAATCAGGATTTCAGCATAATGATATATGGTGTAATAAGACAGTCCTATTCACACAGTAGTTTAAAATAAAAATACACAAGAGTCCCCAAACTTGATCAATAATTGCATCTACTAAATGCAACATGGAAGTGTAATGATCAAATCTTGCCTGGGTAATTTTAATTGTTGCATCTTTTGTCATTGTTCCTTCAGCTGCATAGGCCCTTAGATCTGGTATTCCCTCCCTAAATTTTCCACCTTGCCCTTTCTTCAATAAAGATGCACCTTAAAACCTGCTTGTTTGGCTCAGCTTTTGTTCCCAATATACCCTTATGTGGCATGATGTCTAATTTTATTTGATAATCTGCCT
>JARFYF010000063.1:86935890-86955458 GCA_030265395.1 Rhina ancylostomus
GTGAGTTTCTCAAATCTCCAAATTCACAAGACTTACTCAGTGTGTGAAGCTCAGCTAAGTATTGGTCGAAGCTAACAACTTGTTTCTGGTCACAGGAAAAAAATTTAAATCTCTCAAATGTGATATTTTTACTTGGGATAAAATATTCCTCAAATTTTTTCATCAAAGTGCCCAACTCAAAAGCTGTCTCTTCGATTTGAAAGCTGTTATAGATATCCAAAGCATCTTCTCCAATCACGTGCAGGAATATAGACTCTTTCAATTTTCCCGCTCCACTAGCATTTAAATATATGTTGAATCGCTGTTTGAAACGTTTCCAATTGTCGGTTAGATTGCCAGTAAACTGCATAGGCTTGGGAAAACTTAGCTTATCCATTATGGGAACTCTGGGCCTCTCACCTGAATCTCTCTTGGCAAATCCAGTGACTGCTGAACTTCTCTGTCTTTTTACAGCTTTTCTTTCGAACTCACTGAGTTTCTTTCACAATTGCACACTGTATTCATTTACTTTCCTTGTTCAGACCTCCAACCATCTTCTGACACCATGTTATGTTTGCTCTTCATCAAGAGACAAACTTGGCATGGGTTTAACATCTGAACATTTATTAAAACAACAACAACAGACTGGCTGCAACAGACCGGCTGGCTTGCTTTCCTGCTCTTTAACAGCCACCTCCGGTTCCCCCGACATGACCCCTTGCATTGCCTACTGGGAACTGTAGTTCTTTATTATAACTGCATAACAACACACAATAATACAGTCGGCAAGGTTAGTGAGAATTCACCAACAAGCAAACACTCCAGTCATTACCGCAGAGACAGAAAAAGTCAACGAGCGGTAACTTGGGAGATCCAGCCCACTGTTGAGCTGGATGGTCTGGGGCCAATTCTAATTATCAGCTGGCATTATTCCATGCCAGGTACTGCAAAATCTGGCCAGTTGTACTTGGGAGCACACATTGCAGTGTTACTGCATGTCAGACTTGAATGATGCCTTGTGTTGTTGAGAGCTAACAGGCAGGTCACCTGGTCATTGTGCTCAACAACAACTGTCTCAGAAATAGTTACGGCACGGGTATACTCTCCTTTGCAATTAATGTTTTAACATGGTTACTCTAAGAGGTTTGTGTAGGAATTTAATTCTACCACAATACTGGTGCATTGATACAAGTGCTTTAACATGGCTAATTACAGTGCCTTGAATCCCTTAAATTATGGACCGCTTTAAGTTATGAACTACCCTTCTTCTAATAAATGTCTTTTTTTTAATGGTAATTGTATGCATGGTTTCACCAAAGCAGCAAATTGTAAAATTGAAAGTCCAAATTCCTTTTAGCATGCAGGTAATAATGCTATGGTACTATTCAAAATAACAAAAAAGCTCATGCTTTCATTAGGCAGTAGATTCAGGAGGTCAAAGGAAATATAATGGGAGAAAATAGATTTGCCCTGTCAATCTCTTAAATGATTTACATTCCAAAGCTAAGTAAAGTTATGTTGCATTCTTAATGAGAAATCTTACCTAACTGCTGCCTCTTATAATTTGCAAAATAAAGCAGCGCTATAGATGCAGAGTGTTTACTTTTAAGCCTTGCATATCCCTTGAGTAAACATGTTATTAATGTCAAGGACTGTGGAAATATTACTAGGAACATAATTTAAGATATATAAAAATGGCTTTGAAGTCATTGTATGGTGATTGTGCAGCAATGTGATAGAAGATAATTTGTTTGGAAAAACCTTGCGATAAGGGAATATAGCTTTTTTAATTATTTATGCCCCATGTCCAAAGTGACCATTTTAATAGAAATGCTACAGTGCACTGTCTTTTATCTTTCCAGAAAAATATATTCACCATTTTATTCTGAAGCAAGTAATTGACACTGGTTCCAGTTTAAGGTTGTCTTTGTGAATCAGATTTATTATTTATCTCAATGGCTCCTCCAGAATTTTGTTCAAAGGCTGTTTAAATTTGGAAGTTTCATGGTTTGCTACATCTGAGTTTGCCCAACATGATGTGCAAGAAACTGAATATGTTATGATTCAAACAAAAAATAATGCTGGTTACTGCTACTGCTCAAGTGCATCTTTAATCTTAAGGGGAGCTGTCACTATTTGCACTTGATGGAATGGCAATGGGGAGAAAATTGTATGTGTTTTGCAGTTCTCCTGTACAGATGCCAGGAAGTGAAATTGTTCATATAATTTCTTGTGCCAGGACAATACCCCCTTACACTCAATAAGCATCCCATGTAGCTATCTAAAGGAAATGCAGGCACTATGGGCAACGGTGATAATGGATTGCAATTCTGGCTTAGGAATCCCCTGCACAACTCACAGATTGACAGAGTATCATTCTGTGGCTATCCCAAGCAATGCTGGAAATAAATGGCAAAGATGCATTTAGTAAAAGTTGGTTAAATACGTGAAGCTGAGAAGGGATGAAAGGATTAGTTGACAGAGTGAAATGAGATTCAGGAGAGCAGGGCCTCTAGTGAAGCATAAACAGCTTGGGCTTGTTGAATCAAATACCCTGTTTCTGTGCTGCAATTTCTCATTCATAATTTAAACAGTTTTAATAAGAAGGCTGCTTCTGACATTACCAGCACGTAAGCTTCACAAGCCATCATTAACGTTCAATTTATTAATATATAATAAAGCAGTTTGTATCCATCTGCACCAAGATCTGGATTCAGGCATGTGCTTGAGAAGTGACAAATAGTATTTGTATAAGTGACGGGAAATGGCCACATCCAGGAAGTGAGGGAAAAAGAATATGCTGGAAAAGCTCAGCAGGTTGAACAGCATCTGTGGAGAGAGTGTTTCCATTTCAGGTTAATTTATTTCATCAGAACATTGTTATTAACTTGAAATGTTAATATTTTTTTCTCTCCTCAGATGCTGCCTTTCATGTCAAGCATATCCAGCTTCATATTTGCCTTATTTCATACTTCCAACATCAGCAGTATTTTGCTTTTCTGGCAAGAGGGAGGCGAACCTTTTCCTCTTGACATTAGACAGTATTACAACTGTTGTCCCCACCATCAATATCCAGGAGAGAGAAGATTTCACCGTTGACCAGATGATTAATGGATTAGTTAAATTATTTAGTATGGTTAGAAGTTCAATTCAAAGACCAGATTTCCTGTGGTGGGTAACTTTCCTTCTGTCTGTCATATTCCTGCAAAAGGCACATGTTAGAACTGTGTTAGATCACCTGCCACTTGTTTGGATAAATGCAGCTCCAATAAATTTTAAGAAGCTCAGTGACAAAGTCATTTATTGCCCATGCTAAGTTGCCCTTGGAGAAAATAGTAGTAAGCCTGGAACCACTATAGACCACGTGGTAAATGCAGTCCACAGTGTAGTTAGGTTGGGAGTTACATAATTTTACCCAGTAACTGTGAAACAACAACAATATATTTCCAAATGGGGTGTGTGACGTCCCATATGCCTTCTGCTTCTGTCCTTCTTGCTTGTAGAGATCATGGGTCTGAGAAGCCCTGTCAAGCAAGCATTGAAGAGTTATCTCAATACATTTTGTTAATGATACACCCTGCAGCCCATGTTGACCTTTGATGTTGGGAGTAAATGTTGATAGCAGTAAATGATGCACCAGTCAAATTTTGCTCAAGGTGATATTTAGTTACTTAGATATTGTTGCACCTGCACTTACTCAGGCAAATGGAGACTATTGTACCAAGCTCCTCTTGTGCCTCGTAGAAGGTGGAAAGATTTTCAGGAGTTGGGAGGTAAGTCAATCACTGCAGAATACTGAACCTTGAACCTACACGTAGCCATGTTAATTATGTGGTTGGTCCATTTTCTGGACCAGGTTGACCCCAGTCTGTTGATTGGGGCAGTTTTGATTATGGTAACACCATTGTGTGTCAAAGGAAGGTGGTTGAGCTGTATGTTGATTATCTGCCAGGACTGCTAATGTGCACTGAATATTTAGTAAGAGAGCATTCACCAAAATAAAAAGAGGCCCAAATCCTGTGCATACGGCCATATTAATTTACATTTAAGCACAGCTGTGTGCATGCACTGAATCAATGATGGCTGTATCTGAAATTGTATTATCTCCAGCAGCCTAACAATGGTGTTAAGTTGGCTTCAAGTCAGGAGAATGTGTTCTGCTGAACCACTAAGCTGAAGTTGGTCTTGTTCAGATTTCTGGTCCCTCTCTCAGTGAGTTAAACAATCAATGACAGACTGTTTTGGAGTTTAACAGGATAATTAATCATTGAGTTCAATGTTTATATGTCATTCCAACTTTCAGCTCTGATAGCTAATGTAAGAGGACAGATCACTCACTCGGACTACGCCAGTACTCATTGGTCATGCAGCAGATTTCTATCTCAGTATTTTGAACTGCTCTTTCCAGTTCCCCTTCATGTTTCACCTTGAGCCTGTAACCTTAAATGCAAATCCAACAGATACTTCTACACCTCATTGAGTTTTATTTATGAAGGGATTGAGTAATACAATAATAACTTCTTTTGCTAACAAACTGTCTTTTTCTGTCACAATATGGATGGTAAAATTAATTTATTCTAGCTTTATTGGAGACTTGTTCATTCTTTATCTTATGTCCTCTAATTCTGCTTGCTTCTACTGTTACAAAATTACTTTCGTATTTTTTTGTCTCACATTATAATTAACTGAAGTTTCCTTCAGATCGCAGGAAGTGGAGGAGGCCATTCAGCTCCTTGATATCTATAGCTCAATACTTATCTTACTTTGTGCTAAATTCCTTACTGTTCCTGCCTAATAACAATATAATAATGTCAGTCTTGAACATTTTGATTGACCCAGCATCTACAAACTTTGTGGTGAATGTTTCTAATTTCCATTAACCATTGTGTGGATAAAGTGCAACCTGATTTCATTTTTAAATTATGTTAGCTGTATGTTTATAGTTGTGCTCCCTTGTACTAGATTCCAAAACAAATTGTTTCTCAATATTATCACTATCAGGTTACTTTGTCATTTTAGACCACTCAGTGAGTTCAGCCTCAATCTTTCTAAATGGAAGTGAATAAAAGCCATGTGTATGCAGCAAAAACAAAGGGCTACAAAATATCAGCAGGTCAGGCAGCGTCCGTGGAGTGTGTCCTCATAATTTAACACTTCAGTCCTGGCTATCACTCTGATGAATATATGTGGCAGTTCTCCTCCAAGACCAGCTCATTTTTCTTGAAGTTTGTTGCTCAAAACTAAACCTAGGTAAGGGTCTGAGCAAAGCTCTGCAAAGCTGAAACATTGCTTCCATACCACTCAGCATTGTAATAAAGGTGAATATTCCATTACCTCGTGAGTATCGATACACCTGTCCCCAGGTAACAAATGGGTTCTGTTTGTATTGATGTCCATAAGTTGATTTTATCCATAAGTTGGAAAATACACAAAAATCACTCAATATGGTAATTATACCTCCACAGTATTGTAATGAATGGCATCAAAAGCACATGAGGCTGATATGAAAGAACATTTGCTAAAAATGGAAAGAGAGAAGAAACTAGTTCTACTGTTCATAGCAACGTATGTATGCACATATCGTTAGACTTTTGAATTTGATATAATTATGGGAGCTTGTTTATGTGTACGGGAGTGTCCATAGGCCAGGCATTGGGGATGGCCTGTACCCAAATCTCTTTGCTCTTATAGAAATCCAGCGCAGACTTAGAACCTATTCCAGAGCTGATATTCAGACTCCAGTAGGAAGCAGGCTCCAGCCATAAAAGGTACTTGATAGATACATGGATAAGAAAGGTTGAAAGGGATGTGGGCCAAACACGGGCAAATGGGACTAGCTTAGAATGGAATCTTGGTTGGCATGGTCCAGTTGGGCCGAAGGGCCTATTTCCCTGCTGTATGACTATAAGTCTCTCTTCATATCAGTTCTAACAAGGGCAATCTCTCATCATTAAGAAAATATTCCTGTTTCTCCATCTTGGATTCAAAGTTGTTGATCTCACAATTCCTTTCATTGAACTTCATCTGTTATAGTGTTCTTCTGTTGGTCAGCCTGTGCATGATATTTTGTGCTCTAAAATGCAGCTGTTGGAACTCCATTGTTTTCTGATGAATCAAAATGCAAAATACCACAGATGTGAGAAATTTGAAATAAAACAGAAAATACTGGAAATACTTACAAGATCAGGTAGCATCTGTGGAGAGAGGAATTGTTTCAGACTGATGACCTTTCATCAGATTCAGAGACATTTTAACCATCAGAGCTGGGAGAGAGCATAAGCACATCTGTATGCAAAAATACATAAGAGGTATACTTAGACAACAAGTCTTAATGCTTGAAGACAGCAGGGAGTGAACTCACCTGGTTACAAACTGGCTCAAGTTTATGACACGTTGGGCAGGGTTTGGTGGTGGTGTTGGTTACTGCAACAAATAAAAATCAATCATATCTGTTTTCTAGATGTGTACTGGTTCGTAAATATTCCAGCGGGCCAGCATGTGAAAAGAAATAGTTTTTGATTCAATTTGTAAAGAGAAAAATTGTCACTATAATTTTTGAAATGGTGCTCACACCAAAGCACAACTTTTATTGTTAGTTTCAAATGTTCTTATTCATAGTTTGGTGATACAGTAATACTACTATGTACCACTTTTTGTTGCTGAAGTAAGGGAGATCAGTTTCTTGGTACTAGTTAATTCTGAACTGCTGTACTTGGATACGTGATGTAGTTTTCTTCTATCTTTGTACCACTTTCCAATGATATACAATGGACATAACATCTCTGGCACTGATGCGGCTTCTGACCTGAAATGGAGCATTCTGAGACTGAATCTGACCATAAGAGGCCACGTCACACTGTTTGGTTGGACATGGCTTGGAGGGTAACTGCATTGTGTTGTTCGACTGGTTTAAAGAGGGATAAGGTTTTTTTTTGTTGCAGTAACCAACACCACCACCAACCCCCACCCAACATCTCATAAATTTGAGCAAGCTTATAACCAGGTGAGTTCACTCCCCACTGCTTTCAAGCATTAAGACTTGTTGGCTAAGTATATCTCATGTATTTACATATACAGATATGCTTATCCTCTCACCCAGCTCTGATGGTGACATTCAAAGCCAGACTGGAATTAAATGTATTGGTCTCTAACAAATAGCTATAGTACAAACAAATTTAATATTAAGCAATTTTTATTAGAATAATCTAATGGGGCCCACCTTTCTAATTTAATGGTGAGGTGAAGGTGGTGATAAAAGGTGGTCTCCAGCAAGACAGGACTTCTGCCCACCTTGGAGAGGGTCTCCCTTGGCCTGATTGTATTTGCATTCAGTGAGTCACTTGTGAAATCTCACTTGAACAGGAGTGGAAATTTGTCACACTGTGCCACAGAGTTCCGCTCTTGGTGAGAAGTGCTGGCAGCTTTAGAACCACCATTAACACCTGAAAAGGTATCAATAACTGCTTCCTCCCTATGCCAATGACATCTACTCTCCATGGACCTTTCAAAACTAAATGGTGCCCTTCACCTATTACTCAAATCGAGGTTAGTGGCCGGAAACAATGACATTGATTCATTCTGTAAAAATACTTAGATGGTAAGGTCCAAGGATCCTGAGAAAGCCTTTTCAGTATTGCCGTTGTGCTTTCAATGCCTGCTGAGATTTCAGTGGTAACGTGTTGTAACTGACCCTTGGGTGAATCATGGAGTTTATGATGGTGGAGGTGATGGTTGGTTGGTAGAACATTAAGGAGATCTTTCGGTAACTCCAGAGATTTATACTCCTGCTGGTGAGTGACGGTAGCCAGTGGGAGTACTGAACTCTGGACTTTCTGAAAAGCTTTGGAGTCAACCACCTACTTCTGAACTGAGTCACTATTATAATGTCAGAAATTGGCAGCCAATTTCCAGAGCAAGCTCCCAGATGCAAACATAATCAGATCACCTGTTAATTCCCCTGATTTCCAAAATTCTATCAATGACTGAGGGACCCAGCCACAGCCCTTAGATTCACAACTCTCTGAAGAAATTTCTCCCCATCTCAGTCCTAAATGGCAACCCCCTAGCCTGAGTCAATCTGAGAGTAAAATGGACGTTCATCATCTTGCCCAACTTTGTGCTCCAACTAGTTTTGCATCAGGTTCAAACAGTATTATTAAACTTACTTTTTCAAAGGCATCCATAACTCTCAAAACTGAACAGAGCAGTATCCAACATCTGAGAACTCATCTGACCCCAGATTGGATTGGCCAATTTTCAGGAGGTTTCAATGACCACAAATCATTGGTTCATGAAATTGGGGCTGATTTAAGATCCAGTTTATATCTCAAGAATTTCCCTTCTAGTTCCATATTAAGCACCTTTATAGCCAAGCTTCCCCCTATCATATGCATCTTGGACAATTGCTGGAATCATGCCTGAAAAGCAAACTCAGTTTTGAAATGACATTGGTTTGAATATATTTTATGGAATCAACGAATGATAGAGGATGGAATTAGGCCATTCTGGTCATCTTGATTGCTGATCCTTTCTCTGTAGTTCTGTAAAATACCATTCCCATTTGACAGTTGTTGAACTGCTTGTACCACCATTTCAGTAAGTGTTTCTTCAAACAAAAACCTTGATAAGTGATGCACCCTTTCACTGTTTAAAATGAATGTAGAGAAATTTGTTTATTATATATTATTTACTCCAAATTTATATCAATAATGTTATATTTTTGAACTTACTAATGAGTTTATAATTTAATTACACATACTACATAAAATGATGATCACCCCTCTTTTTGTAAATTTATCTAAATACCTGCAATGCCTCTTAATCAAAACCAACCGTTTAATTGTGTGTATCTTAATTACATATATTTAGGTTACCCTTAATTGATATGTAGCTTTAACATCCAATAAATTCTGAAACTAGTCTGTACTGTCATCAGATCAAGACCGTTTTTGTCATCCTACAGTTCAGTTTATGGGCAGGTCATTACCTCAATATTTCAAACACTAGCAGTGCCATTCTAAGTAGCCCAGAGGGTTCATAAGCCTGCTGCTGTATTTTGTGGAAAGAATTCTAATTGGCTTAGCACATATGTAGAAGGTACAACACAGAAAAAGGCCACCTAACCCATCTGAACAGTATTGCCATTTATCCTCTAAACAAGGGAATTTGGTGACATTGTGGTTAAGTTACTGGGCAAGTAATTCAGAGGTCTGGATGGTTGATCCAGGGTCATGAGTTCAAATCCCACAACAGCAGCTGGAAATTAGTTAATTAAATTAGTTAGAAAGCCACAATTTGTGGTGATGACCATAAAACACCTAGATTATTCTAAAAACCCATCTAGTTCACACTTAACTGCCCACGAAATGACCCAGCAAGTCATTCAAGGGCATTTGGGGATGGGGACTACATGGTGAGTTTACCATCAATATACACATTATTTAATGTTTTTTTTAAAGCCTCCTCCCAGTTCTTTTCAGATAACCCTATCAGTATGTCCTTTAATGCCTTTTTCCTCATATATATCCAGCTTCCCCTTAAGTGCAAATACAGCGTTTGTCTGAACTGATCTCTGTGGTAGCAAGTTCCAAGTTCTGCTCATTGTATATTCTCCAGAATTCCCCTAGAATTCCCCTTTGAGTTTATCGATGGCTACTTTACATGCGTAACCTCAAAACTTCAGTGAAAGATTCTGTCAGGGGTGGCAGGTGCAAACACTCTCCAGCTTTCTCCATGTCATTTGTTCAACAACTGTAAAGTTTGTGGCACAGACTAGTAACCGGACGAGATTTCACCAAATACTGGGATTTCATAAAAAGGAAGATCTAAACAATTGCCAAGAAATTTATTGAATGCATCATCTCCACTTGCTATCTCAAGTGGCTATTGACTAAATTGGCAGACTGGATACCTGAGTCTGAGTTTTTTCATATTGTACAAAAGAGAGAGATTGAATATTCCAGCAGTTTAGCAAAGAAAATAGGCATTTGTGCTGTTAAAATAAATTTAATTACAAATAAAAGATATTCTTTTTTTTTATTTCAACACTTTCTTATTTTTCATTAAATTTTTTAAAATTTTACACCCAGAATTGGATGTGGGTGTATGTTTGCCAACGTCTTTTTCCAAATTTTTAGAGCTGTTACATTTTTCTGAAGGTTAATTTATCCTTTAAGAAATTTTTATCTACTCAGAGCATTATTAGATATATAAATATTGATACATATAATAATGATCTGAAGTAATGGATCTAATGCCATAAGAGAAATAACCAGGCAGAAGGCCATGATATGAAATCATATAGTGTGTAGATATTTGCACATATATATAATACAGAAGAAAGTCTGAATTATAATAGAAGTCTGCACTGACAGCCGAGTATGTAAATAGTTTGCTTTCAATAATAAATTAATTGGCTTTGGAAGTCTGCATATTTAAACTTGCTGTTGTTAATATGCATCCTGACACATGGACTTCATTAAAGCTGGTGCGATAATGAATGATTCAGCCAGTATGACAGTGAAATATGGGACATTTCATTAAAGCACAAGATGCCTCTTTCCTAAGATGTTTCATCAATTGATCATTAATCAAATTGTATATTTTGATGTACACAAGGACTTTCCCATTTGTGTCCTTACTCTCCCCTTCACTATCCTCTATTCTACTTTCCCCTCTTTGACCTGATAATTGATTCTTGAAACTTTACAAAACACTGATCCAGCCTCAGGTGGAGTATTCTGTTCAGTTCTGATTGCCACATTATTGGGAGGATGTGAAGGCATTAGAGAGGATCCAGAGAAAGATTTACGAGAATGATTCTTGGGCTGAGGGGCAACAGTTACAGGAATGGATTAGAGAGGTTGGGACTGTTTGGAGAAGAGAAAACTGAGACATGATTTAATAGAAATATAGAAAATGATGAGGGGTCCAGACAGAGTGGCTAATGGAAGATTGCTATTAAGTTTAGAGGGATCAAGGACTTGAGATCACGGGTATAAAATAAAGGAGAAGAGAAATAAAAGTGTCACCTGGATCAAATGGGGTGTGACGAAATGAAAGTGAGGATACAAGGGTTCTGGTGAGGGGAGAAAGTTAAAAAGAAAGTGATTGTGCAGGGTAGCAAAATGGTTAATGATAGCCAGAGTCCATTGGAAATGGACATTGCGAACTGATATGAGCGGATACCTTCAGTTAGAGTCAAAGTTGGAAAAAGTGTTAAAAAAACAAAATTGCAGGGCCTTTGAATGCATTCAGCATTAATAATATGATAGATAAATTAGTGGAGCAAATAGAAATAAATGTGTATGATTCAATGGCCATTTTAGAGATATAATTGTAAAGTGATCAAGGTTGGGAATTAAATATCCAAGCATACTTAACTTTTGGAAAAGATAGGCAGAATGGAAAATGAGGCAGGGTAGCCATGAAGTTAAAGCAATCGTGAGGAAGCGTCTCGGTCCAGAAAATCAAGTAATAAGATCAGTCTGGGTGGAGCTAAGAAAGAGCAAGGGACAGAAAACATTAGAAACATAGAAAACCTACGGCACAATTCAGGCCCTTTGGCCCACAAAGCTGTGCTGAACATGTCCTTACCTTAGAAATTACCTGTAGCCCTCTATTTTTCTCAGCTCCATGTACCTATCCAAAAGTCTCTTAAAAGACCCTATTGTATCTGCTTCCACCACCATTGCCGGTAGCCCATTCCACACACTCACCAATTTCTGAGTAAAAAACTTACCCCTGACATTTCCTCTATACCTACTCCCAACACCTTAAACCTATGTCCTCTTGTTGCAACCATTTCAGCCCTGGAGAAAAGCCTCTGACTGTCTACCCGATCAATGCCTCTCATCACCGTATACACCTCTATCAGTTCCCCCCACATCCTCCGTCGCTCCAAGGAGAAAAGGCCGAATTCCCTCAACCTGCTTTCATAAGGTATGCTCTGCAATCCAGGCAGCATCCTCGTAAATCTCCTCTGCACCCTTTCTATGGCTTCCACATCCTTCCTGTAGTGAGGCGACCAGAAATAAGCACAGTACTCCAAGTGGGGTCTGATCATTGTTGGGAGTTGTACTTGGCTCCCAACTCATAGTGATAATTCAGTGCATTGTCTAAATCAGGAAAATAGAGGTGCATGCAACAAGAGCAATACAATAAGCATGGGGGACTTTAACCTTTTCTATTAATTGTGTCAACCAATTTACCAGCAACTGTGTACAGAATAAATTCATGCAGTGTATAAGTAATGGTTTTCCAGTTCAGTGTGTTGAAGTTTATGCATTGAGAAAATGTTGTTTATGATTTAGTAGTTGAGGAGCCTTGAAGGAATCAAGAACCTGATATGATAGAGTTTTGTATCAATATTGAAAGTGACTTCGTTCAATCTGAAACAACATTCTTAAATAAAGCAAACAATGAAGGGATGAGCTGTGAGTTGGCTGTGGAAAATTGGGAAACTACATTAAAAGATGATGGTGGAAACTTCAGTGGC
The DNA here is from genome assembly GCA_030265395.1 of Rhina ancylostomus. Taxonomy (NCBI): domain Eukaryota; kingdom Metazoa; phylum Chordata; class Chondrichthyes; order Rhinopristiformes; family Rhinidae; genus Rhina; species Rhina ancylostomus. The sequence continues at coordinate 86,948,366 of JARFYF010000063.1, forward strand.
TAGAATCTTACCTTGCTCAAAGGAAGATGGTTGTTATTGTCAGCAGTCATTCCTACTCGCAGGACATCACCGCAGGAGTTTTTTTTAACTCTGCGTCCTGGGTCCAATCATCTGCTTCATTAATGAACTTTCTTCCTTCATCAAATCAGAAGTGGGGACGATTGCTGATGTTTGCATAATGTTCAATTCGTTTCGCAATTCCTCAACAAATGAAGCAGCCACGCCTGCATGTAGCAAGACCTGGACCACCTCCAGGCATGGGCTGATAAGTGGCAAGTAACATTCATGCCACAAAAATGCCAGACAATGACCACCTCCAACAAGAGAGAACCTAACCACCTCCCCTTGACACTCTGTGTATTACTGTGACCAAGTCCCCCATCACCAATATCATAGGGGTCGCCATTAACCAGAAACTTAACTGGGGTAGCCATGCACATATGGTGACTACAAGAGTAGGCCAGTTGAAGGGTATTCTGCAGCAGGTTAAACTTGTCTCCTGATAGCCCAGAGCCTTTGCACCATCTGTAAAACACAAATCAGGAGAGTAAAAGAAAACACTCCACTTACCTGGATGGGTGCAACAATTTTGAAGAAACACATCCAGGGCAGAGCACACCATCAACAACCTGAAAACATTCATTCCCTTTTACCCTGGGTGTACAGTAGCTGTAGTCTGTGCCATCTACAAGAGGCTACTCTGAAAGCATGTTTCAAACTTGAGATCTCTATCATGATGAGGGACGTGGGTAGCCAGCACGTGGGAACGCCATCACCCACAGTTCCCCTCCACGTTGCACACTATTCCCTCTTGGAAATATGTTAGTCTTCCTTCATTGTTGCTTGGTTTAAATCCTTGAATTCCCTGTCCAATGGCACAGTGGGGGTACCTTCACCAGCAGGACTGCAGCAGTTTTAGAAAGTGGCTCACCATTTCAAGGTTACTTAGGGATAGTAAATAAACACTGGCCTTGCTGGTGATGAACATTTCGAAAATGGATTTTAAAAATCATCGGAAAATAATTGTAGAATTGGGCAGATTCAAAACTGATTTATGAACATGTTTGATTAATCCTTTGGCATTTTTGAAATTACAACCAGCAGAATAGGTAAGCTTTGAAACAGCTGATGTGGTATAATTGGACTTTTCCAAAGCCTTTGGAAAAACTGCCATTTAAGAAATTATTGAACAAAGTTAGAGCATATGATATTTGAGAGTAGGAGTAAATAAAAATAAAAAAAATTGCAGATGCTGGACATCTGAAACAAAAAAAGTGCTGGAAACACTCAGCTGGTCAGGCAGCTTCTGTGGAAATAGAAGGAGAGTTAATGTCTCAGGTTGAAAATCCTTCATCAGGACTGGGAAAGTGAGGAAACAAATTAGTTTTCAGTAGCACAGAAGATGGACCAGGGATGGGTTGAATAAAGGAAATATCTTTAATAGGGTGAAATCAAATCAGATTTTGCTTCTTTGTGTAATATGTTGTTAACAGCTGGACTGGGGCACAAAGAAAAATTCAACAGCTCCACAAAATGATGACCAAATTTGTGTGTAGTCTCTCCAATGTACAGATTATGTAGGATGCTGCCTGGATTAGAGAGCATATGCTATTGGGAGAATTTGCACAAACTTAGATTGTTTTCTCTGGAGCAGCGGAGGCTAAGGGGAGACAGGATAGAGGTTTATAAGATTATGAGAGGCATAGATTGAGTAGACCGCTTGTATTTTTTTCTCAGGGTCAAATTGTCTAATACTGGAGAGTACGCATTTAAGTTGAGAGGGGGTAAGTTCAAAGGAGATGTACAGGTCAAGTTTCTTTTTGCACAGGGAGTGGTGGGTGCTTGGAGTGCACTGCCAGTGGTGGTGGTGGAGGCAGATAGAATTGATGTGTTGAGCACTTAGATAGGCACATGGATGTGCAGAGAATGGAGGGATATGGACATTGTGTAGGCAGAAGGGATTAGTTTGGTTAGGCATTTAATTACTAGTTTAATTAGTTTGGCACAAAACTGTGGGCTGAAGGGCCTGTTCCTGCGCTGTACTGTTCTATTCTATAACAAATATAGTACATTAGATTGGAAGGAGTGTTAATGAATCGCTGCTTTGCTTGAAAGACTGGATCTCTGGATGGTTGGAAGGGAAGAAATGATAGGTGTTGCATCTCCTGCATTGCTTGGTAAGGAGTGGTTGGTGGTGATGGAAGAGTGGGGCAAGGGACTGGTGAAAGAAGTAATTCTTTGAAATGCAGAAAGGGGAGTAAAGGAAAATACATGTCCGTTGGCAGAATCTTGTTGGATCTAGCGGAGGTTGCAAAGGGCAGGCACGGTAGTGTAGCGGTTAGCATAACACTATTACAGTGCCAGAGACACGGGTTCAATTCTGGCTGCTGTCTGTAAGGAGTTTGTACATTCCCCCTGTGTCTGCGTGGGTTTCCTCTGGGTGCTCCAGTTTCCTCCCACATTCCAAAGACGTACGGGTTAGGAAGTTGTGGGCACGCTATGTTGGTGACAGAAGCATGACAACACTTGCAGGTTGCCCCGAGAACACTGCGCAAAAGACGCATTTCACTCTACTCATGCTCAATGGTTACGGGATATTATGTCACACCTGAATCTAGAGAAGATCCGTTGTTCAATTCTTGAATCTAACTTAGACTTTCAAACCCAGTGGGGACTTTTTTGAATTATTTTCAAAACCTTTGATTTGGTGACTAAAATACAGACATTAGCTGACATTATTACATTTTAAGGGTTTTTCCTTGTTTTTTTAGTTAAACAGCTTCAGTTTTTGGTAGTGGGAGTTGATTTTTTTATATGATAAAATGTTCCAATTTTTTCTTTATTATCTATAACATGTGATTATTAAGTTAGAGTATTGTGATCCTAAGTATGATTTAACACAAAGTATTCAGTAGTATTTTTACCTTCTTTTTTGATGCATGTACTCTGTTTTTTTCGTGGATTTAATAAAAATATGGTAAAAGAAAGAAAAGGAATATTTTTAAAAAAGATGCATTTCACTGTGTTTCAATGTGCATGTGACTAATAAAGATATCTTAAAAAGAAGGATGATCATTGAATGAGGAGGCTGGTGCAGCAGAAGGTGAGCGCCAAGGAAACTTTGACCTTGCTCTGTCCAGAAGCAGAGGGGGTGAGAGCAGAGGTGTGAGAAATAGACAAGGTGCGGCCAAGGGTTTTGTCCACCATGGTGGAGGGCAAGCCATGGTTCGGGGGAAGGAAGACACTTCAGAGGCACTATGGAATACCTCATTATACAACAGGAGGCAGAAGAACTGGGAGAATGGAATGAAGTCCTTATAGGAAGTAGATTGGGACAAAATATAGGCAGTGGGAATCTGTGGACGTGTGATGGATTTTTGTGTCAAACCTATCCTGAGATGGAGATGGAGAGATTCAGGAAGGGAGGAGAAGAGTCAGAGATGAACCATGTGAATATGAGAGCGGGGTGGACATGGACAGCAAAAGTGATGAAAGTTTCAAGTTCTGCATGAAACAGCGTGAATGTAGTCTTCAGTGTATCAGATAAAGAGTTGAGGGAGTGGATCCAATTAAGACTGAACTAGAAATTGTTCCACGAGAGTCCATGTGAATGCTCAAAGCTCCACCTTTTATCTGGAGAAATGAATGGAGTTGAAGGAGAATTTGTTCAATGTGTGGATGATTTTAGCCAGGGAATGAATGCGTTGGTGATGAGGAACTATTTGGGCCTCAGTTCAAGGAAGAGGTGGGCCCCCAGAACCTCCATGTCAATACATACATGGTAAAGCTGAATCGGTTGGGATTGGCAAATTTCAAAACTGACATCCAAATTCTCACCAATTCTCACAGAAGAGACTGGACCAGGGGAGAAAGAGGGAATCAACATCAACTTATTGATTAAGTTTAGTGGGGCGGGAGCAGGGTGAGACAATGGGTCCAGCCAGGCAATCCTACTTGTGGATCTTGGGCAGAAGTTAGAAGTGGGCTGTGTGAGACTGGGGCACCACAAGGTTGGAAGCTATGGAGAGAAGATCTCCTGAGGAAATCGGGTGTAGGAGACAAAGTCCTGATGTTTGATGGTGGGGTCCTGGTCCAGAGGAAGCTATGCAGATGTGTCTGAGAGACGATATTTGGTCTTTATGAAATCAGTCAATTTGCCAGACCACATCAATGCCAGTTTTGATAACAGTGCAGTTGGTTCTTAGTGAATGGGGTGCTGCAAATTATAAAGGAGGTAGGTTGGAGGGGTTGAGGATAGTGGAACAATCAAGGCAGTGAATGTCACATTGGCAGTGATCAATAAATCAGTGGAGGAAATGAGTGAAAATCAATAGATAATTTTCAGGTTGGGAAGCAGCACCTAGTTTGGTGCTGCAGGGATCATTGCTGGGGTCCCAGCTGTTCACAATGTATATCAATGGTTTAGAAGATCAAGTATAATATATTCATGTTTGTGGATGATATACATCCATTTGGTAGTGTGGGTTGTGAAGAAGATGCAGAGACCCTTCAATTCAATATATACAGGCTGGGTAAATGAGTGAAGATGGAATATAATACGAAAACATGGTAAGTTGCAAACTTAAGTCAAAGAAGTAGAAAGGCAGAACATTATATTAAATGTTCAGAGATGGTCAAGTGTTGGCATATGGGGGGACCTGTACATCTTCTACATAAATTGCTGAAAGCTAACATGCAGATATAATGAATAGTAAGGAAGGCTAATCCCGTTGTCCTTTATGGCAAGAGAATTTGAGTCCAAGAGTAGGGACATTTTACTTAAATTATATTGTGGTCTGGTGAGACCTCATTTGAGATACTCTTTCCAGGTTCAGTTTCCCTATCTAAGGAAGGGTATACTTGCAACTGAGGGGTGCATTGAAGGTTCACTTGATTGATTCCGAGCATGTTGAGTTTGTGATTGGAGCTGAGATCGAGCAGATTGGTCCTATGTTCTCTTGATTTTAATAAAACATACACAAAAATACACAAAAATTTGTGGTTTAAAAAAAATTAGTTTCTTAGGTGAAAATTGTGATTTTTCTCAGAAAATATTTTGAGTAATTTGTAAAAAAAAATGTTATTTAACAATTAATTGTAAATGAATGCTCAGCGTGAATGGCAAATGATAAATTATAAGTAGGAATAGTGTTGGAGCACAATGTTTGGCGTCATAACAAAAGTTAACAGTTAAGTGTGGACATCTGAACACAGGATTCCTCAGACTTTGAAGTGGAGTATGTCAAGCACAAATGCCTTTTACACTATCTCACTAAGGATAAAATGGGTTATAAGTGTTTGTGCCAGTTTGCACAATTCTTTGGCATCCAAATGAATTGCTGAGTTTTCCATTTAATAGAAATTGCTTCAGAATAATGGCTTCTTAATTTGCTCATACAGATGGATACATTTGGATTGAGTAGCTCTGGTGGAAAGGTGAGGAAGGTCAACACTTCAGAATCCAATTGTATCTATGCCAATACTTTGACTCCTAACTTTTTTATTAATTTCTTGCATTTCACTTTGACTTTATTGAATGACCTCTTTCAAAAGTGTTAATGGAATTATAACACATGGTGTTATGAGGTAGAGAGAACGGGGGTGGGGGGTGCTAGAGACAAAAGAGATTTGAAGAAATCACTCATTTTAATGGATTCTGGCTTAATTAATTAGGGGATGCTTAATAGGTAGAGGTCCAGAGGAAGTATCACTCTGCAAAAGCTGTTAGCTCCTTTAGCCAAGCAAGGAATCCATGTTTCTTGACAGAAAATAGTCAATCAAAGGAGATTTAACAGTTTTGCAAGCTGAAAAAGCACACCATGATAATTGATCCACTGACTTAATCTTTTAGGATTATTTATTTATGTTATTAATTCCTGTCTGTGAAAGGACACTTGAACACTAAGCAGTTCTTCAAACTAATAGTTTTTAGTTTGCAAAGAAATTTGTGGGGAGGAGGGTAAGACAAACAAATGCAGATCCACTTTCTTTTTGCGACATTTTCAAAGCAGGTGTTGGATGTGTTGCTTGTGGATAGTGTTACTTAGCTTTAATTTCTCAAGGTGGAATGATACTTTTGTTTTCCCTTGAATTAATGCGCAAGTATAAAATATTTTCTTCCTCTCAGCAAATTAAAGTCCGATCACTTTTTAGCCTGCCACATTAATTGAAGTATTCCAGTCAACTGTCAGAATAAGGAACTGGGGAGCATAATTCATGCAGGAACACTACAGTGCTTTTAAGTAAAACACTATTAGTAGTGGAATACATTGGAAAACTGAAATGAAACAATTTACAATTAAGATATAATAATCTGCCATCTGTGTCTTTGAACACTGATGATCCTGTTTTAAACATGTAAATATGTTTTTGATGTTGATGGGATGCAATTACACTTGCAATTCTACTACCTCTGTGGCAAATGTTATACAGACTTATTTATTTCTGCCTAATCATTCATTGATCAGATGCATATTGAAATAAATGTGACTTTTCTGCCTTCAGATGACATGCATCGATTTGGTTTCAAGCTGCCATTCAATCTGATAACCTTCTTGGGTTATTAATGGCTAAAAACACACTGCTTTCTCTTATACATTCTGTGAAATATTAAAGATGAGGAATGAATTCCTCAAAGTTATGATGTTCATTTCTGAACATTCACAGTCCAACCACCTTGAAAATAGCTTGACACCAATTGCGACTGATAGCATGGGTAACTGAGCAACATGATTTGAACTGTGCTTTGAACCACAACCATGGTGAAGGACATAGCTTGACAGAAGAAAGAATAGAAAGATTCAAGCACTGGTCTTAAATTGTGGTTTTGTGAATTGTGTAATACATAGAAATTGCTCTTCAGTTCTTTGCTTGCAACGTAAATTATGCTGCATTTTCAGGTTCCCAATCTTTTAGCGTTCATTAGCATACTTGTCAAAAAGTTAGACCAAGGAGTTTTTTTGAGGATTATCTCACAGATGTGGCTACATATTGAGAATTTTATGAGCGGCATGCTGAGGATTCAAGGCTCTTGATATTGTGACATTATTCATGTTGTCAATTTTCCTGCTTCTAGAATGATAACTTCTCGCAA
>JARFYF010000063.1:87160404-87172137 GCA_030265395.1 Rhina ancylostomus
ACCACGTTATGGATGCCCGTTCCTGAGCTGCCCTGTCTGTTCTCGATCTCTATTTCACACTGAAGTGATGTCACATAACACAATAGTGGTGCCACACAGCACAATGGAAGGTGTTCTCATTGTAAGGACAGGACTTTATCCCTACATCTGGATTTGGCCAGCTTGGTCCATAATGATGCTAGCGGGCCTCTCCAGGTGATGAACATTCAAGATCACCTTCAGTGTACTTCCTCTTCATTATACTAAATGCTTCTTCTGTGTATTGATCAGTGGGGCGGGGGGAATATTGAGTCTTCAGCTGTGGCAGGGTGTATGTGGCAATCAGTAGGAAATACCCTTGAGTATGATTGATCTGATGCCATAAGACTTCCTGGTCTCTGAAGGCAATCCTGAGGACATTTATGTCTGCTTCTTCTCAACCATGCTGCTACCACTGCACCATCATCTTTGTTGAGTCTATCTTCATGGTGATACAGGTGGCATGAGGGATTGTGATGGAAGTATTTGGATATTGGCTGAAAGGTATGAATCTGTGAGTATGGCCGCATTACTCTGTTTGACTTGCCTGTGGGACACTTCTCCCAATTTAGGCATCGGTCATAAGAAGGACTTTGCAAGGTTGTCAGGAATCAATTTTGGCATTGTATTGTCCAAATTGGATGTTTTACTCCAATCTGTTTTCTTTTTATGTTTAAATTTAGTAGTTGGAAACAATTAGCTGGCTTGCTTGCCTATTGCAGAAGTCATTTGTGAGTCAACCACATTGCTATGGGTCTGGTGGCATTTATGGGTCAGACCAGATAAGAGTGGTGGATTTCCCCTGAAAAAAATTATTAGAAAGCCACCTGGCAGTTCTATGGCCACTGTTACTGGCATGAACTTATTTCTTTTTAATACCAAATTACTTAATTATCTGAATTTAAATTTCCACAGCTGCTATGGATTTCTGTAAATCCAACACTTGTTTTCATTAAGCATGTCTGTAATCATGATTAGTGTATATGTGCTTTTAGTTGTTAGCTGGAACCTGCTTATCTTGCAGCTTGATGGTGATAGCAGGCAATAAAGAAGCTTTCTTTTTTAGCTGATCGCTTGCTTCTGAATGATGAAACCTTGTAGAACTGCTTGTACCATCTGGAGCCCTGCAACTGCCAAACCAGTATCTTGAGTCATGGAACTGACTGGGGTGGCAGCATCTGGCCACTGACATTTAGAAACCTTTGGTTTCCTTCACAGAAGACCATTGGTCACAGAGATTTGTGGAAGGTATCCCTCATATTGAATGTAGTTGGAGAATCGGGTAGCATTAACAATGGAACATTCAATCTATCAGCAATAATCTCATTACTGAATCAATCCCTTATTCCCATGTCTCTCCAATGGCTGAGAAGATAAGTCATCTAAACTGTTTCAGCCCTTGATCGTGACCTTCTGTTCTTACTTGCGCAACTGTGAGGTCTGTATCAGTCAAAGGCAGGTCTTGGGTATCCAACCCTTCAGAAATGGGGAAAACTCTGGTATCATTGAACAACAATGAGTCTATTCTCCTTCACTTTCGGGAGAATGACCAGTCACACAGTGAAATGTTTAGGGCAAACATCGAATAAAGAGAGAAGGGCCTTAACATGTACACAAGCAGTGAATTGGCCTTGGTCAGTGCAAACTGAGGCATTCTGATTGCTTGGGCTTTCGGACATCTTTTCCACTATTGATGATTGGAGGCATTTAGCAAACAGCAGATGTACATTTAAATCATTTTTTAAAAGATTGAACTTTAAAAAAGTTTATCTTAAGATACTTTAAAATTATGAAGTTAATTGAAAATGTTAATTAAAATAAAGATTAAATAAAATTTCACTTACTTTTCAATGAAGGTCGGTGATCTCTTTCAAATGAACGGGTAGTTTAAAACCAAGGGGCAAGATAGTGGAGGTGCAGGTCATTGCTTCTGCATTGAAACATCCTACTGATCAGATCTCACCTTCCAGCACTTGAACTGTAGCCATGCAGGTTGCAGATCTTGAAGTACATGCCCAGGTACTTTTAAATGAGATGACAGTTTCTGCCTCCGCCACTCTTTCAGGCAGTACTTTCCAAGTCCCTATCATGCATTGGGAGAAAATGTTTTTCTTCATTTCTCCTTGAATCCTTCTACCAATTACTTTAAATCTTTTCCCTCTGTCTTTGGCTCCTACAGAACCACTGACTGGTCAGTAGCATAATCTGGCCTGTTATTACCACAGTCTATCTTGTTAGTAAACATTATTAAGGTTTAAGTAGGAAAGATATTTTATATATCTGTGCAATACACATACCTTTGGTTTACACTATTCTATAATTAATAATTTAAAACTGAGGAGACTGGTGTTTTGTTCAAAATGAGATAATCAGTTCCTCTATTCCTCCTACAAAACCATGAAGAATTTACAGCGTATCTTTGACAAGTAATTTTTGCCATAAACACTGACAGTGAGTCCTTGCAATGAACTATGTTCCTGAAGAGGATCACTTTGATGAATTCATGCTAATTAGTAACATTAAGCAACAGTATAAGCAACAGCCGTGAAACTAGCTGAGCTCATGCTAGTGACACTTTTTCATATGTAATCTTGACTGACTCCTTTTAAGATAGAAAATAGGGTGCAAAGTTGCATATTACATATTAATAATATTGCTGAGGGCTTAAAGCATTAGTTGGTTCTTCACTGAATTTGCATGCACATTGCCTTTCCTTTCATTTTATCATTCATCATTAAGCAATGAACATCCATCTTACTCCACCCTGTCCTTGTCTTAATGAATACAGGATTATCACTGCTTTGTCAGTTGCCTTAACTGTAAACTATGGAAGATGTCCCTTTCAATATTCTGAACATGCATCATTTTGTATCTCCCTTTAAGACAGCAGCAAAGAAGACAAATTGTAAATGTGTTACGGTATCTCTGGTTGAGAAAACTGAACAGTCTTATTTGGCTATTTGCTGAAACTCGATTCATTTCCAACTTTGCCATTTGTCACTGCTCACAGAATTGAGTTGCCATTCAGAACAAAAATGAATGTTTTGAGGAATGGATGCCTTCAGGACTTGACTCAACTAATTTCTCTATCTGTTGTAATTCTCACAGATTCCACATGTTCAAGAAAGTTGTGACTGATTATTATTCATTTTAATTGGCAAGGATTATTTATAAAAGCCACTAAAATAATTGAAGATGTGGTCTGGTAATTTTTTTTCACATGGACCAATTATTTGCTGTGGACACCTGTCTCGATAACTGTCAGAGGAAATTGTTACATAGATACATCTCTTGTCATGTCTATCTATTTAAGGATTAATTTTTTAAAAATGCAATGTGTCTGATAAATCTTTCATATAGGAGAATTTAAAATAGAGTGCTTATTAGTGATGTATTATGTTAGGGGCATTGGCTTACCAGAGTATCTGCTTGTATCATTTAGATTATTTAGGGATAATTATTTATACAGTGACATTATCCACAATATTTTGTGCAGCTTCTAGCTAATTGATTGTAATCCCCATTGAGTGAAATCGAAGTGGAATGAGAGGCTGGTACTCATCATTTGCACAGATTTACGTAGTGTGTACAGCATAAAAACTGGCCCTTGCCCCAGTTTACAAGCCTCTTCTGATCCACTCCAACTCACCCACATGTTTTTGCGTTTAGCCTGCTTTCAACTGAATACAATTTTGTTTTTTTTTGCCTTAACCACTCCAACATGGTGGCGAATTCCACATTCAAGGCACTGTTTTAAGTAAAGGTCTTGATCCTGAATTCTTTTATTTCTCATTATTTACATTCATGATCACTTCTTTTCATTCATTATCCTCCTGCTCCTCCACCTTATGCTTGGCCTAATCCAGCTGCCGTTGTAGCAGACCTGCACCCTTTTCCCCACAGCACTCTTGCTATATATCTCAGGCAGAACCTTCCTGATCCCAAGCTTGCTTGCTGTTGCATTAGCAGGTAACAACCATTATGAATGCCATTAGGGAGGAAAAAGGCTGTATTATATGTTAGCATATATATGATCCCAGAATCAAACTTCTTCACTCAATGGGTTATGTCTTCTGAATTCTCTGCTCCAGAGAGTGTGCATGCTTAGTCATTAAGTTTGTTCGAGACTAAGACTGATAGATTTTTTGATACCTAGAGAATTAAGGAATATGAAATTGTAAGAGAAAGTGTTGGGGTTGAAGATCAGCCGTGATCTAATTGATGGCAGAATGGTCTCATAGGGCCAAATGGCCTACTGCTGCTCCTAGTTCTGATACTCAGCTATAATCAAGCACTGCAACATCTGGAAACTGTTCTTCCTTGCTGTGTTCTCAAATATAACTTCGACTAAGCAATTACATTTTTTGTGTAGTTTGTGACAGTGAGTTAACATTTCACTGACATGTAATACCATTTTTGTTTGCTTCAAATTGAGGACTGTAATCAATTTTACAGGATGATTTTTCAATGCCTACCTGAATACATGATAGCTTTCCTGAAATGAGTGCATTCAGTTTGATATTTTTTAAAATGATTGTATAATTTGCAATTAGACACAAATCCTGCAACTAATATTTGTGCAACATGTACTGATTGCATCCCTTTTTTGGTGTTAGATTGATATAGCAGAAAATGATGCTATTCAGCAAATCTCACCCATTCTGACTCTTGGAACAAACTGTTCAATTAGCTTCACTCTCTTGCCTTTTCTCCATCTTATTGCAAATTTCTGCCTGAAGTATTTATCCAATTCCTTTTGAAAATTATGTTGAACTGATTATTTTTATTTTTATTTCCAGGTGGATCGCATTATCTTCTGTGTTTTCTTGGAAAGTGACCATAAGATCTACAAGGAGAAAATGCTTCACCATTTTCCTATAGGTATGTTATTTGAAACAAATCTAATTTCATAAAAAGCAGTTGATTTTTTTTTTGGTTTCAAATCTGTGTAGTTAAACTGATATGAATGCAAAATACTGCAGGAGCTGGAAATCTAAAATACAAAGGGGAAATGTTGGAAAACTCAGCAGGTCTGCTGTAGAGAGAGAAACTCAGTTAACATTTAAGGTCAATGACTTTTCATTCAAACTCCCAGGGTTAAGCTAACATTTGAAACGGTTATGATGAAGGGTCTTTGATATGAAATGTTTAATCTGTTTCTCTTTCTATGGCCACTGCCTTACCTGCTGAGTCTTTCTGGCATTTTCTGTTTTTTTTAAATCTGTCCATCTACTTTTAGTTCATGTTGTTGAGAATGCTGCCTATTATCATCACTTGAAATCCCCATGGCTTAGAGTAACAATTTTTTTTAAATGAGCTTTTCATATTTTGGATCTGGGCATTACTGGCAATGCCAGGATTTCTTGCCCTTTCATTATTGCACTGTAATGAGTAGCTTGCTTTGACCATTTTGGAGGGCATTTAAAAATCAACTACATTGGTGGATCTAGAGTCATGTATAGGCTGTATCAAGTAAGGATGGCAGATTTCCTCCCCCGATGGACTTCAGTGAATCAGCTGGGCTTTTATGACAATCCATGAGTTTCTTGTCCATCATCACCAGCTGTTTTGTTTTTAATTTCCAAATTATTGACTGAATTTGGATTCCACAACTGCCGCGGTGGTATTTGAACTTAAGTCAACTGGATTGTCTTCTATTCTGGCCAGCACCTACACAAAGTCAGCAAATCTATGGAGAGGGATGTTGTGTCTTTTGAGCTATGACTTAAATAAATTAACTGTCAGTCAACCAGAGCTGTGCAAAATATCATTATTCTTACTGCTACCATGTGTTTCTAATTTTATATGTACTGTCTGTTGTAATAAATATTCTACTACCAGGAGAAGTACAGAGCATGCTCAGTTCAGAACTTGGCAAAGGAAAATGAAGTGCATTTATAACAGCAAACAGGAGTTTCTGATTTTTCTCCTTCTGGTGTCACATTATTGTTGATACACCAACACCAGAAATAGAATAATGAATTTAGTTTGTATATTTCAGCTGTAAATATTTGGCACTTTGAAATTTTCAGTTAGTCCGATCTGATTCTTATAAACAAGCCTTTGTGGTTCTCAGTAACTGGAATGTCAGTTTTTGACTAGGCATTGGGATGCACTTAGTCTTGGATTGAGGAATGGGGTGGGTCTGGTGGAGAGGAGGATGACAGAGAGTACAATTATAGCTCTAGAATAGTAACAAGGTAACTCCACATCGATCTTAGGACATATTTCCATGGAAACTGCATATAGCAAACGGCAAAGCTCAAAGCTGCAGGTGATTGGACCTTTGTGGCACCAGCTGCTGTCTCAAGTGAGTGAGGAATAGGATGACTATGTCAGACAGAGTAATGGTGGGACCAGTGGTGCAAGGAGGAGTAGCACTGGGGTGCAATTGTGGCCAGCTTTGGGGATTGCCACAGGCAGAGGGAGGGGAAATTGATCAGTGCTCAGCTCGTGGCATGAACACAGTGGGATGCAGGTAGATGTGATTGATGGATCTAAGCTGGGGGTGGGTTGCAGAAGTTGTAGTCGAAGAATGGTACGGGGGATTGGTGAATGAGGTGGACTATTGCTTCAGCTCCTTAGTTTACCTCATTCAGGGAATTATATTTTCTAGCTTACCCCAGTTCCTGTAGTTAAACAGGCAGTTCCTTAAAGTCTATTGTTTTCCTGGGCATAAGCAGTGCTTGCAGACTTGAGAATATTAATCTTGTGCTACCAATGGAAAAGCTAAATGTCCTTATACTTATTGCAATATAGATGGAGGCCATTTTTCCCATGCAGTCTCTGTCATTTCTCAGAGCAATTCCCACTCACTTTCTTGCAACCTTCTCTCACTCTCACATATCCATTAACTCCTTCCAGTTCTCCTCCCATCCATCAACACCAGGGGAAATTTCAGTCGCCAATTAACCTTTTGTGTCTTTGGAATGTGGGAGGAAACTGGAGCACATGGTCACATGGAGAACATGTAAACTCCACACAGACAGTACTGAGGCCAGGGTTGAATACTGATTGCTGTTTCTACTTGCTGTGCCACAGTTCCACCACTAATCCTTGTTTACTTGTACCAGTTGTTCATGTGAATAAGTATGCTGTCACAACATGATGTATTTCATCATGTGTGTAATGTTGTGCACATGTGGAAACTGACAAGAACCTCACATAACACTGGATGCATCTTTCAGGGTTTTCCATGTTTCCATGTATTATTCTGCATTAATAATTCAGAACTCACACAGGAACATAGATTACACTGGTGACAAGCATAACATAGGAAAGAATTGCTGTTGCCCAAGGTAACAAAGTCATCAAATGTATGAGTGACAATATACTCGGGGAGGTAGGACAAGTCTGAAAATTAATGAATAGTGCAGACTTGAAGAAATGGAAGTTGAGATTTGTTCAAGCACAGGGGAAATAAAATCTTCCACATGCTGATCATCGAGTATAACAGTTGAAGCAGGAATATTGCAGGTGCAATCCAGCCACATCAGGAACCTTTACATTAATGTTTAATCGTGTAAGCCCTTCAGTTCTTACGTAGAATGGACATAGATGATTTTCAGGAGAAACAATGCTGTTGAATTTGAAGTTGTGTGGTTGTTCAAAAGTAAACCACCTAAGTGTACAAGAAAGGAATCTACACAAAGAATTGGAGACATATGCCACTTTAGCAGATCTCCTGCTGTAAATCGGGGGAATGTTTCATTCAAAAATGTGATAGAGGGCACATAGAATCACTTTAATCCAGCACACTTGGAGATTGTAGAAAGCAACAAATTTGAAACCAGAAGCCAAAGGTTAGGAGGGGTCACTGATTATTATATATTTGTATTGTAGAGTCTGTCTCAGCACTGTAAATTTGGCACCTTCCTGACTTGTGTGTAGTAATTTAATAGATGAACAAATTCAATCTAAATTATTAAATACACAAGTTTTAACTTTTGACCATGTCTGTAAAATTGTCACATCAATGAAGTTGGCTCCAAAATATACCAATGTGTTTTGGCTGGTGCATAATGTTACTATTAACACTGTACAATTGGTGAACAACAGTAGCAAACGAGAGAGCTTGAATACTAAACCCAAGCCCTTGAGCACATTTGATGCAGAAGAATAGGGTGATAGGAAAAACTACGACAGTTATAGAGGAGATTATTCATCAAAAGAAACTGTTTCAGCTACTAAAGGAAGAGCATATGCTTCAGCGTTGAAGAACATAAAAAAGGACCAGAAGCAGGTTACTTGGCTCCTCAGTCCTTGCCCTGTCATTCAATATGATCATGACTGATTTACCTCAGAACTCATCTCCTCCTCTGTGCCAGCCCTCAATTCCCTGATTTTTTTTTTCAAAACATTTTCTACTTCCTCTTCAGATACCTCCAATGATATAACCTCCACAGCTCTCTGGGGTAGA
Organism: Rhina ancylostomus; assembly: GCA_030265395.1. Taxonomy (NCBI): domain Eukaryota; kingdom Metazoa; phylum Chordata; class Chondrichthyes; order Rhinopristiformes; family Rhinidae; genus Rhina; species Rhina ancylostomus. Next base: position 87,168,842 of record JARFYF010000063.1, read on the forward strand.
GAATTCCAGTGATTCACCATCCTATGCAAAAAGAAGTTCCTACTTGCGTCAGTTTTAAATGAGCACCCTTTATCTTGTGACCCCTTGTTTGAAGTTAAACCTGGAATACAAGCCAGAATAATGTTAGCCTGGTAGGGTCATAATGCAAGGACAACAGTGATGGCAGAAAGCCACAAAGGATCGGCTTGCTTATTATTGCAGCTGTTGGGCAGAGCAAAGAGCAAAGCTTAAACAGCAAATATGTTGCTAACAGCAGCAATGGAAAGTGCAAGAAATTTAAAATTACAGTGAAATTAATGGCCAGAATGTCGACGTGAACAAGCTTATAGCTGCTGACTGCTCGATAATGGGCAGAGAGAGGTTCATCAAGAAGTTCAGCAAAAAGCCATCAATAAAAAGCAAACTGGATCGGAAGACATATTCTGGCGAGAGCATGAAAATCATGCAAGGATGTGTGGATTCTCATGACATCAAAATGTAAAGCTACCAATCATAGAGTCACAGAGTAATGCAGTGTGGAAAAAGGCCCTTCGGCCCAGCCAGTCCAAGCCGACCAAGGTACCATCTTAACCAATCCCATTTGCTCGCATTTGGCCCATATCCTTCTAAACCTTTCCTATCCATGGACCTGTCCGAGTGTCTTTTAAATGTTGCCCTCTTATTTCTGATTCCCTTTCTGTGTCTGTGCCCCTCATGACAGTATGTACATCTGTAAGGTCACCCCTCAGCCTACTATGCTCCAAGGAATAAACGATATAAAAGAAAAAATAAATGCCAAACCTCTCCATATAAAATTGCAGGTGCTGTAAATCTGAACTAGAAACAGAAAATCCAGGTAATTCTCAGCAAGTCTATGGTGAAAGAAAAAGAGTTAATGTTTAGTGTTTCTGTCCTTTCTTCCAAACATCTATACGCCAAGTCAAGTGAATGATGATGTTCTTGTCACAGCTTCTGAAATTCCAGAACAAACAAGATTAAATTTACTATTGTACTTATGAAGACACTCTTCGAGACTGATCAAAACCAAAGAAGTGCAAAAATGGAGAATCGAGGTCATTCCACTTTTGATTAAATTACTTATCATGTGATCAAGGTTGCTACAGTGAAGCCATTTTGTGCTAATACCTGCTGTTTCAAGAGGACGCAGAAAATACTTCAGGGCTATTCTCAAAGCTTCTTTGAAGAACTGTAATATCCTCACTCATCCATGGGAATTCCTGACTGTGTCTGCCAGCCAGATTTGGATGGTGACCAAGAGTAGCTAACCAGTTGATGCTAGCAATGCATATCAAACCCAGTGAAAACATTATTCCAAGTGCGACAATGGCTAACACGAGGAAATGTCAGGGGTAAGTTTTTTTTACACAGAGTGGTGGGTGCAAGGAACACACTGCCAGCAGAAGTTGTGGGGGCAGTTACATTGGGGACATTTAAGAGACTCTTAGATAGACACATGAATGATAGAGAAATGGGGGGCTATGTGGGAGGGAAGGGTTAGATAGGTCGTAGAGCAGGATAAAATGTTGGCACAACATTGTGAGCTGAAGAGCCTGTACTGTGCTGTAGTGTTCTGTGTTCTATAAGTGTGGATGAGGCCACATAGACCTCCACAATAAATCTTGTGGATTTTTGTGAAAAGGAAATGGACCTATTTTTCACTCCCATGGAAGCTTATTCAGATGGTTCAAAGTTAACCGCCTGGAAATTTCGGCTACCACGGAACATACATTTGGGGTGTCATGGTACATTGGAGACAGTAGTTTTCACAACAGGCCACAATTTTGTCCATGGCAATTTTAAGGACGTTATGAGGAAAAAAAATGTATCTAACACATGTATTATCATCTAGTATCGAGTGGAGCAGCTGAATGTTCTATCTAATTAGTTAAAGAAGCCCTAAAGAAGTAAGTTCTCCAAGGATTAGCATCTGTTAATGTGAAACATGGTTGACCAATTTACTGTTGAAATGTAGAACTATTCCATAATAGTACAGGGCATACAACAACAGAACTTCTAATGAAAAGGAGGTTGCAACAAGGCTGAATGGCCAGAAAACAAAATACTACAGATGCTGGAACTCTGAAATAAAACAGAGAATGCTGGAAATACCGAGCAGATCAGGCAGCATTTGTGGAGAGAAATATAAAGCTAATGTTCAGGTTGTTTACTTTTCATCAGTTCTGAAACTGCAGATCTGCTGGGGATTTCCAGTATTTTTTCTTATTTTAATACAATTGAATCTTATTGACAGGGTGGGACAGAAACAGAGGTGTCAAAAGAACTATGTCAAGACAGGTTCCACGAAGAGAAATGTTTAGATTAACAATATTATCCAAGTATTGAACACCCCACCCCACCTCCCAGTCCCAACAAAGTAAATTATAATAAATCAGACATTGGGACTATTTTTACTATTCATGCATTGTCCATATTTGGACAGAATCAGGAATGTCTGCATGCTGTCCACTTGTTCCAGCAAGAAATATACATGAGTTAGTTGAAGTACAGTTGCATTTTAATTATACCTTAGCTTGAGTTTCATTACCTAAAACAGATTACATGAACATTCACCAGAGTCATCAAACATTAGCACTGAAGCATGCACCTGTTGTAGAGTCTTAGAACAATACAGCAAGGATACAGGACCTTCAGCCCAACCAGTCCATGCTGACTATGGTGCCCACTCAACTAATCCCAATTTCCTGCGTTCTGCCCATATCCTTCCAAGCCCCACCCCTCCATTTACCTATCCAAGTGCTTCTTAAATGATACTATTGTACCTGCCTCAACCACTGCCTCTGGCAGCTCATTTCATATATTCACTACCCTCCGCATATAAAAGTTGCCCCTCAGATCCCTTTAAAATCTTTTCCCTCTCACCCTAAACCTGTGCCCCCTAGTTTTGGACTCCCCTACCCTGGGGATAAAACTGTTACCATCCACTTTATCTATTCCTCTCATAATTTTAAACACTTTTAAATGCCGTTCAAACTATGGAAGCTAAACATGTATCACCAGAAGAAGTCTGTTGAATTCAATTATTCTGTGAAGTTAGGAAGTGAGATGCTTTCTTCCAAAAGCAGAGGATGAGGTAAAGAAAAGATTAGATCCAATGAGAAGATCGACCAGAATTTGCAATCCTGTCCATAGCTCCCCAGTTAATTTGGAAACAAAATATAACTTATTTTTTTAAAAGGGGGTAGGAGAATGTAGTCTGTTTCCATTTATGGCCATACTGGATGTGATAGGTTAATCACAACAGTGCAGTGTATTTCCGTATATCAGCAAACTGTATT
>JARFYF010000063.1:87182403-87192630 GCA_030265395.1 Rhina ancylostomus
GGATATGGGGATAAGGCTGGAAATTGGGGCTAGATAGGAATAGTATTAGTTTAGCTCATGGAGCAGACTCGATGGGCCGAATGGCCTACTTCTGTTCCTTTGTCCGCTGAGCTTGTGACATTTGTCTATGGGTTAGAACATGCAAGTGCCATTCCAGAGACTTAAGCACAAAATGGCCGATTCTTAACTACACAATAGTGTGAAAGTTATGCTGTCAAAGGTGACATCTTTTGAATGAGATATTGGACTGTGGCCCCATTTGCTCTTTTCGGTAGATGTAGAAGAAACCATGACATGTTTCAAAGAAGAGGAGGGGATTTGTAATTACATCCTGGACAATATCTAACCATTAAAAATAGATTATTAAAACTGATTATCGGGCCATTACCACATTGCTGGTTAAGGGAGCTTGCTGAGGGCAAATTCTCAGCTGCCTTTCCTGCAGGGACACTGTTGCTACAGTTCAACAAGTGTTTATTTGCTTGTAATGTGCTTTCGAGATGCACTGAAGTTCCAAGAAGAACTTTGCAACGCAAGTGATTCTTTTTTAAATCATCATACTTTTATCAGCAGTTCTATTAATTTAGAAATGGGCAGTTAAAAAAATACACTTAACTGTTAGTTATTAGAAAGGCTTTAACCTAATTGTCTAGAATGTTTAAAAAGCTGCATCCCTTTAATTTATGTTATATCCTTTTGAGGTGAGCTGCCTATCCATCCAGCCACACACCACTGCCACCGCCAACAATCACCGAACCTCTTATGAGTCAGTCTGCCGAAAATCTATCATTTAGCCTAAATTGCAGAACAGATTTTATAGTCCTGCCACTTCTGAGCCACAATGAGCAAAAATAGTCAAATATCTACAGAAACAAAGACTTTTGAGATGAGTGCACAAGGAACTTAACCACGTATAAAATTACCTCCTGGAGGCCGATTATTTGTTCTTAAATTGCTAATATCAGAATTGGCAATTGCCGTCATCAATTTCCTTTGGAGACTTGCCTTCTCAGCACAGCTTTTAAACCCTATTATTGTCCATGGAAGTCAGTCAGGAATCATTTTAAGCCTTGACAATACCAAAGGGTTAATTTTTAAATAGCACAAAGATTAAAGGCAACCGTCTTACTTATTCTTACGATAATCGTAACTCTCATGGAAACTGGGTAATCAGTTACAGAGATGACAGACCTAGCAAATACAAATGGAATGCTTTCAGAACCAGATATCAGCAAGATACTTCCTCTTTAAACATACAATGTACCTATACTGTGATTGTATTCAAAATTGACAGAATACCTTCTCAGTCTGTTTTCCAGAAGAGCTGAAAACCCACTGATTAATGTTTGACCCTGAGTTTCTCAGGAAGCAAACAATCTTCCAAAGACATCCGCTCAGATCAAGAAATTTTTCAGAATCTCTGAACAAATGTTGACAGCACTTATGAAGATCTTCCAATATATCTAAAGCTCGCTCTGATGTCAAACCCACTATTGTCGAAAACTAGTTAAATGGTGTCTAGTATATTTGCTTCTAGGACATTGCAGACATTCTTTTGCTCTTGAAAGAAACAACTTCTAAGGTAAATATCTTTTGACTTTAGTGGTGTTCAGAAAATATACATTAAAGCCATACGATGCCCAGCAAAAGGGGTTTATTTTATAGTGCAAAGATACTGCTAGTACTCACATAAACCCTGATAATTCAACAGTTTTGGTTGAATTATGTGTAAAGCTTTTTCAGCATAGTCTCAAACCTAACTCCATTAGAATTTACCTCATAATTGTTCTTTCTGTCCATTTCCTTATTGATGAAGAACTCATCTGAAAACAGTCCCTGGTGACTAGGTTGAAAAGTGGGCCTTGGAGATGTGGACTTCAATGGGAATTAGCTGAACATGCGCAGATAATGGGGGCTACACTATTTCATTTCTGAATTTCGGTTCTGTAATAGTCAATTTCATAGTCCTTTTTTTCAACTTTCAGGAACAAAATTGTGATCATAACTTCACCTTATAAACCTGTGTCTGCATGCTCCCAATTTTATAGCAGGCTGTGTGATCTTAAAGTCATTGCATATTCAATTAGAATTTCATAATAGAGCCACCATATTTCATCTGGCTTTAAGACCTTAATATTATTTGACCTAACCTAATGCAATTTCATAAAATGATGTGAATTCAATCATACTGAAGATTATGAATTCTATTTTTTGAAATAGAGCACAGAGATTTAAGTTGATTGATAAAAGAACCAGAGGTGACACAAGGAATGTTTTACACACAATGTTTTGCAGTATGCTGCATGAATCAGTGACAGAAACATATTCAATAGTTATTTCTAAAGAGAGTCACATGAATAACTGAAAGGAAAATCAAATTCTGTGTTCTCTGGGGAAAAAAAATAACAGAAACTGAAATTAAATAGCTGTACTCAAGAACATGGTCATCTTATATGTTGAAGCATTCTATGAATCCACTGCAATCCTTGGAAATTAGATAACTTGTTTATTTTCCATTCAAGTTATGACATTACACATCAATGGAACTGGTGATTTTAACATATTCAGTTATTTTGTTTTGGGTAACTCTACTTTCTTATTACTTGGTGGTGTAGAGGAAGGTATTTACTATGTATTGATAGGTAAACAAGCCATAGATGAAATGCATGCTTATTCCAATGAGGCTGTGGGAATTTCATGGAAGAACAATAAATCTGTCAACTCCATTTGTAAGATAGCTATGTGAAGAAACATTTGCCAATATGTACTTAACTTTTCCAAGGATTGCAAATATTGAATCCTACACTGGTAATTAGACATCAAATGGTGGGTTGCTCATCTCATCCTCATTAAACAGTAGAGCTGTGTGTATCCTACCACAAATAAAATATAACAAATATTTATCTTTCTTTTATGTGACATGCCTATTCAAAAAGGGAAGAAGGCAAAAAAGCAAGTAACCACAGGCCAAATTAGCTTAACATCTACTGTTGGTAAAATGTTAGAGTCAATTACAAAGGAAGTATAGCAGCACATTTGGAAAATCATCATCTCATCAGAGTCAACATGGATCCATGAAGGGAAAATCGTGTCTGACAATTTTATTACAGTTCTTTGAGGAAGTCTGGATCAGAGTGGATAGAGGAGAGCAAGTACATATTATTGTACTTGGACTTCCAGAAACATTTTACAAGGTGCCTTACAAAAGAACACGAGTCAATGATGTTGGAAGTAATACATTGGCATGGATCGAGGGCTGACTAACAGGAAAGAAGCAGTGAATAGAGGAAATGGGATTATTTTCAGTTTGGCAACCTGTGACCAGCAGTGTGCTACAGAGGTGAGTGCCTGGACCACAGATGTTTGAAATATACAGTAATAACTTTGAGGAATGAAGTGGATATATGGTAGTCAAGTTTACAGCTAACACAAATATACATGGGAACGAAAGCTGCAAAGAGGATGCAAATAGTTTGATAGGCTAAGTGAATGGGTAATATGTTGGCAGTGTGGGAAATTGTGAAGTTGTTCATTTTGTAAGAGGTTAAACAAAAGAACAGGGTATTATTGAACTGGAGAAAAACTGCAGAAAACTGCAGCACAAATGGATTTTCAGGTTCTTGTACGTGAAGCACAGAAAGCTGGCTCATAAATGCAGCAGGTAATAGAGAAGGCCAATGGAATTTTAGCATTATTTCAAGGAAATTAGAGTACAAAGGTAGGGAAGTTTTACTGCAACTGTTCATGGTATTAAAGAGACTACACTTAGAATGTCCTGATTTAAGAAACAATATTATTTCATCGGAGGAGATTCAGAGAAATTTCACTTGGATGATCCGAGGCACAGAGGGACTGTTCCATGAGGAAAGGTTAAACTGCTGGAACTCTACTCATTGAAATTTAGAAGAGGTGATTTTATTGAAATGTATAAGATCATTATGGGGCTTGACAAGGCTAAATGCAGAGAGGAAGTTTCCTCTCATGGGAGTGTTCAGAGCCAGTGGATGTGGTCTCAGATTAAAGGGGTGTCCATTTAAGTATGAGATGAAGGAGAAATTCTGTTTCTTGCAATTTGCATGTTTTTAGAACTCCTTGACACAGGGTCCCTGTGCATATTTAAGGCTGAGATAGATTTATATTCAGTCAGGGAATCATGGAGAATGGACTTGAGGAATGTTGGATTAATCACGATCCTTTTGAATGGTGGAGCTGTCTCACAGAGTTGGATGTTCAACTTCTGTTCCTGTTTCTTATGGTCTTACATATTATTTGAATTCTCTTTTTACCATGCATATTCGTCATTTTCACCCTCATTTAGCCACTGTTTATAACTTTGATGAATTGCAGCTCCCACTGTCCCAGAATAATCCTCTGCCTTGTAACTTTGAACTCCCCTAAAACAATGCTACCTACATTCTGACTTGCAGTGCCCCAGTTATTCATCATCCTTATGCTCATTGACTCCAGCACCATCTCGATTATTAAATTCTCATCTTTGTTTGTCAAGACCTCCCCTGGTCCTCGCCTCTTGATCTCTTTACTCACCTCTCATTACTCTGCCTTTCACCATTTCTGGCATCCCGAGCATGCCCTGTATTAACACTTCGACCACTGGAATCCATGACTTAAGCTGTCCAGGCGCTGCACACTGGGACTCTGTCACAAAATTTCAGTAGCCCTCTTTAAAGGGAATGGCGAAACTGTCGAACGTAGAACCATGTGGACTAGTTAAGGGGAACAGCATAGATATGTTTAAACAGAAACGTAGACAAGTATATAAAGATGACAGAGATAGTGGGAGGAGGACAATAGTGTTGAGCATAGACACCAGTATAGATCTGCTGGTTCAAATGGCTTGACTATTTAGTGAGTTGATAAAAAGATATATACTGGCCAGGACACCAGGGAAAACTCCTTTGCTCACTTTCGATATGATTCTTTGGAATCTTTCACTTCTATCTGAAAAAGTCGATGAGGCGTCAAGCTCATTTAAAGAGCGACACTTTTGACAATGCAGCACTCTCATAGTCTTGCACTGGAGTGCCAGGCTATTTTTCTTTTATGCAAGAAATAGTGTGAACTTTGAACGCACAATCCCATGACTCAGAGGTGAGCGAACTTTCATTGAACCAGGGCTGTCACACAAGTATTTCCTTATTAATTAGAGTCCTTTGGCCACTGAATCAATGCCAATCATCAAGCACCAATATTCATCTGTCCTATTTTATTCTTCCTTATGTTTCCATCAGTAACCTCAGATTCTACAACATTGTGGGCCGAAGGGCCTGTTCTGTGCTGTACTGTTCTATTTTCTTAACTCACCTACGCACCAGGGGGAACTTGCAGCACCCAATTAACCTACCAAACCCAGGTCTTTCAGAGGAAATGGGAGCATTTGGAAGAAACCATAGCAACCACTGGAAGAACATACAAGTTCCACACAGATGGCAACAGAGGTCAGAAATGTTGGTGTGTTGTAGCTGTGAGGCAGCAATACTACTAGCTGTGTCCTAATATAACCCATATATGGCTCTATATCAATGTAATGCTCCTGCAAAATTCTTTTGGACATTTTACAATGTTTATGATATTAAAGGTACTATGTGACACCGAGTTGTTGTTGTTGTTGTTGACAGTCTGCAATGGAATTAAGGCTGTTATATTTGGAGCTTTGTTGTGATTTTGGTGTAGACAGTGAAGAAACTTTTAAAGAATGCATGACCTCTAGAAAAGCAGCTTTTCAATAATTAATCAAAAACGAATCCATCTGAGGATATGTATAGAGGACAAATTTCATCAAAAGGAAGATGAAGACATATCCTGATGGCATATGGAATCACAGGGATTCTGTTTTGTTGGAGAATGCCAAACCACTGAACATGTTTAGAAAAATTTGATCAATTATATAATCACCAAGAGATATAATCACAAAAGAGAAGGCCAGTTGATCCACTCCTATAATTCATGCAGAAGGAGATCATAGTTATCCCTCTGCCTCCCTCCCTGCTGCATCTGACTGCAGCTGTACTTTTGCTTCATGAATTTGCTCCGATGCTATGTTTTTAAAAAATTATTCCTCTTTTACCTTAGGCTGAAAATAAAATTAACTGCTGGTGTCTGAAGTATTTAAAAATTACATAGCATTTTCATCTTTGTCCATTACTTTGCCTGAGTTGGCATCACACTTTTGCAAAGTGCAAATTAGACAGCATCTGATTGATCTATGCATGAGATAAAAATTAAGAAGCACCACTAAGGTAATATGAAAATAATGAATCTGGCTAATGCAGTCAGCTAAATATACCAATTAAAGGCAAATCAAAACTAGTCCAAAATTTGTTTTGAACATCACTTTGTGCAATTTCCCAATTTCTCCACCAAGCTGAGCAAGAGATCTGAATAATAGAAAATTATAAAAATTAAATGAGATTGTTAGAGTTCTTTAACATTTCCCACAGTTTTTTTTGCATCTAACATATCCACAGCAGTGTTTATTGTTGGATCGGTTTGTGCCTTATGAGAAGCCAAAATTTGTGCAAGTCTCCAACCCAGCATTGTTAACTGAAGGTCTGCAAATGAGCAGGCTACAGCTTCCAAGAACATAGCTCCAGTTTTTATACGTATATCTCTGATTGGGACCAAAGCTGTCTCTTTACATGTAAAGACTTGCTGTTTGAAAGCACTGTTCTGTCCTCCATTCTGAATGGAGATGAGTTGACGTATGTTCGTGTAAATATTTGTGTGTAAAAGGCTTACACTTTTTAGGTATCCAAAAAGAACCAATGAGCTGATTACTGCCACAAAGAGGACATTCTTATTTGCAAGTAATTACAAACTCTGCCATTCACATTCCCACCACATCAGTTATGATAAATGCTTCTGCCATTTCTACCCATCTTTCTGATCTGAAGCAAACTACCGACTGAAAGAAAAGAAACAAATTAAGCGATGTAGGCAGATAATACTGTATTGGATAGTTTAATAATGTATAATTATTCATACATTGTATAAATTAGTTAGAAATAGCATCAAAAAGCATATGGTGACAAAATTGCTTTAAATATTATTGATAATAGTAAATTGCCACACTTGGATTTAATTAAACTATATTTATATTCAACTATTAGTTCCAACTTCAGCAAGTCCAAATGGAATTAAGAATTTGTTCATGAATTTTATATGGCTCTAAAGAAATACATTGGTAGGTTTGTCAGAAAATATAAATCATCATTTGTTCAGCCTTCTAATAACACGTTATGCATTTATCAGGACATTGAAATCACGTGTTTCTGTAGGCAATACATAACAATCTTTCATGTTTAAGAGCTTCCATGCAGAGTTTTTATGTTGTTTTATTATATGCTAGGAGTGTGACTGACAGAATAGTCTGCAACTTCTTATAAGAGAGCTTTGCTGCTGTAATCAGTGAAATGTCCTTCATGGACACACATAAAATAACATAGGATTGTCTCATTGAAAGAAGGAGGTAAGTAATATAATTGATTCAGTTAACTCATTAAAATGACAGAGAAGCATAAAAGAAAGGTAAGCATTGGCTTCATGACTGTACAATTTTCTTTTGTTCTTTCAGATGAAGAGGATCTGAATACAAACTCCCCATCTTCAAAGAAGTATGGGAATAAAGAATCAATGGAAAAGAACGATGATAAGATTGAAGGTATGAGATATTGCAATAGATAATATATGGTTTGTATTTGATCTTACACTTATGACTTTACAGTTGTGAATGGTGAGTCTTTATTGGAAGAAAGGTCATGAAATATGTACACCAATAGAAAGAGTGAGGAAGAATTTGGAATTGGTTATTTGATCACAGAGAGAGTATGCAATACATAAAATGCTGGCATTAACAAGGTTTATCAAGTATTGGGAAACACCTCAATGACATTTGTTGATAATTGGTGCATCCAAGTTATTTCAAGTGTATGTAGCTTAACTGGTTGAGGGTGTTGATGGTTGAAATGGACTTAAAGAAAAAGATCAGTCATGATTGCAGAACTTCTCATTATGCAGGGAATCTCAAAAAGCACAACTTATTTTATTGGAGAAAATATTTAAGATCCATCATTACTTGTGTTTCTGGGAAAAAAATAAAGCAAAGCAAACAAGATTGTTATTCTATAATGGGTATGTGACTGAGAAGATATCTGCATTAGATCAGCAAGCTTTAAAGAAGACATGAATCAGGTAGTTATTTTTTCCTACAGATATCTGAAAAAGGGTGGCTGATCCAGTTTGCTTGTAAAGATATTTGTATTTTGTTGTTTAGACTGGATTCTGCATAAAATGAGTAGGGTCTAAATGCGATGCTATCGTTCAATATTCTAACTGTACCTTGTTTTTAAACTCCTTCAAAACTTGCCCCTCCATATCTTTGTATCCACATCCAGTCCTATAATTTGCCAAGGTATTTATTCTTCAATAATTCTAGCCTCTTGATTATCCCAAATTTTATTTACTTCACCATTGACAGTCATGCTTGCAGTCACCTTTGGGAGCGATGTGGGGAACTGGGTCAAAGTTGTCCCAGAAAAACCATCATTGGTCACTCCTAAAATGATTAAGTCTTCCCAATGCAGTACTCGACTGAGACTGTCAGGTAAGTCCCTTACAAATTTTTCGTCCTTCAGGCCAACCCTTAAGATGCTGTGTTAAATTTCCTGACTACTTAGCCCATTGGAAAAGCATTTATTTTTGTCTTTACTGGAAGACTCCCCAACAGTGATCTGATGAAGGCCTGTCTATTAAGTTATTGTTGGAGCAAATGGCCTTGTCTGTTCAGGCTTCCTCTATGAGTCAAGACCCACAGTTTCACTGTCATATGCACATTCCAATATTGTAGCTGTGACATCTAATTTGCATTGCATGTTGGTTAGCTTTACTGCTAAGTGGCCAATGAACTTGGTGTTGAGGTCCCTTAAGCACAAAAGTGTATGATTCCATTTCCCACCATACACTCAGCATAGGATTCATGTTTTGTTATCAAGATTACATTTAAATTCAATTGCTTGGTGCAAAACAAGATGCCCAATGTGATTGAATTTCTATCTTTTATAGTGAGTTTTCTATGCATGATCCATTTGGTAACAACATTTTCTGTCTTTTTGTGATTTAGAACAGGGAGTATTCAGCTGCTGATTATTAAGTTCCAGTGTCAGTCTTGTAGTCAGTGCATTAAGGTATACTTTGTCATTTGCTGTTGCTTGTGCTTATTACTAAAATACAGTTTCTTACCATCTATTGCATTGAGAACACTCTGCTTAGTATTAAATTATGCTTTTAAAGATATTGATTGCAATGTCTTCCCTGTTCTCTTCCTACATTATTCATTAAGTACATGCGAATCCTGCATTATGACATCACAATTAGTGATACAAATGTAAAGGGGAAATTCAGCCTTGAGAAGGAACAACATTGAGCCAGCTGCTGTGGGAGCAGAGATCACAGAGCAATGCTCCCAAAGCAGTTTCCATAACTTGGCAAAGGATGTTTCAATCTGCTTTTTTCCACTTTTTGTTCAGTCCCCGGTGTTTCCACAAAGGAAATGTGAAGGAAGTGCCAAAGTAAGAAGAAAATTACAGATTTTTTTATAGCACCAATTTGAATGAGGTTGGTGTTAATTAGTTATAGACCCTTTCTGTTTGTCAGCGGGTGGTGTAAGTCCTCACACGCAAATCAATATCTGACAACCGATGAGTTGGAAATTAGTCTGGGCCCGTGGTACAGTGCAGAGTTGCACCCGATCCAAGAGATAAATTCAAATAAATTGTCTTGTTTTGGGTTGATCTCAGTAAGTGCTCTGTTCATTTATTTAATCCCTGTTTAACCTTCATCTGAATTAGCAGGTTGTGATTTCTTTGGATGTAAACCAGACATTAAGCCTATTAAATAAGTAAATGGAGGACCAAGCCCCATTTTAAATTAGTTTCAAATAAACTCTCACGTTTGAATGTTAAAAGGAAACAAAACTCTTCCTGCGCTGATGTTTCCCATGTCTCCACTGGTGTTATAGCAACTTTCACCAGCTTCGTCCCTTCCATCCCCTTTCTTCTGTATCCTATTACAAAATTCTATTCCCCAGGATTTGCCAAGGAGACAGCAAAGCAGGTGGTCAAGGAATTGTCTTTCTCAAATTGGAAATTGCTAGGGAGCTGATGATAAAGCCAGTTTTTTAGCTGAGATCTGAAATTTGTTTTTTTTAATTGA
>JARFYF010000063.1:87192684-87203737 GCA_030265395.1 Rhina ancylostomus
CTGCACCTCAATTGTTCTTAGATTTCGTCTCCTTTTGGGGCTCATTCCAGCCCCTCAACAGAGAGAGCAGCCATTCCTCAAGAGGAGAGAACTATCACTTGGTTCTGCTGTTTTTATTTCATCAAGTTCACAGTGGGTTGACACCATTTCAGCATGTAGGAAAAAAGATTTGTAAGTTGCTGTCAGGATATGGAAAAGTAAATAAAAATGGTGTGTTTTTCATTACAGCCCATCTTATTTACAGAGCAAGTCAACATAAGTGTTAAAATGATAGATCTTGCCTTCAATTATAAAATATTCCTTCATGCGTAGACTTAAATAACTGGAAAACAAGTTGCCATCACAAACTCATCTTAGTTAAAAGTTGCACAAGCTAATACACCCTATCTATGACGTTCTCTGTTTCTGATGTGATTTCTTTGCTGTCATCAGTCAGTAATTTTGTGCACTGTGCATACTTGCACAGTAAATCAAGCAATCATATCTGATTTCCAGGGTGACAAAGTCACCAATTTGTTATTTGTATGAGAGACCTTATTCAAACAATTTCATATAAATTAGCATTAAGAAGGATCTTTAATTGTTTTTTCTTAATCTTGTCTTATAATTTCTGCTTCCCTCACCCTTAATTCGGTGTCTCTCACAGTGCAGTCTTGTGTATTTAAACCTACATAGTAATCTTTTTGCGTTCATTTACATGATGAAAGCATCGCTAACAAACCCAGCATTTGCTGCCCATCCCTAATTGCCCTTAAAGAGGAGGTGGTGAGCTGCCTTATTGAATTGCTGCAGCCATTCTGTTGAAGGTATCTCTGCAGTGTTGTCAAGTGGGAAATTCCAGGCTTTAGATCCAGCAACAATGAAGGAGCAACATATGTTTCCAAGTTCAAATGGTATGTGACTTTGAAGTGAATTTGCAAGAGGTGAGATTCCCAGGTATCTGTTACCCTTGACCTGTTTGGTTGACATCATGGGTTTGGGAGGTACGGTGAAGAAGTCTTTGTGTGTTGTTCCAGTGCAATTTGTTGTGCACCGATGGTAGAAGGAATGAATGCTTTGGGCAGTGTATGGGGTATTAATCAAGCATTTCCTGGATGGTGTCATTTCTTTGGGTATTCCTTGTGCCTAGTGGATGGTGGTAGAGTTTCTGGGGATCAAGTGATGAATCACTTTGTGCAGGATGCCTGGTCTCTGACCTGCTATTGTAACCTAGTGATCAGTGATGTCCAGCATGGTATTGATGGTACGTGACTCAGTTACAGTAATCCATTGAATGTGAAAGATAGGTGGTTAGACTCTCTCTTGTTGGAGGTCGTGATCTCTCACCTCACAAAACTCTCTCACAACACTCAAGGGAGTTTTCCTTAGCAAGCAATCAGGAAATATTGTGCAGTATACAATTACATTGGTTAGGTTGCAATTCAAGTTACAACAAAACTTCTTTTGCATAATTATAAATGAAAAATCTTCTATGATCTTGCATAATCAGGCAGAAAAATAGAATATAGTCATTTATTTTCATTGACAAGCATTCCTTGATTTATAAAAGAGTGGTAATCTGGCAGAGGTTAATTAATATAGCTTAACATAATTTTTTAGTATAAAATATTCATTTCAATTAGGATATCTAGCACTTCACTATTAAGCTGCTGGATTTTAAAATTACTGAAAATAACTTTTAAATAAAGAGCTAAAGGGAATCGTTCAACATCTTTATTGGTATTCATGTCAGTTTCTTGGTAAATTAATTGTTTTTGGATTAAAAAATCTTTTAAACTGTACTGATTGGAGCCTTGCATTTGAAAAGACAGGGCCCAAATTTCAAGAGCCTTCCCCAAACAATGCAATTTCACAAGGTCAAGATGGACGTGGCTAATTTTCTGAGTGAAACAAAATCAAGGTGAATTGAATCTTGAAATGGTATGAACGATTGTGGAAAATTTGAATGCACTACCCTGTGAGTGAAGAAATTTCTTCTCATCTTGATCCTTCAGTGTTTCATCCTTTATCCTGTGACTCCCACCAGCTAAGGGAACATCTTACTTGTATTCTGCCTGTTGAGCCCTGTCAGAATTTTGTATGCTTCAGTGAGATCTCCTCTCACTATTTTAAACAAATGAATATGGGTCGAGGTAGCCTTTCCTCTCCTCATTATATAGTCCCATTATCCCAGGAATCAGTTTGGTAATCCTTTGTTGCATTCCTTCTATGGCAAATATATCCTTTCTTAGATGGGGACCAATACTACGTACAATACTCCAGATGTGATCTTAGCAAGGCCCTGTATTATTGTAGGTAGTTGTGAGTTCAAGTCCCATTTCAGACATGAACACAATAATCTAGGTTTAGAGGGTACACCACTAACAAAGACCCTGCCTTTCAGATGAGACATTAATCTAAGGCTTGCCCACTATCATTAGAAAAAATCCCTAGCACAATTTTATAGAGCAGCAGGAGGGAATAGTTAGTATCATATCTATTTATTATTTGTTGAACAAAATGTGTACTATGCAGGAATTAGCTGCCATGTTTTCTATGTTACAGCGATGACTGTGCTTAAAATGTACTTCATTGATTGTAAAGCATTTTGAGGTATCCTGAAAAAGGTGTGAAAAGCAGTGTCCAAATAGAGGTTTTTCATTCTTTCAATTCACTTTTTACTCAGTTCAGTTAGATTGATGTAGATTGCCATGTTGATAGCAAACAGTTGTCACTTTGTCTTTTCTAATTGATTATAACCTGTAATCAGCACAAAGTGAAACTCCAATATTAAAGGAAATAGACCTGCATTTCTGTAGCATCTTCTGTGCCCTTGGCATACTCCAAAGTACATTACTGCCAATTACATAGTTGTGGAGTGCAGTCACTTTTCTATTACTAGAACATCAAGTCAGCATTGGAATATGGATGGTTCATCTGAAAATCATTGGGATTTAAAATGAACAGCCAGTTACAAAATTGTCTGAGAGCACAGAATCATTGTTGGGAGATTGTGCTTTCGGTAGTGTTGGGCAGTTTGCACATCTATATGTCGCATCAACATTTCAATAAAACAATAATGACTTGAAAAGAACAGAGAAACAAGGGGAGTATTGAGATGCTGTTGTATTGTGGATTTATTTTTCAATGAAAGTGAGAATTTTCTTTTTCCAATATTAATATTTTTATATGTGAATTATCAATAAACCTGCCTCTGGTGCACAGCTGAACATTCTGTTCTAGAATGGCAACTGACAGTCTGCTTTTTGTCATATTCTAATTTAGGATTCTCTGCTCCAAGTCAGGATGGCTCCATGCAAAAGCTTAGAGTCTTTTAATGAGCAAAAGGAAATGACATTCTGCATGGAAAGAGCAACACTTTGTGCTTATGTACATGAGATGTTGCAAGATGTACCAGAAAATTAGTGTATTTATAGACACTGTGTAAAGGCACATTTATTGAACAGCACATTATTAAAATGTGGCTATTAAAATTTGAGCCATTGGCCTTTGAGTTGCAAAGAATCACTTTGAAAGATTCTTTGCCACCAAGTAAGAATGTGATTTATCAGCTCATATAGCATCTACAGGCAGTGTATTTTGTGAGATGTCAGATTGCTGCAGTGTTTCAATGTTGATACCAAATAACTGTTAATTGTCTTTTCTCATTGGCTGTAACCTGTAGTCAGCACATTAAGTGAAACTGATGTTAAAGGAAAAGGGTCTGCATAACTATAGCCCCTTCTGTGCCCTCAAGCGTATCCTAAATCACTTTACAGCCAAAGAAATACTTTTGTAGGGCCGTCAGTGTTCTGATAGCAACAATTTGAACATGCCAAGCTCCCAGAAAATGGACAATCTGTTCTGTGGATGCTAATTATGGGATAAATATTAGTCAGGGCACAGGAATTGACTTCACCCATCCTTCTTTGAAATAGTGACTGGATTCACCTGGAGCAGTGTATGGTGTTGCAGTTCAGAGTCTCACAAAAAAGATTATATTTATGTGGTGCACTGGGAGCATCAGACTAAAATTTTATGTTTAACTCTTTGAATTGAGCCTTGATCCCAGTCTTTAGACTCAGGAGTGGGAGAGTACTATCCACTAAGTAAGACCTGACACATTATGGCATTAAAAACTAAACAGGGAGTGCACACTAGCCTTTAACTTCTGTTGATAATATGGTGATTGCAAGAAGTCAGGGGAATGCTGGAAAATGGTACAGTGTACTGTGATCTGTTGTCCGAAACCAAATGGTTGAGAGACGTAAATTATTAGACAATGTGACACAGCTTTAAAACAACACAAAGTACACAAGTGCCACCTACTGGATTAGTAACATGATAAACTGCTCAGTCCCAAATGGTTTGAAATGGATGCTACAGCTCCAAAAGAATAAAGGAAGAAAAAAAAGTCCAGTGTGCTCTAAAGTCTTTGATATGGTCACCAACAGAAATGACCTAAAGGAAAATCCCAAACTCTCACTCTTGTGTTAGCGCAGAACTCTTTCCTCTCTTTGTTTTGTTTTGGCATTAATTTTCCCAATTTTCTGACCAATTTCCAGTGTAAAACACTCCAGTGTAAATAAATAGTTAAAAAAAGGTAAAGAAATCACCAGTTAATTATTGTTGGAAGTTTCCATGGATGAGAACAGAATTGGCTTGTTTGTAAAGCTATTTGCTTGTGAGTACCACGCCAAGACTCATTATCAAGGCTTACACTTCAAGAATGGCCACTTAAGCAACGTATGAAAGGCCTGCCAGCATCCAGTGAATAATTTTCAAACTGGTATCAAGGATGGCATGGGAGCAGGATAAGTTAAAGTTTCTTTTAATGTAACAGTCTGAAAGGACTACTGAAAATTTTGTCATTTTGTTGGTCACTGTTTTTCAGCCCTATGATGAAAAGTACGAAACATCTGTTTTAACTACACCAAGATTAATGTGCTCAAGTGTAATGAAGTCAAATGTGGAAAAGTCCCACTTGCTGTTTATGATGTTTACTTGTAGAAAAGTAGAAAACAAACTTTAAACCTGAATTACATCAGTCAAGCGAACAACAACTTGCATTATTTGACACCATTAACACAGTAAAATATCTCAAGGAAATTTGTGGAGCATTATTAAATAAAAATTGATACAACCTGCATTAGAAGATGTAAGGAAAAATCCTATTCAAGGTGATAGATTTACAGTACAGAATCAAGGTCACCTGTAGTATGCAGATTATCTTTGCATTTGCAGACTATCAAACTGAGCTCTACATCTTGCCTTTTCATTCACTGAAACGTATGATATGACAGGCAAGACAAAACTCCTCTACTGACCTGATCCAGCTACACAGCACTGCCTTCCAGTAATAAAGGTTCACAATGAGTCACTGGAAAACATGGGCCACTTTCCATTTCTCAGGAGTCACCTCTCAGCGAAGGCGGATAGTGGTGATGAAATTCAGCATTGTCTTCAATGTGGCAGGACTAGTCATTTGAAGATCAGGCTCTCAGATGTGGCACAAAACCTGTAGTCTACAGGGGAGCAGTCATCCATATTTCCTCATTTCCTTACAACATAAAAGGAAGCCATTCAACCCATTGAGTCCAAGCCAGCTCTCAGAGCAATCCCATTCTCCCACTTGTTTCCCTGTAACATATTTTCTCTCTGATATTCATCAACTCTACCCTGATTCTCCAACCACTCACTTATACTCAGATAATTTACTGTTGACAATTAACCCACCAACCAGCACAGGAAATGGGAGCACCTCGGGGACATGCACGCAGTCACAGAGAGGACATGTAAATTCCACACAGACATCAGCAGAGTTAGGATCAAACCCAGGTCGCTGGAGCTTTGAGGCAGCTGCACTTCCTACTGTGCCATTGTGCTGCTTTCTCCTCACATATGCTTCTGCGGCCAGGACGACCCACATCAGGCATCTCAACACATTGGAAATATACCATTGCAAAACCTATCAAATTCACTGGAAGGATAAGCAAACCATCATCAGTGTCCTCTCCCAGGCCAAATTATACTCAGTTGGCTCCACTGGGCAACCCATACTGTTCATATTCTTAAACTCAGTCGCAGGAAGAGATTATCAGACTGACAGAGAAAAGGGTTCAAGGTTGTGCTCAAGGCCTCCTTAAAACAAAGCAGCATCCCCAGTGACCTTTGGGAATCCAGATCTCATAATCCCTAGCCCATGACCACTTAAAGTGGGGAAGGAGCATTAGGGATGGTATTAAGAATCTTGAGTCCATGCACCAGGAGCACACAGAAGTCCAGTGTAAACATTGGAAGGGGCTTGCCACTTCTGAAGCTACCCACCTGCCTGCCCTTTAGGATCCTCCTGCCCTGTCTGTGGAAGATCCTGGAGTTCTCATTACTGGCCTTGGAGCCCACAAAAACAAGAGTGGCAACAGGTCATCCTCTGTCCTGGGGGACTGCCTAAGAAGTTAAAGATTTTAAACATCTTGAACAAGGAGGGTTGAGGGACGAAATTCCAGAGCTTTAGGGCTCAGGCAGCTGAAGGCATATCTGGAATTGGTGGAGTGATTAGATCAGGGATTCACAAGAGGCAGCATTGTTCTACACAATTAACCACCAAAGAATTGTAAGTTATGATAGAGTGAAGAACAAAGTTCAAAGCCTGAACCAGTTACAACTGTACTGCCATAAATCATGCCCTCGTTTCCACTGCAGAGAGAACCCGTTGCAAATATTATATTTTCATTGTTACATTCTTCAAGCCTTGAAAAATTAATACTCACTACCACATATAAAGTCCCCAGATGTCCACAAATCCAGTTTCACCAGGAGGAGTTGTTCTGCCAACAGTCAGCCTGACTGATAATCCTTAGACAATAAGCACATCTGGAATCTGAAAATCTTGTAAGTTTTTATTGATTTAGTGTTAATTCAGTTCAAGATTCAGTCTAAAATATTAATCCATCTGGGTGCCTTAGAAGAACCTTTGCATTTTGACCAATTGATGCCAGCTTTCATTGAGAAAAGCTTAACCTCAGTAATTCTTGTTGCTGTATAATTGAGCTGAAGATATCTCTGAACCAAGCATATACTTTACAAACAGCTTGTCTTTACCTGGTCATGATGGAATACCTTCAGTTTCATATTTTGGTTGCCTTAATTGAAGGAAGTGCCTGAGAGTGGGTTTGAGTTGATTAATGTTCAGAGACTAACATTATATGTTACATTTTGAAAAGCAGTTCTCACTGAATGTGAGAACATCAAAGCACTCCTGAAGGATATCCATCAAGGAATAGTGTTCCTGCAAGCTTTCTCCGTAAAATTTATTGGGAAGCTGGAGGGTGGGAATTCTACCATATATTACAGGGGTAGTCATAAATTGGATTTAGAAGGTAACCCTGCCCTTTCCCCTCCTGCCCCATACATTGAATAAAATTGATGACTGGATAAAGATAACACATGGAAGAATTGCCAGCCGATGAGCCATGGAAAGTGCTGCTCAGGAGCGAGATCAACTGTGGCTTTACTTTGGCATTAAAGATGTACTTATAGGTTGCCAGTGAGCCAGTCATTTAGTCCCATAGGCATACAGATTGGTAAGTTATTTAGCCATTGTAAATTACCTCTAATATTTAAGTGAATGGTATGCCTATTTGGGGAGAATGAGAACATAGAACATAGAACACAACATTTGTCCTGCTCTAATATCAATCTAACCCTTCCCTCCCACATAGCTCCCCATTTTTCTATCATTCATGTGTCTATCTAAGAGTCTCTAAAATGTCCCTGATGTATCTGCCCCTACAACCTCTGCAGGCAGTGCGTTCCACGCACCCACAACTCTCTGTGTAAAAAAACTTACCCCGACATCAGCCTTATACCTTCCTCCAATCACATTAAAATTATGTCCCCTCGTGTTAGCCATTGTCGCGCTGGGAAAAAGTTGAGAGTTGATGAGAATGTAGGGGGAAATGTCTGGGATTAATGCAACATTGGTGTGAAGAGTTGGTTGATAGACAGTGTGAACTCCGTGGGCTGAAGAGCCTGTTTCTGTGATGTATGTCCTTATGACTGCTCCCAAAATTAAAGTAAATCATCAAAAAATATTAGAAATAAAAAATAGTTAGCTAAAATACCCAAACCATTTATAATAACTACAATAATTAAACCAAAATAATTTCAACCTTTGGAGACCAGTTGGTTTCCTCCAGCATTTTGTGTGTATTTTTAACCTCTGCCTGTTAAATCCATGCCCCACTGAAATCAGTAAGGATTTAGATCCTACACAAGGTGTGCGCTGGTGCAGGACCTAAGAGGCTCCTCCCCAGTGTATTGCTGAGGATTTGTAATACAACTGGCCTCTGCTGCTAGTCACTACATGGAGCACTGTCCAGCACTGGAGCAAACTGAGGGATTTAGCCTGCTGAACCTGTTGGTAAGTCTGGGACTATGTTTAATGGCACATATTTGGAAGTTCAGGATGAATGCCATTTAACGAGCCAAACACCAGCAGTTTCATTCAGAACTGCGTGCAGTTATAAGTGAGATTTTGTCCCAAGCTGCACCACATCAAGAAAGTATTTTGAAATGTTATAGGTATTGTAATGTGGTTAAGATCAGCAATCAAGTTCCAGCACAGCAAGATCCCACAACTAGCAATGGTCGGGAAATCTGTTTTTGCAAAGCATGTTGAAGGAAAAAAGGTTGGGCGGGGTGCGGGAAGAATTCTCCAGTTCTTCGACTTGTGCTTTGGAAGTCAATATCACCTGAAAGAAAGTAAATACCTTCTCGTGTATGGTTGCTGATAGACATTTTCCTTTGGTTGATGGGTCTAGAAGTAGAGCCCATGGGGTCATGTTAAGAGGGCAGTCACTTCATACTGAAGTGAGGAGAAATTTATTCAGAGAACTGTGAATCTTTATTCAAGAAGGCTGTGTGTGTAGATACTTTGTCATTCAGTAAACTAGGATCGAGGCCTCAAATAAAACTCATGATCTGCTGGGCAGCAGTAATCTGTCCCTTCCTGTATGCTTTTGAAACCTGGTCAACCTACAGGACACATCTCAAAGCATTGAAAAATATCACCAATGCTGTGTCCACAAAACTCTGCAAATCCACTGGAAAGATAACCAAATCAATGTCTGTGTCTTCACCCAGGCTAATATTCCCAACACTGAGACCCTAATTACACTTAGTCAACTCCCTTGGACTGGCACCTTGTTTGAATACGTAGACTCCTAAAACCAATTCTCTATTCCAAACTCCCTCTTGGTAAGAGATTAGCAGGCAGACAGAGGAGGAGATCTGAGAATCTTCTCAAAGCTTCCTTAAACAAATGCAACATCTGCACTGACTCTTTGAAATCCCTGGCCCAAGAAGAAATGAAACATGAGGGATGCTATTGTGAACCTCAAGTCCTTGCATCAAGAGTACCCAGAAGCCAGGTGAAAACAGCACAAGGAACACATCTCCCCACAAAGTATCTTTCTACTGACCAGGTCAAGCACCTCTTGCCCCATGTATGCAATTGATTGCAATTTCCACATTGGTCTCATCAGAATCCACAAAACTGGAGTAGAAGCAACTCATCCTCAATCCCAAGCCTAAGAAGATATTCAGGTCTGAGAGTAAAAGATTTTTGAACTCTTGTGCAATTAAAGGATATACCAGTTGCATGGGGAAATGGAATTGTAGAAGATCAGCCATGATCTTTTTGAATTGTAGAGCAGATTTGAGGAGCCCTTATGGTTTACTCCTGCACATGTTCCTTATATTCTTACCTGAAGGGCAGCACCTGTGTATAGTATACAGCATAGATTTGTTGCTGGAGTGGAGCTTGAGCCATGGCCTTCAGATCACAGACAAGAGTCTAGACTTAAGAATGTCCAGGTACTGTTGAAGTTTATCTCTTGCAATAGAAGAATAACATGTCGTGGTGATCTACTATTGGTTTGTTAGCAGCTTCTCGTTACAGGCCAGAAATATCAATGGTTTTGTTCATCGATAATTAGCTGCCAAAAGGCTAGTTAACAAAATTGTGGCCATGGAATCAAAGGGTGAGTAACAAGATGAAAAGGACAGCAGGAAGCAGAGATTGATGGTAAGTGGTTGTTTTGCAGCAGGGCGATGGTGGACAAATGGTGTGTTCCAGGAATCAACGCTGGGATCATTGTTTTTATATCAGCTAAATGGGCAGACAAGTGGCAGCTGAGAATTAATTCAGAAAAGTGTGAAGTGAAACACTTTGATAAAAAGAATAAAGAACGTAACAACAGATGGAGCTGGATATATGTGAGCCTGCCTCTGGAATGGCAGGGCATGTTGAGCATGTGGTAAATAAAGAAGGTAAGTTTCTAGAATTGAAAAGTAGAGGCACAAAATGCAAAGGTAGAGAAGTTATTTTGAACCTCTATACTGCTTGAACCTACATAATCCCTCAGGATCAAGGATGACTTACTTCCACTCTGGTTTTGTAGATTCTGAGGTGGCTGATAAGCCCAGTGTAGGAGTCAAAGACCCTTTCACAGATGGGATAGGAAGTGGCTGATGCACTGGATAATTCTGAAGTGCAGTGCTCCTTCTACAGCTTACCCATGGGGCCTTCTGTGTCCTCCTGCTGAATAACCCAGAAGTTTTCAGTACTGTAGAAGATGCTCCTTCTTCACTTTGAGAGCTCATGGATCAGAGGTTCACAGAAGTCAGTGGAGATGTTGCACTTCTTCAATGAAAGTCTCTTCAAGTCATTTTCTCCATCTGCCTGGTTACCATCTCCCACAACAGAATGCAGAAGAACGTGTCTGTTTTGAGAGTCTGATATTGGCATGCGAATGACGTGGCCAGTCCAAAGCAGGTGACTGAGAATAAGACATCTCTATAATATATCTCTATTAATATGTACATTAAATCTCTCTTAATTTCAATGCATCTTTTATGTAGACTGTTCTGGGGGCAGCCCGCAGTATAGCATGCCCGTGGCAACATAGCATGCCCACAACTTCCTAATCTGTACATCTTTGGAATGTGGGAGGAAACCAGAGCACCCGGAGGAAACCCACGCAGACATGGGGAGAACATACAAACTCCTTAC
>JARFYF010000063.1:87216620-87226672 GCA_030265395.1 Rhina ancylostomus
CCAAATGAGTTTGGATGAGGACTTGAGCCACAGCTTTGCTTTAGTAAAGCAATCTAATTTCAAGCATAATTGCTATTGACTTTCCCAATTGCATCCAAAGCGGAAACTATCAACCCCTAGGAAGATAAAAGTCAGTCTCCCTCTATTTGAGATGGTTCAGCAATTTATTCCAACGTCCAATGCCTTGCAGAACTGAACCTTTCAAGATGTACAAGATTAATTTTAACTTCATTCAATCTCACTTGTCTGACACAAGGATCAGTTTAAAGGCTATTGTTCCACTGTAAGCCAGCAGAATTTTGTCTCAGGCTTGCAAGCCTCTTAGTGAAGAAATCCTCTTAAAACTAATTCAAGCTAAGTCCAGTCTATCAGTAAAACCTGGTTAATCAGTGGACAGTAAGATTGGCTGCATAGATTAACAGGAAGGGAGCTTAGATCATTTTAAACTGTGTGCAACTTCATTTTTATTTTGAATCTTGTGGATAGAATTAGTATATATCAGGACTTAAAAATATGACCTACAAGATAATGGATTCAGGTGTCTGCTCCTACCAAAGAGAATGCAATACAAAGAATGGATTTGTGAAAAAGTAGCAATGATTTAATATGAAAAAATATATACAGAAGATAAGACTTAATTCCATGCTCAAGACCTGCACTCTGTTGAAAGTTAATACTCCGTCATCTGTTTGTATTGGATCTGAACTGAAGTTAACCCTATTCAAAGTAATATCAAAGACATTGTATAAGATATTTTTACAAAAATCCAAAAAAATTTAATCATAATGTGAAATTGAAATGTGTATATGTGTGTGTGTATATGGTCCTATATATATAGACATGCATTGTTTTTCAAAACAGTACTGTTACCAAAACATTAAAACCATGACTGCTCTTAATTAAGGGATCCCCAGCATGTCTCTCAGAAGCCAAAGAGTGCAACGTTGAGAATGATGCAGGCTGAAATGCCATCCATTATATTCCCATTTCTTTTGTGAAAGGAACAAATTCATGCAGAGAGCATAGTTCCCAACTAAGACCCCACAGTATAAAGCAAAATAATGACTGTTAAGCAGCCCCTTTTTAATCCTCACTCTTTCATGCATACTCACTGAATCTTGCATATATTTGAAGAATCTCTACCTTAAAAGATATATTTTGTATCTTTGTATTTTAGAAATATTGGAGCAATTTCCATTTTTATTTTTTATCCCATTCATTATACACTGATCACAGCACCTGTACAAAAAAGACTGTGATTAACATGCACTCTGGACCAATTAAGGTTCACATTCCATCTGTGAGAATGTCTTACTTTAACTTTTCACCTGGGTGGTCCCACTCATTGCTCAGTGGGTAGCAATCTCCCTTTGAGTCAGAAGGCTGTAGATTCAAGATGCACTCCAGAAAGTTGAACTCAAAATCTGCACTGCTTTTTCAATGCAATGCTGAGAGAGTGCACTGTCTGAGGTTAGTCACTAAATCAAAACCTCAGCTGCTCTTTCATAGGACTAAAAGATCCCAGAGTATTATTTCAAAGAACATTTATTCCTGGTGACCTTGCCAATATTTGTCTCTCAATCAACAGTGCTTGAACCATTTACCTGGTCATTATCATATTGCTGTTTATGATAGTTTACTCCACACAAATTGGCAGCTGCCTTTCACATAATGCAAATATGTACTTCAGAAGTATTTAATTGCCTGCTGCAATGTAGTGGTGAGTTTTTCATACAGGAAGAAAATGTTATCTAACCTAAAAATAAGCTCTTTTTTGATATAAAGCGGTGCATCACTCTGTTACTTAATGCATCACAAGATTTCAAGATGCCTTGGATACTTGTCAGTAGTGGCAAGGATGGTAGGCAACAGAATGGAAAATAGGGCAATTCCAGTATGATGGTCCTGTTGCACTAGAAACCCAAGTTACATGGGCAAATGCTAGGCTATCACCCTCCTCCACCACCCATCTGCACACTTGCCCCCGCATGTTTCTGGCCTCATTCCAGCCACCCTACAGCCCTTCCCGTCGCAAGCCGCACTCCAACCTGCCCCCACCCTTGTCACTACTGCAGGTAGTAATAATGTAAGAATGTTGTACAAAGCCATGTACTCTGCATAAGTGGTGTTAGTCCATTCACACACAGCAGCCATCTGTAGCCCCTTCCAGTCTGAGAAACAGGCATTAACCACTCCCCTTAATCAACATCCAGCTGGTGTGCTGCCAGAGACAGGCTGGGAGCAGGGGTTGAACTGGGGCTGGGAGCATGGGCTGGGCTGGGCTGGGCTGGGGTAGGATTGGAATAGGTCAGAGAGAGGTCGGGAGTTTCTCCACCTGGGGAGCTGCGAAGAGCCAGATGATTCAGGTACGTTCATGAAGCTCCCCTTCATGCAAAGGTAATTGCTCACCCCTCCAAAGACTGTTCATGTAATTTTTTTAAATCATCAATTCCCTAAGTTGTGGGCACTGCTAACAGGACCAGAACTTAATTGCTTGTGACTATGATGGAGGGACTTTTTAACTGCTCATGGCAGTTTGGTGCTATTGTGCAGCTTGTTAAGTCATTTCACCAGACAATTAAGAGTTAGCTTTTGCTTTGAGTCAGGAATCACATATTGGCTAGATGGGAAGGATGGTAGGTTTCCCTTCTCAAAAGGTCTGCTATTGTATTCCAGTTTTAATTAACTAAAAATTACTGAATTTGAATTCTCCAGTTTCTGTGGTGGGATATGCAGTCAAGTTAATCAAACATTAGCACTGACCTCTGGATTCCTTGTCCAGGAATGTAGGCAGTGAATGGGGGAACAAGTTAGAGGGGCTGAGTGGCCCACTCCTATTTCTATCTACCTATTCCATTATCCTAGTAGTGGGAATGGAGTTTTCTCCACCTGAGTCCCAGCTGCATTGAGATTAACTGACCTGCCACTGGGCATCTTCCCTTATTTAACTGTAGTTCGTGACTGCTCTGTCAATAGTCTGGTGAAAACACAGGGTCATATTGTGCAATTGCCCCACTACCAATTCTACTGTTGGTTCCAGCATGTAACAGCACTCATTTTCTGACATTATCACCTAAGGGTTTGGGCTAATGGGCACTTATTTCCACACATTAATCAGAGTAATCCCAAAGATTGATTTTTTTTTTTAACAATGAATGTCCTAAAAGTTTTTAAGGCCTTTTGTATTGTAGGGCAAGCCTTGAGAGAGCAATCTAACAGCACTGCTCTTCTGGGTTTACTTTAAACTATTCTACATGTCTGCCTATGAAGTAATGGTAAGTGGGGAGTGTATTAACAGGCTTCTAGCTGTTATTTTGACCCTTGATCGATAGAATGCTGAAGTCTTAATGGTGCATTATGAGAGCAGCCCTGAGATAATAGATTTGCAGTGCATTTCGCAGTCCCCATAAGACTAAAAATAGTCAGGGTGACCCAGTGGAAAATAGTCTTGGCTGCTGGCGGTCTAACAGTTTTACATTGATGTGGTTTCAGGATCTGGTAGTTGAGAGCAATGTAACAGCAAATTTTGTTTGTTGTATACCTATTTTAATAAAAAAAAGAAAGACTTGAATTTGTGAAGTGCCTCATTTGAAGGAAATATGTAGCCAGTTTGTTTGGAATAAGATCCCACAAATAGCAATGTGATGATAGCCAGATAATCAGTTTTTTGCAGATAATGACTGAGGGATGAACATAGGCCAGGACACTAGAGAGAACTCCCCTTCTATTCATTAAAATAGTACCATGGGATGTTTTCTGTCCGACTGAGGCAACAATAGGTCTCAGTTTATCATCACGTCCAAATGCCTGCATCTCCAGCACTGCCCCACTCACACAATGTGGCACCAGAAAGCATCAACTTGAATCATGAGACAATCATCTCATTCAGAGTGAGAGTGTCACTCATACAATCATAGCTGTTCGATAAAACATGCAACAATGTATATCCCATTTAAGAGCAACACTAGAACAGGAGAGAAACCTACCTCTTAAGATGTTCGACTCCAGCTGGTAGTGCTGAATCTATATGTATATGGTAGTGTTAGTATGTCATACTCTTCCTCAGAAGTTTATGGCCTGCAAGGAATTTTGAAAGCAGACTTACTCTGTTGCACAAAAAAGCCAAAAAAACTGCAGATGCTGCCTTCCAGATTCCAACCATAATGCATAAAAAACAATTTTGCTCATGTCACTTCTAATTCTCTTCCCCTATATTTGATACCTATGACCTCTGGTTCTTTAGGGCTCCCACTATCCACTTTGTCCAGACCCTTCTTAGTTTTATTTACTTCTATCAAATCTCCGTTCAGCCTTCTTTTCTCCAAAGAAAACAATCACAGTTTATGTATCACTAAGGTTAAATTGACCAGCCTGGTTTATCCTTGCTCTCTTTTTCGAACAAGCAAGTAACATTTTCAATTCTCTAGAAAGACCTACCCTCACTCTGCTCCATCCAAAGTACTTTGGAAGATATGTGGTCAATGTCCCCACAATATCCTTCCATACTTTATTTAGAATCCTAGAATATGTCCCATACAATCCTGGTAACTCAGCTATTTTAAATTCAGCCAGTTTTATCAAACTTCCCTGCTATAAATTTATAATGTATCGAATGTCTCAACTAATTCCTCCTTCACTATTACATGGGAAGCACCTTCTTTACTCTTGTCTGGTGAAATGAGGTGCAAAGTACTCACTTAGTAGTTTAACATTAGAACATTGAACAGTACAGCACAGGAACGGGCCCTTCAGCCCACGATGTCTGTGCTGAACATGATGCCATGTTGAACTAAATCTCTCTGCCTGCACGTGATCCATATCTCCCCCCATTCCCTGCACAGTCACATGTCTATCTAAAAGCCTCTTACATGCCACTATTGTATCTGTTTCCACTATTACGCATTGCAGCCCATTCCAAGCACCTACCACTCTCTGTATTAAAAAAAATCTTGCCTTGCACACCTCCTTTAAACTTCTTCCCAGTCACTTTACATGCATGTCCTCTAGTATTTGACATTTATACTCTGGGATAAAGATTCTGACCATATACTCTGTTAACATTGCCCTCACTATCCACATGCAAATGTCCATTTTTGTCCTTTATGGGCCTCACTCCTCCATGTAACATCCTTTTACTATTTATATGCTACAGAACACTTCTAGATTCCTGTTTATGTTGATAGCTAATCTTTTCTCACTTGATTTATTTGCTTCTTTCGCAAAGTGTGGTGGAAGCAGAGTCCTCCAGAGCAGAGGCCTACTTCTGCTCCTCCTACATTTGTATATATGTACATAAGTATGACTAGGTATACTATAGCGATGCTTTTGCTCTTGGTCCCAAACTCCATGGTAGCTGCTGGCTGTGAAAAGAGTCAAGTCTATAGATACACGTGCTCTCTGTCTGGGGTATCCTGATGCGGGCAAGACCACAGAAAGAAATTGGCTCAGTGAAAACCCCTTATAAAGGCTGCATTCAGGTTGGATCTGATGCTGGTAATCGTGGCTTGGAACAGAACCACAAGAACATCCTCCACTTTGCCCACCCCACCCCATGCCCTAACACTGTCATGTAGTCTTATTAAATATTTTGAAAATGTAATTGCAAGACACTTTTATGTTTAATCTTGTGTCTCTGGGGAATGGAGCTTAAACATAAAACAGTGGCTGATCTATTTTTCTTTATTCCTGCTGCTGATACAATTCAAGGTCAGTTTGAGGTACAGTTCTGCTCTTTGATGAGTTTAGGAGGCCTAGAAACAGCTTTTTATGAGCCATCTAATACTTCAACAATTAATTCACCCATGGAGCCCCTTTGCTGAGGATTTAGTAGACGCCTTCATTGTTAAAATTGCTGAACATTTTTGCACCTGTAGATGAACTGGCAAGTGTTAACTTTCTAAATCTCAGTGAATTAGAAATATGGGAAAGCAATGGAAATAATGTCTGTATTTGAAGATGTTCCTCTTAATTAATCCCTTTCATGACTGCCCATTCTCTATTTTCCTATATTTATCATGTTTCACCCCACACAAATAAATGGAGCAAAATTATTCAGAAAATTCTAAAGCTATTACCAAATCAGCTGAGTATATCACAATGCAGCCCCCCACAATGTTAAAATTTACTTTTTGATCCATAAGTAGATTGACAGCTTAGTACAGCAAAAGAATGCTCTAAGAATAAAGTCAGAACAATTAATAGACAGTCTCAAATATCAACAGCATTAATAACTGATTTATGTTGTGGTAGAAAAGATTGTAACATTGCATTCTTATTTTCATAATTTAATATTTAACAATTTTCATTTTTATATGTTGCAATCACATTTGCAGACATTTCTTTTCACATTTTAACATACATAATTAATCTCATTTTCAATATTCTGCTATCTACTGCATAGTGTACTTGTAATTTAAACAGTATTCTGCAATTCAAATAAAACTTTCTGAATTTTAGCAGTAGCTACAGCACGAGTTAATAAATAGTTTCGAACAATATCCAACCTGGACTGAGTTCTGAACAAAAAGCAGAGACTGAGATCTTGATGCAAGTGTTACTTTAAGCCAGTAACTTTTTTTTTATCAAACATAGAGTTCATTTTCTAATTATTCCTCTCTAAAACACAGGCAAATTGTCAAAGAGCAAGTTTTATTTTATTATATTGAATTAAAATATATTTAAAAAATAATTCTTTGCAATAGCTAATTATCAGGATTAAAACCTTACATTAAAAGTTTTGCTGTTGAAATTCTCAGGCACTACGTATCATGGATGAGTGTAGTTAAACTGAAATTCTCAGTAAAGGTAAATGGCAAATTGGCTAAAACCCATCTCACAAGGAAGAGGACAAATGACCAGCCTTCTTGCCCTGCTTCAGCCAATGCAGAAATCTAATAACATGCACTGAGCTGTTTTGCAGTGAACTGATCTGTACCAATCCTACTTTATTTCTAATGTTGTTTAATACAAATCAGAACCATTCAGTCGTCTGCTTGTGATTTCTTTTGTGACCTATTGCATATAACAGGATTCCACTTTTGGTAAATAAGCATTAAGATAATTAAATACTAACATGATTGATGGGTACTTCCTATTTATTTTAAGTAGTCATTCTGGGAACTGATATTTTGCATATTTGCTTTCATATGTCTTCCACATGCTGATGGTTTCACTAAACTAGTAATTAAAAGAATCCCAGGTACTGAGTGCCATTTCTCTTCTTTTCTCTTTTGACGCCATTGTTTGTTCATTGGTATGAGAAGCAGATGGTCAGACATTTCAGTCTTTCAAAGCTTCAGGGCTTTCCCATCACATCAAGCATGTCTTAGTGTTCAGCAATTAGATTTAGGCTTTCAGACTCCACAGGGATTGACTGAAGACCTGAGTAATTTCAATAAAGGTTTGTAAAGGAAATTTTGTAAGGTTAGTCAAAGTCATGTGAGAGAACAATGTTAGTGAGCAGAAGGGGCTTCTTTCTTGTTTTAATCTGAGGAATATTGATGATGAACTCTCTGCCCGTCTGTTTGTGTGCGTTTGTGCGTGTGTGCACATGAGTGAGAGAGGGGGGCTATTTCACATGGGGCCATACCCCCTCCAGGCAGGTCACAGGCCATTGGCTTATTGATTGAGTGTGGAAGAACTTAGCCAAGCACCTCTAGATAATGAAATAGCCTAACTTTCATGTAATTAATGGGCTGGTTCACAGATTCGGATTCTGCAGGTTTTAAAATTGTTGAAAAATATTTTGCCTTAAAAAAAATTCCAAACATTCAAGTTAGTAAAGTATGACAGAGATAAGGAGATGCTGACTTAACAACGTAGTGACTTATGAACTACTATCATAGCAACAATATTACATGCCAGGGAGTTGAACTTATCCTGCATCTCTCCTTTTGGACCTAAAATGAGACATGATGTGCACTAATTTCTGTGTGTGAGGTCCTGCCTGTAACATTGGACAGCCATTGCACAGTTGCCACTGTATTGGACTGTGGTGCTGTCAGGCAGCACTGGGAAATCAGTCCAATTTGAATATTCAAGAAAAGGTCTTGTGTGTTTTGAAGGATCCTTCTGACATATTGGGCAAAATTCCCATTGGGGCTTGCAATGCACAAGCTCACTGTGGCATTTATGTACTAGTGTGGCCTAACCAGCAGTCCTTAAACAACTGCTATCTTAGGCAAATATATATTTTGACAATGGGTGAACACGAGCAAGTAGGCTTTCTGACCCCTCAAAACTGCTCCGCTATTTGATATGATCATGGCTGACCTATCTCTGGCCTCAACTCCTCTTCTGTACCTTAGCCTCAAAACCCTTAATTCTAAAGCTACCTGACTGTGAATCCTTGACATGGCAACTTAATACGGCACCATAATGAAATTAAAAATACCTCAAGGTACTTCAGAGGAGTGATTATCAAATAAAATCTCATGCAGTTTTATTTAAAGTTTTATGGCAGGAGAGATTTTAAGGAGCATCATGAAAGAGAAACTAAAGGAAGGGAGATATAGGAAGGCAATTCCAGAGTGTGGAGCCTAAAGCGGCTGAACATGAGTCACTAATCAAGAAACAGTCTGAAAATTGACACAGTGCTCACAGCTGAAACATCCTTATTGTGTGCTTATACAAATAAGAAATAGGAGCAAACTAGGTTAGGTGGCCCATCAAGTCTGCTCCACTGTTGAATAAGATCTTGGCTGACCTACTTTCTTGCCCTACCCCAAATCTCTTGATTCCCAAGTGCACAACACTCTATCGATCTCAAACCTTGAATATAGTCAACAGCTGAGCATCCACAGTTCAGTGAAGAATTCCAAAAATCCCTAACCTTCTGAATGCAACATTTCCTCCCCTTAGAATTCCTAAATGTGCAGTCCCTTATCCTGAGACCTGCCAGGACAAAGCAGCCTGCTTAATTGGCATCACATCAACCATTCTAAATATTCATTCCCTCCACCACCAGCACCAAATGGCTGTAGTCATCCACAAAATACACTCTTGGTTACTCTACCAGCATCTCCCATCCCACCAAGAAGGACAAGGTGTTAGGCGCATGGAAATACCTCATCCGCAGGGTCCCTTTCAAGTTGAATACCATCCTGACTTGGAATCACAAGATTACAAGACAAAAGAGCAGAGGTAGGCCACTCACCCATCGAGTCTGCTCCGCCACTTCACCATGAGCTAAACTATTCTCCCATCTAGCCCCGATTCCCATCCCTTTTCCCGATATCCCTTGATAACCTGATTAATTAGATACCCATCAATCTCCTCCTTAAACACCCCCAATGATCGGGCCTCCACAACTGTATGTGGCAACGAATTCCATAAATCCACGACCCCATGGCTAAAGAAATTTCTCCTCATCTCTGTAATTGTATTGCCATTCCTTCATCATTGTTAACTCAAAGTCCTGGAACTCCCTCCCATGCAGGATTGAACAAGTACCTTCACCAGAAGAATTGCAGAGATTTAAGAAGATGGATCACCAACACCTTTCAACAGGACTAAGGGATAGGCAATAAATGCTAGCCTTGCTGCTAATGATCAGATTCCGGAAAATGAATAAATGAAAAAAAACCCATAGCAGAGACCACAGCCAATAAAATGTTTCAAATATATGATTTTCACAACATGGAGCTAAGTGATGAAACATACATGGGGTGTTGCCTTCTGCCACTCTCGCCCCTGACCCTGGCTATGCCTTACCCACGCTCTCTCATAACCCTCAGGATTTATTTTGCTAACATATACAATATTGTTGCTGTTTCCATTAGAAGTCTTTTAATTAGACAAGAGCTTCAACCATCTCCACCTCACCCCAGTTTTGAAACTTGTAAGATAAAAATTCTGAGAGACCAGAGACTGCAGATGCGGGAAGTTAGAGCAACAAACAAAATCCTGAAGGAACTCAATGAGTCTGGCAGCATCTGTGGAGGGATATGGACAGCCAGTGTTTCGGGTCAAGACCCTTCATGTAGGCTGAGAGATGGGGGGGAGATGGCCAGTGCAGAAAGGTGAAGGGAAGGGGTGGATCAAGAGCTAGCAAG
>JARFYF010000063.1:87306096-87316276 GCA_030265395.1 Rhina ancylostomus
AAGGGAGGGAAAAATGGCAAAAAGACAACTAAAGGTTGTTTATTGGAATGGGCATTGCATCCATAACAAGATAGGCTAACTGATGGTGCAAAATGAAATATTGTATACAGATCTGGTGTATTGGCTCTAGGGCTTTACCAATTTGATTCCGGGGATGAGGCAATTGTTCTGCAAAAGATTCTGCTGACTGGATCTATACTCTCCAGAAGAATGAGAGTTGATCTCATTGAATGGCTGGCATACCTAGATGCAAGTGCTCAGGCATTCAAGAAAAGAGAACTGTGAAGGCGAAGTTGCTGAATTCAAGAGAGATCAATAGATCTTTGGATATTGTGGAAAATCAAAGGATGTTAGTACAGGGTAATGATGCAGAGGTGAAAGATCAACCATGACCCTAGTGAATTGCTGAGATAATGTGCCAGACTAAATGAGCTACTCCTAATCCAATTTCCTTCAAGTAGTACATCTTTGTGGATCCTTGATTCCTAATACTGAAATGCAAGTTAATGTACTATCAACAGATCGACCAGGTGCCTGATACAGGACTTGCAATTCCATAGAATATCATAGCACAGGAGGACACCATAAGGCTCATTTGGTTGGTTCCAATTAGTTCCACTCTTCCCTTCTTTCCGTTTCACTTGCTTGAACAATTTTACATAATGTAACGGAGATGCTGGTTTTCGACCCAAAATGTCGAAAATTCCTTTCCTCCCACAGATGCTGTTTGACCCTCTGAGTTCTTCCAGCAGATTGTTTGCTGTTTATTAAATGCAATGCACATTGGAATTTTTTTTTTCCAGAAGTCAGCATAAACAGGAATAGCTCACTGCTGACCACAAGTTCCATGCCCACCAAAAATATGACTCCAGTACAAATATTATGTTTGGATCATTTGGACTATATCTGATCCTTAGAGCCCTCTGAATTCATGTTTATTTAAGCATTGGAAAGCATGGAAAACCTTTAAGAAAGTGCTGGAAAGCATTGGAAAACCTTTAAGAAAGCATTGGAAAAATACATGAAAGCTACTCTTGAATTTATTTTCCCCCCCTCAACTGGTGTATTCCAAATTCCTAATAATTTTGCTTCTTGTTATATATAAAAAGTCTCGTTTCTTTTGCCAATCACTTTAAATCTGTGCTCTCTGCCTATCAATCCTGCAACAGTTTCTCGATCCCCTTTTCCATTAGATAGGATTAGGCAGCCGTCAAATGTATTCATACAGCTGTATTTTTCAAAGTTGACAATGTTTGCTTTATGCCTAGTCAGAAATCCAGTTTGAATGTAAGATGTTAATGGTAGCTTGATGCAGAAAGTCCTCTGCAAAATACGTGTGGCAAAGCCTTGCTTTGCAAGTGATGTCTAGCGGTAAGCTCTGCTTAAAGAGGGTGTGCAAGGTAATAGCAAACCATGCACGTATTGCCAGTAACCCTGACAGATTAAAAGGCATATTTTGTGATGTGACTTTGCCAGATCCCTTGCAGTTTACTAACTTCTCCTGCATGTCTACTCACATCCTGTGGAGACAACATTCATACTGACTGCCCATTCTACCAGGCATGATTTAATGCTTTCTTGTGGAAAGGGTGTATTTAATTTATAAAGCAATACATTTGCTGTGTCTAAAATCATTCAGGGGGTTGAGATCTGTGGCAGACTAGGAGTTACCCAAAGATTTTGTTTCATGACTTGAGACTGGGTATGCTTTTGACTTTCTGACTTCCTTCCCTTCTCTAAAAGCTGAAATAATACTTGTGACTTATGACAGCACTCTTCATTAATTGTGCACATCCCTTTAACCATCAGCTCATCAGAATGTGTACATCTCCCCACTGAAGTTGCTGCCAGTTCGAAGTCAAATCTGTGCCAGTTGTCTATGCTAGTAATTCAAATCGGCTGACCCTGCAAAATGGGCCCAGACATTTCTCTTTGCCAGCTCAGGTCACCTAACTTTTCATAGTGGAAATCTGCTCATCCTGCAAAATTGTTCGATCAACAGAGGAGACACAATTAACATTGTAAAAATGTTGCCAAATCATTTACATTAATTAATGAATATAATTCAGCAAGTTAATTAGTGCTCTCCATGTGGATCTCGCACTGTGCACCCACACTGATCAGTCAACCGAGGATTGTTAACATTTTAAAAGGATTAATTTAAATGTAAAAAGCAAAGACAATGGTTCCACATCATTGACAATAAGGCCACCAACAAGTTTCAAGTAAATGATGAAAGATGTGGGAAATTAACTTGAGGTAAAAAGTCATATCCACTGGTGATGTCTCAAGTGAGGAAAATGGTATCTCATTGATTCACAATGCTGAGTCCAAGTAGGATAAGACACTTGGTTACAGTCAAACACACTGTAGCAAAAGATGAACTACATGGAGTTGCAAAATAGTATGCCCTTTGTATTCCTTTGGTCTCAATGTTCTGCCCACCCTACACCCTCCCAATTCATTCACATGGAATGAAAACTTGCAATATAAAAAAAACTAGCAAGAATTGTTATTATAGTTTAAAGAACTTTTTTTAAAAAAGCAATACAGATGACAGAGAGATTAAAGGTGATGCTGACGTTTGTTGTGAATCAACAGTGCCAAGAAATTTTCTGGAATTTTGGAATGAAATTAAATCTGGAGTTGAATTGATATCATTTGATAGCTGTTCAAACAGTATTAACTCTGCTGAAATCTGAGTTATCTTCACAGATATGATGTCCCTTGCTATTCATATGCAATAAAATTATCCATGTTCTACCCACACCCTATCTTCCTACTTATATTATGGCTGTTTGCTCTTCACCTTTTCCATTATAATTTATATTCTATATATCAAGAACAAACATTCATACAACAGATGAAAATGAGAATTACTATAAATTCTGATAGCTAACAGTCAGTTTCTGACATCAGCCCAAGATTTTCTTGGTGCCGTGCCTGCTCTGGCAGTGCAAGTGTTATGTTACAGCAACAAAATGGGAGCTGGTCAGAGGAAATATCTGGCCATACATTTCAAAATCAGCTTCACTAAAAAAAACTATAGCAATAAATTAAACTTGGGATTTCCACAAGGCCAATATAAATGTTTTTTCATTGCTGCATAAAGAAAAGATCTCCTTTGGTTTGAATGGCAATTGTGGGATGCAAGCAAACGATACAATGAAAGCATTAGTACATGACTACGGTAAAGGAACATCAGGCACTATAAAAAGTCTTAAGAAATAAAAATACTTAATTAGCAAGCTGTTGTGTTTGCTACAAGCCAGCACATGTCATAAATTGTGCATTTAAAAATAAAGCTTTCGAAACAATGGCAGTACCATATTTCAAACACAGAATAAAGCAGTTACCACATTTTTTAAAATTAGATGCAAATTATTTCTTAATTAGCAGTAACAAATGCTTAAAAGGAACTATTGCTCTCAAATCCAATGTAGTATACAAAAAAGAAAGGCAGATCATTGTGGAAAGACCAGAAATTCCCAGCACCATCTCACAACAATTTTAAAATATGCGAGAGAACTCATGTGAGAAACAACTACATTGAACCAGACTGAGTTTGATCCAATGTCCCCTTAGCTGCCCCTGCACCCCCACCCCACCCCCAGCTGCACCAAGCATGGCATAGTTTTGCATCCATCCTTTGCATCCACTATTATTTAACCATATTGGAAGTGTGAAATTTGTACCTCACTATTATGTTAAACGATTAGATATTCTTAAATTTTAAAGTTGTGGCTTACCTCTGGATATTTCATCTTCATTGTTCTGTGCAGTTCTCTGAAACGGCTGTAACGTCGAAACACTGTCCAAGTTTCATCCAAAATGGTTATCTAACAGAGCACAAAGTATTTATTCCTGCAGAATAAAATCATTTGACTGCATAGCCCAAATACACACAAAAATAATTTTCAGTTACGCTCTGACAAAAATCAGTTATATAAAGGAGCATTGCAGAATTCTTTAATGCCAACACATTTATTTGGCCTTGCCCATTTTAATTATTTTCTTATGTGAAATGCATTGCAATGAATAATTGTACGAGAGCTACTGATGAATGGGTAAAACAAATTAACACCTTAGACTGGTCAAAGCCCAGGTATGTTGGCATGGTGGTTAAGTTTCTGGTCCAAAAGCCAGCAATCTCCAGAGACATTACCTTGAATTGCACCATGACTGCTAGGGAACTAAAATGCCCCAAATAAATATGGACTTCAAAAAAAAACCTTGACCTGGTAACAGTATCTACATTGTCCAACTGGTTCAGTAATGCCCATCGGCGAAAGAACTAGCTAGCTTACCTGATCTGGTCCATTAATAATTCCAGGCTCCACCAATGTAGCTGGCCATCTCTTGAATCCAGGTGAAATTAGAGATGGGTAATTAACACCAGCCTTACCAGCATGGTCATCTCCCATCAATTAATATATACTAATACATTAAAATAAATTCTGATTGTTTTGCACTGATTAATAAGCTGCTGATGCTTGCTGGTATCCTGCTCTGAAAATCCACACCTGCATGAAGTGTACCATGGCTGCAGTCTTCCATTTGAGAAGCCAGTTTCCATCTGATCAGAGAGGACCAGTACTTTGCCTTTACAATCAATAATGGCAATATCACTCCCACTCCCAGGGTGGTTTTCCTACTTAAACCCCACTGTCCATCAAACTTATCAGAGGGATTGAATGTCTGAGAATGTGTCTAACATTTTTATTCAAATATACAGTATACAAAAACTACAAAAAATTGGAAAAAAAAGCTGTTCATAAAGAAGATATTCTGTGTTGCATTCCTTAAAAAATCCAATTTATTTATTTATTTTTAAGCAAAAGGCAAATTGCCTTGTATTTAAGCTTCTGAATGCAATCATTTCTTCTAAATGAAATCAAAGTACCCCTGAGCTGCAATTATGGGTCAGATTTTCCAGCTTAAGGACTCTGAATTCTGTGGAAGTTGGGCACCCATACTAGTGACCAAGGGCAGAGCACTGACCCAAACCAAGCAGAAGCAATGGACTTCCACCAACATGAACGTCTTGAACTTCTGTCCACTACATAGGTAAATCCCAGCAGTTACAAGCATAACTGCAGATTTTACTCAGATGATCCAGATCAATGGTATTATATGATTTGGTTCCATGGGTGCTGGCAAGCTTCCATTACTTCAATAAAATGGTACTCTTCGTTGCTAGGTAACTTGGACTAAGCAGCATGGCTTTAGGCTTGGCTGGGCCTCCAACAACACATTGAGGATGCCTTGCTTCTGAAAGCTGTGACAGTTCTACGCTTAGCTTTGCCTACCATAAAAGCTGTAGGGGTTATTTAATGCTGACAGATTGGCAACGCTGGAGAGAGAGCACGTACAATCAGGTATACAAATAGCTAAAAGCTAGTGTATAGGTGCAAAAAAAAATCAAAATTACTGTTCTTTAAAAAATTTAAACACAGCATTAATGCAATGGGCGCAGAGTAATAATTCATTGGTACAGTGTCTTCATCAGAAAACATCAAAAATACATTCTGT
Organism: Rhina ancylostomus; assembly: GCA_030265395.1. Lineage (NCBI taxonomy): Eukaryota > Metazoa > Chordata > Chondrichthyes > Rhinopristiformes > Rhinidae > Rhina > Rhina ancylostomus. The sequence goes on from JARFYF010000063.1 coordinate 87,311,629, forward strand.
GACACTGTATCATAGAAAAGGCCAGGAAGAATGACCAAGAAATCATTGGATTGCTGAGAAAACTAAGTTAGTTTGTGACTTTTAGCAAAGAAAATCCATTGTCTCTACAGAAGTCCACTTCTGCTCCACTTTCTCACTTTCATTCATTCGTCTGGTGCAAAAAATGCAGTTACTGTGCATAAAGCTTTCTCGGTTTGAGTATATCAGCTAATTTTTTGTTTCCATGTTGATTCTATAGTTTGCAGAAAAACTTTACCGGCAAGAAGTGTCGACCTGAATTCTTCCAACCAGAATATTGTAATTTGTGAGGCATGAAAATGAAAGTAACACACAGAAAGGAAATAAATGTATCAAGGGGTTGAAAACTCCAATAAGTTCTTGGAGAAATTGCCAGCAATGCATTCTGTCACAGAAAACAATAACAAAGCCTTTACACCATTATTTTTTTTGTTCAACAGATCTCCTGATACCCCACTGATAACTTTTTCTGACTTTTCTTATGATATGGTCCAGACACATCAGGATTGGCTTGTGCCATGGTGGTACTTCATTATAAAAATGATATTACAGGAGTCCCCTGGTTCCTGTGAGCTGTTCTGTTTTCTTTTCTTCCTGCCATTAGTTCTAATCAGGTTAGAATCTCTAACCTCTCTTAAAACAGGAAATATGATTCCACATTTCTGGTTTCTCTGGATTTACATGAAATTCCAGTCTTTTGAGATCAGGTCATTTATATTAAAATGCACCATCAATTGTAGTGGTATTGCATATCTGTCATCCAAGGCTCTCTATCAATTTAAAATCACCTTCAGAGTATTTGAATGTTGGTTGCATTAATATAATTTGCAGTTCAATAAAAAACTGCTCATATGAATGGATATCCCACTCCCAAAAGATTTGCATAAAATTATTGTAATGCCAACTAAGTCTGGGCTGATGAAATTACAATTCTTGTGTGAAAATAAATTTCTCTTCTTGGAGATTTTATAATTTAGAAATGAATGATCCATAATTTCCATTTCTACATTAGAAAGGAAACAAGGCCAAACACTCACCTTCACCTCAAACTCGTAGTGCTCATCTTTCCCTTGTCCACGCAAGACATAACGGGGTATACTAATTTTAATAGGATCCTTCAGGTTGCCTGGACCAATCTCCAGTGATCGAGAAAAGAGGCGCTGCCAAAGCAAAAGATCACAAGAAATCTTGAACCAAAGAGAAATGTGATTGCATAATATATTAAAGCACAAATCAGACTGAAAGCATGTACCTAAAGGGAGAGGAAATACTGTTAAATAATATGTATTATTGACTTATCAAAAGAAATGCTAACTTCTCAGTGCTTTACAAAACTTTATCACAGCTTATTGAGATTCAACTGTAGGAAATAAAAGGGAAAGTGTCTGAAAGATAAAGGAGGTCTGGGTGCAGAATATTCCTTGTGTACCTCTCAAGCCCATGAACTTGATGGCTGTCAAGAGGCTTGAAAATAGTAGCATTCTTTAAACTGCTTACCAATCAGAACAAACTGACAGACAACTACACAAGCATAACTGATATCTGGCAAATGTAATTTATTTCAAATTCTTTTTAATTTAAGAGCTGGAGCAGCATTTCATCCCTAGATTCTCAGTGATTGATTGTTTCTTTCGAATGCCAGTGGCTCTTGGCAGCCTAATTGCATTTGAGCATGGCATGACGAGCTGCAAAACATTAGCAAACGTCTAGAGATTCTGATAATTTTACAAACATCCAGAGAACCTTACAAGTTCGACACTTGCATCAGTTAATCTAAAATGTATTAAGCAAGGTAGGCATGAGAGGGGGGGGGGGGGAAAAAAGTGCTTTTACTCATTTTTTGGGATCTGAGTGTCACTGACAAAGCCAGAATTTATTTCCCATCCTTAGCTTCCTCAGAAGATGCGGATGAGCTGCCACCTTGCTCCATCACACTCCTGCTGAAGGAGGTATCCCAGGCTGTAGACCTAATGACGAAGAAGGACTAATGGTATATTTCTAAGCTTCACACCTTCCTTGCTTAAGAGTTGAACCTGCAAATGACTGAATTTCAATGGATCTGCTGCCTTAGACCCTGGTGGTAGAAGCGGTGTGCTTGGGAGGTTTTGAAGCAGTGAATTACTGCACTACATTTTGTAGTTGGTACATACTGCAGCCACTATGCACCAGTGATGGAGAGAATGAATGTTTAGGCTGGTGAATGGAGTGCTAATCAAGTGAGCCACTTTGTTGTGGATGGTGTCTAGCTTAGCATGTGTTACTGGGAACTGCATTCATCCAGACAAGTAGACAATATTCCATCACAGTCCCAACTTGCCCCTTGCAGATGATGGAAGGGGTTTGCAGCATCAGGAGATGAATCATCTACCAGAGGGTACCCAGCCTTTGATTTACTTGCAGCTTGCTGACGATTCTGTTGAGTTTCTGGTCATGACTCTCAGGGCATTTAAAGTGGCAGATTCAGCAATGATAAACCCTTTGAATGTCCAAAGTGGTTAGACTCTCTTTTTGGAGATGGTCATTGCCTAGTACTTTTGTGGTGGAAATGTTTCCTGCCAATTCTCAACCTTTTGTCAGAAGCATGAATCATGCCACAAAAATCAGATGCTCAAGATCTGTTTATTTTAACTTACTGTTTTTACAACTCTGATAATAACTTGCATTAACACACAACACTACATTCACCTCATTATGCTGCAATGTTGATGTGAGCCTTCTTGCTAAAAACAAAATGTTTTTAAAATGTTTTGTTTTCCACTAAAAAAAGCTTATTTCATTATTTAGAGATTTCACTACTATCTTGACAACCGCTACTTTATTTGCCGTTGTTCTTTTAAAGATACTTCAGAATTGGATTTAGTCTTTCCAAATATTCTCTTGTTGGCCATACCATTCATATTTGCCTTGGTTTTCTACTCAAATGGACAGCAAGCAATGTTTTATTTCCCCACTTCAAACGTGAACTTATTTTTATCTATGGAATTCTAGTTTCCTTTGTTGAATGGATCCCTGTCCAGTTCCTCCTTTAATTATTTCTTGTTGTGGATCAAAAGATCTTGTATACAATATTACCTCTCATTTTTAAGCAGACAAGGACACACTTCCTCTAGGATTTTGATTTTGCCCAATCAAGCAGCCCTAATTTGTCCTAATTTTTTTTAAATTTTTGCATTGAACTTAATTAAACTGTGATCACTGTTTTATAGATCACTCTCTAACTTTCCTATATGCTTTGCTTTATTACCCACAATATCTGCTACATTTACAGTAGTATTAAGATTCACATCTCAATTTTTCAAATCTTTCTTCCAAGAAAACAACTTTTCAGCATCAACCGTACATTTGATCAGTCTTTGACTATTCCTCAGTTCAATCTAAAAGATTGATATGAATCAATTACTTAGTGATGCTCTCATTCTTTAGTGCTGATTGCAACATTGCTACTCCTTTTTCCTTCCTTCCCTATCCCTTCCAAATCGTTACACCCTTGTTTATTATTACCAATGTTAGCCTAGTTTCAATTGCAGCTATTAATGTAATCATCAATTTTAACAGATTGATCTCTTGAACAATGATGATCGATTCTGTATGCATTTTACAAAGGTTGCAGCATGAAAGGTCATTTAGTCCATTGTCTCTGTACCAGCTCCATGAGAGCACAATCCAACTAGCCCCAGTCCCCCAGCATCACCCCATGATTCTACAAATTTTTATATCTTAGTTCTGATTTATGAAGTCATCTGTATAGAATGAAAGAAATAATACAAAATTAAAAGCTGTGGAAGAGGAAGAAGGCTTGGATGTCCATGTACACAAATTACTAGTAGTCAATGTACAAGCAAAAAAAAGTAAACTTAACATTTTTGATCATTGCCCTTCATATCACAGATTATGAACAAAAGTGAGAATGTCATGCTCCAGCTGTATAGAACCTTGCCAAGATCCCATCTAATGCATTCAGTTTTGTGCACCTCATTTCAAGTACATGTTTATCAAAATCAGACTAGGGTTTACTTTATACTTCCCTATCATGGGAGGCTCAGGGAAGTTTAATGCAGGTTTTAAAAATTATTAGCAAATTCAATAGGGTAGATACTGAGAAACCATTTCCTCTGGTGAAGCAAGTGAAGAAAAAGCAATAATCAAAAAATAAAAGTGAAATGAGAAGTAGTGGAAATCTGTATCACCCACTCTCAATAAATATTGCAATTTTTTTTCAGACAAAAAGCAGGATTTTTGTTTGATAAAGATATCAAAGGATGTAGCACAATGATGGGGAAATGCAATGGAAGTATATATCATCCTCATCAACTGCAGAAACATTTGAACAGCTAGAAGGACCTTTTTTCTTTCAAAGACAACCTTGGTTTAGACATTCTTCCTGCTTTGTTAGATGAAGAATGTACCACGAGATGGGAAACATAGCCCTCCATACCTCTCTCATCCATGCACCTATCTAAATTTCTCTTAAATGTTACAATTGAACCTGCATCCACCTCTTCCTTTGGCAGCTCATTCTACGCTAGCACCACCCTCTGAGTTCCAGAGGAAGTAGTTCCCCCTCAGATTCCCCTTAAATATTTCACCTTTCACCCTAAACCTATGACCTCTAGTTCTAGTCTCACCCAAC
>JARFYF010000063.1:87317800-87331381 GCA_030265395.1 Rhina ancylostomus
CTTTGCTATCCTTTTGCTCTAAATATAGGTATAGAAAACCTTGGGATTCTCTTTCACCCTGTCTGCCAGAGCAACCTCATGTCCTCTTTTAGCCCTCCTGATTTCTCTCGTGTTCTCTTGCATTTCTGAAAATCCTCAAGCACCTCATTTGATCTTAACTGCCGATACCTGATATACACCTTTTTCTTAACCAGGGCCTCAATATCCCTCAATAACCAAGGGTCCCTAAACCTGTTAACCTTTCCTTTTATCCTAACAGGAACATACAGATTCTGTACTCTCAATATTTCACTCTTGAAAGCCTTCTACTTACCAAGCATCTCTGTCGGAAACCGCCTGCCAGATCCCTTCTGATGCCATCAAAGTTTGTCTTACTCCAATTTAGAATCTTAACCCAAGGATCAGTCCTGTCCTTTTTCATAATTATCTTGAAACTAATGGAATTATGATCACTGGATCCAAAGTGATCCCCTAAACTCAATTCTGTCACCTGTCCTGTCTCATTCCCTATGAGGAGATCCAGTATCACGCTGTCTCTAGTTGAGACCTTTACATAGATGAAGGAAACTTTCCTGAACACATCTGACAAACTCTAACTCAACTAGTCCTTTTACAGTATGGGAGTTCCAGTGAATATGTGGAAAGTTAAAAGAACCTACTATCACAACTTTATATTTCCTACAACTGAATGCGATCTGTCTACAAATTTGCTCCTCTAAATCCTGCTATTGGGAGATCTAAAGTAATGTGGTCATTCCTTTTTTATTCCTCAGTTCCACCCAAATTGCCATGGTAGTCAAGCCCTCCAGTATGTCCTCTCTGAGCACTACCATGACATTTTCCCTGATGTGTAACACTACCCCTTCCCCTTTAATATCTCCCCTCTATCAACAGAACACTGAGCTGCCAGCTCTGCCCCTCTGCAACTCACTATTAGTGAGAGCCAGTCTCACTAATGGCTACATCATCATAATTCCACATACAGATCCATGCTTTAAGTTCATCTGTTGGACTAACAGAGTTTTACTCTATTTTTCATCGACTTTCATCTCCAGCACAAGGCTGTAGAAAGGTACACTGGAAGTACTTTAGAAATGCTTGGATGGCCCAAGCCTGAAGCTGGTAAAGATCTTTGGGTAACCACTTTGCCATATCTTCACCTTCATTCATAAAAACAAAACCTTCATCTGCTCATTATCAGAACTTCAAGTGTATTGCCATTAAAACTACAGAGTTGACTGAGATTATAAATGATTATTGAAAAATTTTAACTCAAGATTACTTCAGTTATATATTCTTCAAGAAAGGTATTCCTTTATTAATGATTAGACACGTGCATAGTAGCAACATCTGTTGAATAGATACTTTCATTTCATAACCTGTATGTCAACCTTCTGAGAGCTCTGCAGTTGACTGAATGTATCCAATAAATTTAAGTAAAAAAAAGTAAATCCGTTGATAGCTTTCTTCAAGATATGCACTCATTTCTCTCACAGGTATTGAGAACATAAGACTATCATTGATTGAAGTTGTAGATAGATTTTGAATTTTGTGCTTTCAACAAAGCCCAGATGAGGGAAACTATTTGCTTTCAAAATACTATTCACTTTTTCAAATAAGTTATATTAGAATGGTAAAAGATACGGTAGTGGGATGGTAAAGGTGATGTATGGTATGCTTGTCTTTATTAGTCAAGGCACTGAGTTTAGAATGTTATGTTGCAGCTTTATAAAACTCCGATTTGGCTTCATCTGGAGTATTACATTCAGTTCTGGTTGCCCCATTATAGGAACGGATGTGGAGGCTTTGGAGAGGGTTTAGAAGAGATTTACCAGGATAATGCCTGGATTAGAGGGCAGGTGTTATAAGAAGAGGTTGTACAAACAAGGGTTGTTTTCTCTGAAGTGGCAGAGGCTGAGAGGAGACCTGACAGAAGTTTATAAAATTATGATAAACAGCTGATATCTTTTTCCAGGGTCAAAATGTCTAATACTAGAGGGCATGCATTTAAGGTGAGAGGGAGTAAAGTACAAAGGAGATGTGCAGGGTGAGGTTTTTTTTCTCTACACAGAGTGGTGGATGCCTGGATTGCGCTACCAGGGATGGTGGTGGAGACAGATATGATAGAGGTATTTAAGAGGCTCTTACATAGACATTTGAGTATGCAGAGAATGGAGGTATATGGACTACGTGCAGTCGGAAGGGACTAGTTTAATTAGGTGTCATTAGCTTAATTAGTTTGGCACAACATCGTTGGCCGAAGGGCCTGTTCCCATGCTGCACTTTTCTATGTTCTATTATCTGTATCTTAGTTCAGCCGAATGAAAACGAACATTGTAAGATGTACAGCAATGATTTTCCCATACTTTCAGAAAAAACCTGTCAAATTAAATAACTCTACCCATTTAAATCTTCTGAATTAGTCCCATTGCTTCTTCAAACAATGGAGGGAAATTTATTTTTTGGCATCTGGAGGCAAGATGAGACTGCACGCAAGAAAGCAGTCTACACTGCATCTTTTCAGGCTGAAATATTGACTGATTGTTTAACAGAAATATCGAATCTTAGACTATGTTTGTTGGACAGTCTGAAATAAATTAAACACTCATTACCATAACAAAATGCAAAAGCTATTTTTTGTATAATATCATTGTGAAATACTTTTAACCAAGATGTTCAAGATGAAATTTTAATTCAATTGACAATGACTCTGATTTTTTTTCCAAAATCATTATTTGACTGATTAACAAAGCATGACATTGTAATAGAAAACATGAAGAAATTTTCATTAGAAATGAACTATTACTGCATACTTTTGATTATAGAAATGAGAGTTGAGGAATGAAGGGTAATGGAGATAAGCATGGCCAGACTTATTTACAAGTGCTTGCATACACAATACAACTTGAGACATTCAACATTTACATTTGATTTCAGTCAAACAATATCCGCAAGTGCTGTCTAATTTTCAGGGGAAAAAATAATTTATCATCATTAGCGGTGTAACAAGTTATGTGATTTGAATTCAACCCTCACTGCACCTGAAAGGATTCTGCCACCTGGCTTATAATGAAAATAAACATTATAAAATCTACGGACCAGCCCAGACCAAACCAGTAGTGTCAAAGCAAGTATGGATACAATAAAATCAGTTTTAAATATTCATTCTTAATAAGGTAGTTTGTGTAAGAAGACAGTACTTTGGAATTTTTACAGACATCTTCATTATAAAGCCAGCCTTCAAAATCTTTCAGCTGTCTTTCAAATAACCATTTTTTAAAAAATGTTCCATATTTACAGTAGATGATGGCACCTACGGATGACACAGTGGATTTACCAGTTATACTGGACTTCTTCACAGTCAATTGCCTAGCCCCCATTTACCGCAAATCAAAAAGTAAATTAAACTGCTGGATTTCAATTAATAAAATCTTGAAAGGCTACTTTCCTAAAATTGAGGTATATAATTCTTACATTGGTAGAAAAGAAATTTGCAATAAAAAAATGAATACTACCTCATATTTCAGCTTACGCTGGTTCATATTATTCTGAAGATTCCCATGTTCCTGAAAAAAGAGAGCCAAATTTATCATTTGTTTTATTTTTATCTTGCATTGTATATTTTATTTTACAAGATCTGCAGACTACTATATATATGTCTCGCATCTGCTGACAACTTCGATCACTATTATTGCTTCAGCTCAGTAACCATCATTCTCTCTATAATGACCTGCTGTCTCAATTACGAATCCAACCTCGGGGCACAGCTCATGAAGCTTGTTACAAGGATAAAGAATTTATTATAAACAAAAGTGTATATCAATTTTAAGCTCAAGTCTTCAAGCACATGCAAAATATAATACAAACTACAAACTTATCTTCCAACAACACTAATAAAAATAAAATGTGCAATTCTGTTAGTAAATCATTACCTTGGTAAATCGATTATGATGTCAACAGAAGCATGAATTTGTCTAAATCAAAGTAATTTTACAGTGAAATGATGAAGCATATGCAGCCATCAGGTAAGTATTCAATATCAATGTTTGTATGTAATTTTCAATTAAGGAAATGGGTGCCTTAACACTTGAACTGTTAAAATATTTACATTAATACTTTTAAAATCCCAATAAGACAGTAATTAACTAATTAGGAGTATTCATTTTAAATGTGCAAATAAGGAAATTATACATTTTTGGTACAAAAATTAATTTGCTTTGAAGTCAAAATGCTAAAGCAGTTTTGCACCTTGCACAAGCACTGATTTCAAAGTTTCCAACAGACTGTGATCCTCATACAACAGTGCAGGCATGTTTTCAAATGCTGCCTTAAATATAATACACTTGTCTCCTTAAAAACATCTTTCACTATTGTTGTGTAGCTGCTGACACCTAATCATGCAGCTATGATCACTGGGCTCCCAACCTTAAAGGTGGGCACCCCCATGACCTGACTAATTATTACTTGTAAAAATGGGAAATCGTAGAGAGAGACAGGAGAGGAAAGGGAGCATACTCTTAGGTTCAATGACTGAATCCTAGAAGTACAAAATGCATTCAATATTTAGGGTCTATTCTGCCCAGTGTCTTAAAGGCCACCCAGCTGTAGATAGGTGCACTTGGCAAGATGTGGGCCAGGGATTCACATGAGTTACTGGGATATTATATTCTTTACAAGGAGGCTTTGTGCAAGTTCTTGAATCTTTTCCTCTGTCTGCCTGGTAATCTCTTTGTGATGGAGCTCAGAATAGTGTTGGTTTCAGGAGTCTGGTGTCAGGCATGTGAACTATTTGACTTGCTCAATGAAGCAATTAAGTTTAGCTAGCGTTTCAAAGCTGAAAATGTTGGCTTTGGAAAGGACGCTGATGTTGGTTCATTGTTTCAGTGCATTAGCTAATAGGAAACAACACACAAATATTTTGTACAAATGTACTGAAGCATGATGACATATAGTTGCCAATTTTAATTTTAAATCCAAAATATAATCTTCATTTTATGTTCAATCAGACCCAAAATCTTATTTTAATTGCAACTCACTGTTATATGTTTTATTCTCACTGAGAGACCAAACCAAAGTAGTTCTATTTAAAATTTCTGTTCAAAGTTAGTGTAGCATCAATGCTAAACATGGTTTCAATTCTGCACTGAGATTTCTATTGAGGGATATCCCAGAATGGCTCATATAGCTGATGGAAAAGTTTAAAAATAATGTGAAGATTGTTTAACCTGACTTGCCAGTCTTGTTTGAACAAATTTCTCATAATCATTAAAAGAAGCAGCATTTTAAAACAGACCTGCTGAATGTGCTAAAGATTCCAAAAGTTTGCTCTAAGTTGACATCAGCACACACACACCTGCTCCACTGAAAGGGAGAGGCCAGCTGCATCATTCATTTCATGATATTTTTGTAATTTTGCCTTTTCTGCTAGTCGTCTCTGAACTTCTTCTTCAATGTATGCATTTAGTCTGAAAAAGACAAAAAGGAAAGTCACTTGTTTGAAATTTCAAGCTGTCCCTAAATGTGGCACGCTACTATGGGATGAAATTGAAAGGACAACAATTGCAATTGTGTAAGAGGTCAACTTTCATTGTTAGAAAGTTTAAAATGAAAGTTTGCAAAATAGAAAACGGTATTTACTTTGTTCATAAAAATGACCAGGAACTAACGACAATTCCCATGTGAAAGAAAGTGGTCACAATACTAGTAGTTTATGAAGGCAGTGCACTTGCACAGTTAAAACCAATAAGCAACTGACTGATGCAATTATGTGGATGAGTGAGGATGTTCTATTTAAAAGAATAAGGATAAATTTTACAGGAAAACACACGGAACATTGGTGCAGAGTCATTCATGCCTGCTTGCTAAGAAGTGAGTCATCTTTACGGATGCTCAAGAACTTGGCCAGTCCACATAAAAGCACCCAATCTGATTTCTTCCCGATGATAATTTCATACAACTTAGTGACATATTAGGAGTCATTCCTATTGAAGTCACACTTGGATATTTTGGGTAAGAATTGTAGATTTCCTTCCCTAAATAACATAACCTGAGAAAGGTATTGTTTAGGATAAACAAGTTTTCACTTTTTAATTTCACATTCTGCATTCATTCTTTTGCTGACAAGGGGAGCTGCTTTTGTTAACAGTAGAATCCATTCGATGGAAAGTATACAGTATATCAGGTCAATCTACTTTTCTGGTGAACCATGAAGGTTGACATTAGAATTCAATCATTTCCAACTAGCGATTTACAACTAATGACGAAAAATTAAGTTCATTTTTTTCTTTGAAAAGGGTGATCACAAAGGGTCTGTTTCATTTTTAGGTCTTATTACATACACATTTCTATTTTGGTGTTATTACGCTCCCTTCTGATATTTTTTGTAGACACCAAATGACTGTTGATTTCCTATTGTAATAAAAGTATTGTCAATAAGCTTCAAAACATTTGCACAGAATAGACCTTGAACAAAATTAAAGGAACTATAATGAGATGGCAAGATAGATATTCATAACACACAAGTCTATTTTGGCCAGGTTGTTTCATTGTTGATTTTCTTCAAGGGCGATTATATAATTCCAAACTATTTCATATTCCTCAGAACAATAATAACACTTTTTAAAAGTGACTATAAATTCCATTTCAACAAAAGAAAATTGCGGCAGTTTCTTTATTCTTACACTTCCATTTTTCATGCACCACTTCAGGTCTGACTTCTGCACCTTTGCAGCACAGAAATACAGAATACACTAAATCAGATGCCAATGCATCTCACCTTCTGCCCTGTGACTGAACTCAGTGGAGTCCAGGAGTGGATCCCAAATGCACTAAGTATTTGGCTCGCTTTTATAGCAGCAATAGCTGGCAAATCTAGTACAGCCCATTCAATTGGATGAGATCACCAACTCGGATAGAAAAGGTGTTAGATGAAGGTGAATCAACCAACAACATACATTAGTTAAATGTCTTTTATATAAAGTTGTTACTTTTAAAATAAAATTATTAAATAAAAATTTAAATTAAACACATCTATTTCAACTGTCTTTAAATTACTTCAGCTATCACACACCTTTAGAAACAGTTAAGAAATGCTCTGACAGCATGAGCATCATGTAATTAGGAAGGCAAATGAAATGCTGGTCTTCATTGCAAAGTGAATATTTTTTTAAAGATAGGGAAGTCTTTCGACAGGTCATTGGTGAGACCATACTTCAAGTACTGCATATAGTTTGGTTCCCTAGTTTAAGGTATATACTTGTATTGAGGCAATTCAGAAATGGCTCTTGTGATGAAGGGGCTTATTAAGGTTGAACAGTTTGGGCTGATATTCATGAGAGTTTAGAAGAATGAGATGTGATCTTATTGAAACATACAAGATTCTGAGGAGGCTTGACACCTTAAATGCTGAGAGACACAAGAGACAGCAGATGTTGGAATCTGGAGCAACAGACAATCTACTGGAGGAACTCATCAGGTTGAGCAGCATCTGTGGGAGGAAAGGAATTGTCGTCATTTTGGGTCCTGATGTAGGGTTTTGACCCAAAAAGCCTCACACGGGTGCTGCTTGATCTGCTGAGTTCCTCCAGCAGATTGTTAGATTCTGAGAGGATGTTTTGTCACATGGAGCACTCTGGAGCCAAAGGGGTCACCTATTTAAGGCATTTTTTTCCCTGGAATGTAGGAGGTTGAGGGGTCACCTTATAAAGGAATACAAAATCATGAGGGGCACAGATAAGGTGAACAGTCACAAGTCTCTCCCCCCCACCATAGAGTAGGGGAGTATAAAATTAGAGGGTTTAGGTTTAAGGTGAGAGAAGAAAGATTTAAAGGGGACCTGAGTGGTATGATTTTTCAGAGAGGGTGGTGGGTATATAGAATGGTTACAATTACAATGTTTAAAACATATTTGGACAGGTATGATAGGAAAGGGATATGGGCCAAAAGCAGGCAAATGAGACTAGTTCAGATAGGCAAGTTGGTCAGCATGGGCCAAAGGTCCTGTTTCCATGCTGTATAACTTGATGACTGAGGAGAAATTTCATCTGAGGTTTATAAATCTTAAGAATTCTCTATCCCAGAGAAATGTGATGGCTGAATCATTGAAGACCAAGGCAGATAGTCTCTTAAAGGGGTTATGGGGAAGAGGCAGGAGAGTGCAATAGAGTCCAAAATCAGACTAGTCATGATCTTACTGAATGGTAGTGTAGGCTCAGGGACCAAATGGCCTCCACCTGCTCACATTTCTTACTTTCTATGCAATAAGTGATCTATTTTAACAAAACATTGATGGTAATATTGCAAAGAATCATAAATTACAGTGAACCAATTTTTAGATTAATCTTCCATCTACGTTTAGTATTAAAAATAAAATAGCAAAAATAGGCATTTGAAAACAAACCTGTCATCAGCTATTGGAGTTGTAACTGATGAAGATCTTTTAGGACTAGCAGGACTGGCATGGGATGATTTCTCTTCCATGGTTCCACAGACCCTTAGAGCCACGTCATTTTCACAAAGTTTCTGCTTCAGCTGCTGAATTTCTTGCTCTAGCCTATAGTAAAAGAAGATCTCATTAACCGTAAGCACAAGACACTACCATTAAATGGTTTAGCAGAATAAAAAGCACAACCAGATAGAAATGCAATATCAACAATATGACAGTACTGAAGTGAATTTAACTTAGAAAACAAGAACAGACGGGGTAATGAATGATGAGAATGTCTCTCAACTACAGCAACTGTAATTCAAACAAGACTGAGTACATGACAAGCCACTGGATAAGCAATAACTGCTGACCTTGCCAGGAAAAGAACATCCAAATCTAATGAATAAATATCAAAAAAGCATTGAGGCCTTATTGAAAATGACTTGTCCAATCTCAATTCAGATTCTAAATGCTTTTTAAGATTACCAGTTTAATTGGTAAAGCCTAAAGGATGGTTGGTATGCGAGATTCACTCTACCCAAACTGCTTGTTTTATTTATCATTAATCATATTTTCTGCAATATTAAATTCAATATTGTGTCAGACTGGCAAATCAGCAGATCAGAACCAAACCAAACCAGTGACTGATTGGGATATTAAGTAGTAAACAAAGAGGGAATTGATTCATCTGAAGTAGTTCACATGAGTCTGATTAAATAGTTTCTTTCATGGCCAAACAGCCACATGTCAAAAGGCACTTTAATTAAGCTAACAACATTGGGGCGAACATCTTGTTTGGATTTTAAACTACAAGCTAAATCATTAAGTTATTAACAGAAACGTGTATATCCAATGTAAACAATAGTAAAGGCTTTAAGGTGGTGGTGGGGGGGGGAGGTAAACTGTATCAAAAGCTAAACCTGTATTATGAGTTACTGGCAGAAGAACGTTACCAACAAATAGATGATGAACGAAAAATGTTTTGCTACCCAAGAATACTTGTTCATTTCGACTAAAATAGCCATACATCTGTCTGTTCAAATAGTGTATTTACTATTGTTAGTCCAAAAAACCATGCTATGTAGATCGAGAACCCGGAAGCGGCTTTAGCCTGTCACGGCTACGTGATTAAAAGGGTAACTTCCAAAAGTGCCTCACAGGTATTGTCATTAAACTTTTCCTTTGTGTAAAGTTTCTGGTTCTGAGAAGAGTCCAAGGACAAGATCTAGACTGTGAAAACAACCCCACAAACCAGACGGTGACAGGTCATTAATCAGATCCAAGTTGTGAAAAGAACATGTTTAATAAGAATAGGTGTGCCCTGAAACAGATGAATTTAAAAATTAAACTGCAAGGTGGATGTCTAGTTTTCTTAAAAAAAAGAGATGGAAGGTAATCGGCTTTTACCCAACATCTTGAGGGACTGTTTTAGAGTCCACTTTCCCTAAAAGGAGAACATTTTAGTGTTTGTTTTTGAAACAAGGATTCTCCCTATCAAAATCCCAGAATTCTATTTGAATTAGATAGGTCAGCAATATTAATTCTTCATTTGACCATGCCAAAAGCAACCAATGATTATTTAATGCCACAGTGGGTGTTCAAAGTGGATAAACATTCTCTTATTTAAAAGGACAAAACTTTCTTTCTTGATGCATGTATTCTGTATTTTTTTCATGGATTTAATAAAAAATATCGTAAAGAAACAAAACTATACAAATTAGACATGCTGACTCCCATCACCTACTCAAGCTTGGGAACAGCTTTAACAGAAGGTTGAAGACAAAAACTTATTCCAGTGGGTTTTCTTTAATTTCCCAAGTTGTGTGGTTGCAGCATTCTCTGAGTGGTCTCCTAAGATACAACTGATGTCATATTATCATGAGAAAAAGTAATTATTGCCAAAATTGAGACATCTTTTGAAAATCTAGAACTAAATACATATTGACATTAAAAGTATCCTGATCCTTTTGATTGGTTTCTTCCTTCATCCGAGAGACAGGTTTGGTAAAAGAGGTACAGTGAAATTCTTGTCTTGTTGCCATATATCTAGGAGTTGGCAACATCTTCCAACATAGGTGCAGCAAAGGCAAAATCCACCCATCTTTATCTCAATATGGCAATTCCTTTCATGGACCTTGAGAGAAATTGTCAGCAACCTATTTATCCAGAGGACCCAGACTGGAACACAATTCTTCTCTTTATCCTGTGCTCACAGACAGATACTTTTTAGTAGGAGTCACTGGGCAATAAGTAGCCCTTCAGCTAATATCTGCTGAGTGACAAATGTCAATTTGGTACTGCTATTTTGGGTGCAACTGAAAGTAATAAACTCACAATTTTATGACTACATATTATTTGAAAACAGAATTTTCAGAATTTATTTAAAACTGGTAATTTCACCTTTCTCTGTCTTGTTCCAGGGCTTTCTGTTCTGCCTCCAGACTATCTCGAAGATCTGCTTCTTCACAGCTATTTAATGTTGCTAGTTTTTGCTTCTGTTCTTCAATCTCTAGGTCAATGGCTGAATGACGCTGAAGAGCAGAATGTCTTTTCTCTATTTTGGCTACAGCTTGCTCTAGTGCCTCCCTCTGTTGTTTTTCTCGTGATTCAATGATTTCTTTCTCTTTCATTCGAACCTTTTCCTCTTGTCGAGCTATATTAGCAGTAAATTCATAAGTTTGTTGGAGTTGCTGGAGCTGATCCGTACTAGCTCTGTATTGCGCTAATTGCTCCCCCTTTTCTTCAATTTCCTTCTCTGTCTGGTAAAGTACAACATCCAAACTAGGGAGGCCTTGGTCAAGGATATCTGCTGCTCTTTGCTTTTCTTCTGTCAGTGAAGGCAAATGGTTTTCCATCAAATAATCCAGTTGTCGTTCTTTGTTCAGCAACCTTTGCTCAACCTCTTTTTCTTTCTCTGCTGCCTCAATCAATTCTCCAGAATCTAAAGCATTACTTTCACCATCTTTCTGATGAACTTTAACAGATTCTTGATGCATATGCCTTAGCTGGTCAAGAACTTCACGCTCCATCATAATTTCCGTCTCAAGAAGCTCTTTTTGACAAAAGGCATCTTCTTCCAAAGCTGTGAATTTTTCCAGCTGTATTCTCTTCAGATCCATGTATCTTTGCTTTGCTCTTTGAACATCTTCAGGTTCTTCACCTCCACTAGGTCTAGCTTCTTTAGCTTTAAGAAAAACTTCCCTAATTTCTTCCAGGATATTTTTTTCTTCATCAATGCTTTGTACATCATCTCGTTTGAGCAGTTGGATAGTTTCCTGTTTTTCTCTGAGCTGTTCACCCAGGCGTGTAACAAGCGACTGTTGATCTTTTGCTTCCTCTTCAAGCCTTCTTTTTGCTAGTTCTAGTTTCAGGCTATGTTCATCCTTTTCTTTTTTAAGCTTCTCCAGTTCTCGAAGAATTTCCAGTTTACCCGCTTTCTCTTGCTCATGGAGTTCCTGTAATTTCTGCAATTCTTTTTGAACCCGTATGTAAATTTCCTCTTCTTGTTTTTTCTTTTGCAGTTCAATTTCTAGTTGTTCCCTCTGCCGTTCTTCCTCAAATTTTTCTTTTTCAGCAATCAAATCTTTAAGCCTACTTTCAATGTCTAAATTTCTGCGTTTCAGACTTTCTTCTTGTTTTCTGATACGAAGCTTCACAATTTCAGTCTCTTTGCGTTGAGACTCCACTTCCTGCTGCAACCTCTCCAATTCTGATTTTTCTGTTTGCTGTTTTTCTTCCATTTCTTCAATTAGTCTCCTAAGTACATAAATAAAAAGCAACTGTTTAAAACAATGAAACAGTTAATGCTGAAGCTTTACATTAAAAGCTCCAACTAAGCCTTAAATTTAAATTACAGGATTTGACAAAAATTCAGATTGATTCTACTTGAACTGCTGAGTAGTTCAAATGTCTTTTGTTTGAATTATATTTGAAGTGTTTAGTGTCCTGGGCCTTTATACAAATATCCAAAATAGCACATGGGATCCCACTGAAGTTCATGCAATTGATCTAATTCATTTTCTTGCGCACATTTCTCAAATCAAAAGCACCATCACATTCACTGAAAAAGTATATTAGCAGATATCAGAAAAATAAAAAGAGATTGCTAAGATTCTGAATTAGTAAACATTAAAGAATGTAACAAGCCTACAAAAATACTCAAGCGTGGCTAGTGTTACCAAACATGAAATACAAATTGGACTAGATGACACCGGTCATGAAGCTCTTCAATGAGCCAATGAGTTTGAAGCTCTTCAGTGAGCCACAATCATAAATGGTAGTCATTAATCATAGTCATGCTAATATCACCCAACACAACAAATAAAAATCAGCCAGAATTATGGTCTCCGGTATTGAAGACAAATAGTTTAGTTTTAAACAAAATAGCTCAATATGCTGACATATCTTTACAAACATGCAGTGAAGGTTAATACAAAGTGAACTTTGAAACAAAAAAACATCCATTTAAAATTTGCTTTGTACTTGAGGCAAAATGATGCCAATTGAAGTGATCAGTATTTTAAAAAAACATAAGCACGTTTTTAAAAAAGTCCTTAGTTTGCAATTTTAACAACATCCAAAAACTACAAAACCCAAGATAGCTATGGAACAAATTATAAAATATTTGTCAGGATTTGAAAGAACAGATTGGGGAGCCAAAAGATGATTGATTTTAGTTTAACCATAAACAAGTGTGCTAGCTTCAAACACTGCGAAGCATCAGGGAGGGAGAGAGATAAGTAGATGCTGTGCATCAGGAGGCAGTCACCCCCGTTAGAGCAGGTACTTCTAGGGTCCAGGAGGCAGAGAGTTGGGTGACTATCGAGGGAGAGAAAAAGAAAGGGAACAGGCAGACAGTGCAGAGGACCCCGCAGGCTGTTCCCCTCAATAACAGGTATGCCACTTTGAATGCTGTTGAGGGGGATGACCTACAGGGATCAAGCAGCAGAAGCCAGGTCTCTGGCACTGGGACTGGTCCTGTTATTCAGGAGGGAAGGGAGGATGAGGGCAATAGTGATAGGGGACTCGATAGTCAGGGAAACAACAGGGGATTCTGTGTACTCGAGTGAGAATCCCGGATGGCATGTTGCCTCCCAGGTGCCAAGGTCTGGGATGTTTCTGATTGGGTCCACAGCATTCTTGAGTGGGAAGGAATG
>JARFYF010000063.1:87331481-87342118 GCA_030265395.1 Rhina ancylostomus
GATGCTGCCTGGTTTAGAGAGCATGCATTATGAGGAGAGACTAAGGGAGCTAGGGCTTTACTCTTTGGAGAGAAGGATGAGAAGTGACATGATAGAGGTATAGAAAATATTAAGAGGAATAGATAGAGTAGACAGTCAGCACCTCTTTCCCAAGGCACCAATGCTCAATACAATTGGGCATGGCTTTAAGGAAAAGGGTGGGAAGTTCAAGGGAGATATGAGAGGGAGGTCTTTTTAAACCAGAGAGTGGTTGGGACATGGAATGTGCTGCCTGGGGTGGTGGTGGAGGAGGCAGGTATATTGGTCAAGTTCAAGAGATTGCTAGATAAGCATATGGAGGAATTTAAAATAGAGGGATACGTGGGGGAAGGGGTTAGGTAGTTTTTTTAGGCGAGGTTTAAAGGTTGGCACAATATTGTGGGCTAAGGGGCCTGTATTGTGCTGTACTTTCTATGATTCTATGATAGTCTCCAAAATAATAAAATATTCTATCAATACCTCTTGCTTTCCAGTTTTTCCAGTTCTTCTCGCTGTTGTCTCTCAAACTCAAGCCTAGTAAAAAAAAATCACAAATGTTAAGCAGTTAGTCAACTTTTAAAATACATCTATATCTACATACAATGTTTTTATTTTTACATCACCACTGACCAAAATAAAGTTAAATCTAAACATGTCTTTTCAGTAGAAAATATGCAACCGAATGGCATTTTCTGCAGGCATGTCCCTGTCGACTCTTACCAATTTTTACAGATGCATCACAGAAAGCATCTTATCCAAATGCATCACAGCTTCATTTGGCAACTACTCTGCCCAAGGCTGCAAGAAATTGCAGAGTTGTGAATGCAGCCCAGTCCATTATGTAAACCAATCTTCCCTCCATTGACTCAATCTACAATCCCCATTGTCTTGAGAAAGCAGCCAACATACTTAAGGAGCCCTGCCACCTCAGACAATCTCTCTGTTCCCTTCTCCCATCGGGCAGAAGATACAAAAGCCTGAGAGTTTGAACAACCAGACTCAAGAACAGCTTCTGTCTCACTGTCATCAGACTCTTGAACAGACCTTTAAATGCTAAAGGATGAATTCATGATCTCCTAATCTATCTTGTCGTGGTTCTGGCACTTTATTTGTCTACCTGCACTGCACTTTCTCTGAAACTGTAACGCTATATTCTGCATTCCATTTTCTTTTTATTACCTCAGTGTAATTATGTATGGCATAATCTGTCTGGATGGCACACAAAACAGAAGATTTTCACTGTATCTCAGTATATATGACAATGATTTACCAACATGAATGGTCAGGAGATCCAGGAACAAATTTAGCATTGTTGGATTGGCAACTTGATCACACTTTACGAAAATAAACAGCACTTCAGGCACCTGAAGATCAAAGTTCAACAGAAAACTTAAAGAACAGATGGTGAGTGGAAAGAGTGTAAGAAATCCAACAAGTAGCTCATATGAAAGACATGTAGATTCTTCAGTGCTGTCAATGTTATCTACGGCCTGAACAGTCAAGGGCCAATCGCAATTATAACCAGGGATGGAGGCAAGCTTATCAGGGACAGAGAGGCAATCAGCATCTGCTGGAAAGAACATTTTAACACTCCTCAACCCAAATGTTGTCCTGATGCATGTCTATTTGCCTTAATTCCACAGTACAGTATCTGAGCCAGTCTCATTACCACTCCAGACTGACAAGAAATCAAAAGGATCACAAGTCAACTGAAAAACAAGAGCTCTGCAGGAGACAGTATCCCTACTAAAGTTCTGAAACTTGACAGAGGAAAAGCTTCAAGGATGTTCCCAGTACTTTCTTAAATAAATGTTATATCCTCACCAACTGGTAGGAATGTCAAAGTGAGTGATTTAAACAGAGAAGGAGCATCCAGGATGGCACTGAGCACTTCATGTTTATTTTCCCCAAGAAATTGTGAAAGCCCAGTAAAAATGACAAAAGGAATGCACCAGCTTCTAAACTATCCACTCACTCGCTTTGTAACAATCTTGGCATTCTCTTCCACCTTAGTCTGGACTTCATATTCAATAACCAGTTCATCACGGAAATCTTCCACTGTTACAAAAGTGTTTGTATTCATCTTTATCTCCTTTCATTGACAAAAAATTGGATTAGAAATCCTCATACATTCGTACATGGCCTCCAGATTACCATATTCTGTCATGCCCGAGGCCAAGGATCATGTGAAGTGGAATAGACCTTACACAAGATGATACTTTTCTCTGAACTCTTCACAGCAGCTGGAGATTTGAGATGGCAGAGGAAATACATAGGAGAGCAAATTGTGGTTGGGGATGAGGAATGGTGGAGAGGGGAAGACTGAGGAAGAAAATGTGAGGTCTGCAATGGGGATCCACTGCAAGGTCAGTGGAGTACAATTTCATGTAAATGATGTCCAACCAAGTGTTGTATAGTGATTTAAGTCCCTGTGGGCTTTTATATAACTTGGGTCCAAAACATTCCATTGCAACTCAAACTTTAAAAAAAAATTCATCATGCAACAATTGGACTTCATAATAGCACTGTTCCTAACCTTCATTATCTCAACAATCAATCTTTTCAAATAATTTACCTGATAATCTCATATCATCTTCCATAAATCCAGAAGGCTCCATCCAAGGAACTGGCCCAAAATCCCATTCAACAATTACATCCCAAGTCTCACCAAGCTTGATTGGTTCCCTGAGCACTTGCAAATCAACATCAAGATCCTGGTTTTAAATTTTTGAATACCTCAACAGCCTAACACATATTTGATCCAATCACATGCAAAAAGTTTACAACTTACTTTAAATTTCTACTTGGCCCTTCCACTCTATGGAGGTAGAGCTTTCAGCCTCCTCTTGCCCCCAATGCTATTGCTGAAAGCTACTTTGTCTTTCCTCATACCTCTTTGTCTCAGCCTCTTTTTTAATTAATTGTATTTAATTTTCCTCATTCATCTTCTCCTCAGTATCTGCCTTATTCTTGTAAAACATCCTGGAAAAAGTTTCTTTACAAAAGAAATACAAGCGATATTACATAATGAAGTACAATACACACCAAATGATGTTCCAGTGCTGTTTGCATAATTCCAGGTATATTTTACATCCAAATTAGTGCATTTGACAGTATAAAGATAGGAATTTGCAAATTTTTAGTAAACTAATTTCATGCAGACATCACAATCAATAAATATAAACAAAGTTTTACTACCTTAGACAAATGGGTCCCTTTATAGTGAAAAAACTGCCATGGGAAGTGCAGTGAAAGCAAAAAAGAGCAATTAAGACACATTTTATCTGTTCCATTGATTAAAAAAACAAATCTGAAGGTCAACTGAAATTAGCATACCCTTTCTGTCCAAGTAACTAAAATATGTACAATGAAGCAAAACCCTGACACTATTATTGACTGCAACCCTAACATGGTAGAAGTTAAAAATGGAAAGTTACATTTGTGAGCAATGGACATGCACGTTGAGGGTTGAAGGTTGAAAAAGTTGTTAGAAAAAGCAGAACCAAAACTGATCTGCTGTTGCATTGTGCCAACTGCGGGAACTAAGGCTTCCTCTTTTTTTTTCAGTCTCCCGTGTTCCTCTCCCAATCTTAGGCTGGAATACATATCCTTCATGTGCACACTTTGTATGTCATATAGGCATAAGCCCATTATTTCTACCTCCCACCATTTTACCCACTATGCCTTTCTCCAGAAAATTCTGGATCACTGTTTTTGGCCCACATCACAAACTCTATTCATTAGCTGTCAAAGCAATTTCATTTTTCAGGCCAAAACAGACTGTTTGCAACAGGTGAGCCTCAAACCCATATGTTTTCCATCACCAAAACCACCTACATCTCTGAAACATCACCCATCTTTGTTGAAACCTGACTACATCAATATAGATCAGCCTCCCACTGCAGTTACTGCCTTTGGTCAGATAAATCAAGGAATATTGGTGGAAGAGTTAAGAACATTTTGCTAATAATATCATTGAGTCTCTGAGATAAGAGTCTTCAATTTGCAAAACTACTTTTCACTATAATGAACAACACTCTACTCTCCAAGCAGAGGAATACATTATACCAAAATCCCCATCATGCATTTTACAAAGCCTTCTCTATTTACAAAATTTTACTTTAAGAAATAATTCCCAAAAAATGCATCTCTTTTGTAAATCAATGACTATGACTCCAGCAATCCTTTGTGTGCCTACAATCCCCCTCTTGTGCCTTCATGATTGCCTTTTCACCATAGGTAGCAATGCTTTCAACTGCCTGGCTTTCAGGTGCAGGAATTTTCTCCTTAAAAACTCTCCACATTCCATCTTCCTCTGCTCTTCCAAGTTATTTCTCAAATGTATCTCAGACCAAGTATCATACATCCTAATACTTCTCTTTGGTTTGGTGTCAAATTTTGCTTGGTTCCATTAAGTTCCTGTAGCAATTTCACAATGCAAAAGGCATTATATAGATCTAATTTGTTGCTAAAAACATTAACAAGAAAGAAAATTTTTATTAATATATTATTGCAACTTTAAAATGTGAGCAAAACAAGATACGAGGGTCTATGGCTGTATATTGAGCTTTCTCCTCCAAAGGCGAAAGCACAGAAATTTACTGTATGGGGGGAAAATTGTGGAAAAACAAATCAAAACACATTCTCCACATTTAATTTTCCAAAAATATAGTTACATAAACATCTAGACCTTAGTTAAATTGTTAATCTGGGGATTAAGTTTATGGTGTAATGATTGAAATGTGTACTTACTATGAGTGAAAGCAGTCAAATTCCAGCAAAACATGACACATTGTATTATTTGTTGAGAAAGCTGCAGTAATGAAAATTAAACACTGCCAATTCCCTCACTGGCAAATATTATTTATGTGGTAGGAAAGAAATAAAGAATATTTAAAAGCAGACATTGAAAGGTGATTTTAATTATTACACAAAAGTTTCAATAAATATTAGTGCAAAAAAGAAATCTATTTGAGTAATTATTTTCCAAATCATTTTTGTACCCCTTTTCACAACATATTGTTACATCTAAAGTTGCAATAAACATTAATATACATAGTTTTGCAATAAAATCACTCTTCTAATGTGGCTAGATTAGCTAGTTTGATCATTTTAGTACCATTCCATACAATTTATGTTTATGTATTTTATTTTTCATGTACCCATATTGAATTACGTGTTACTCCACAGGTTATTTATTTTCAAAATCATATACTGTGAATCGAATTGTAGAATAGAAAAGGAAGCTATACTGTGCAAATAGCAGTTGGTTAAGGAATTGGCCAATTGGGATGCAGTGACGGACATTTAAGGGGATCTTTCAGAATATGCCGGTCAGTTGCATTTTGACAAGAAAGAAGAAAGTGTCAAAGGAGTTGACCCACCATTGACGGTCAAGTTAAAAACAGGATCAAATTTAAATGAAAAGCATATTTAGAGACAGGATGCAGGTCAGAAGATTGGACATAACAAGAAACAGCAAAGAATGACTCAATGAAAAATAGTAGAATGCAAGGAGAAGCTAGTCAGAAATACAATAATAGGCAGCAAGCAATTCTAAAATTACGATATATATATTTTTTAAAAACGGTGGAAGTGAGAGTTAATCCTACAGAAAATGAGTCTGGGTAATTAATAATGCAAAATGAGGAGGCTAATGAATTAAATAGATATTTTTCATCAACCATTGTTATAGAGGTTACAAGTAACAGCTCTGAAATATCTGTAACTTGGGAATTGGCAGGAATTGATGAACTAGGGAAAATAATAATTGCCAGGGAAATGGCACTGAGCAAATTGTTGGAGCTATGGGTTGACAAGTCACCAGGTTTTAATGTTCTTCTTCCCAAGATCTTAAATGTGTTTGGCAAAATAGTTGATGCATTGGTTTAAATTTTCCAAAATTCTGAAGATACAGAGAATGCTCCATAAAAAATTTAAAATAGCAGATGTATTACCTATTTTCCAATAAGGGAGGGACAGAAAACAGGAAACTTATAGGCTAGTCATAAAAGTAAAGAGGTTATGCTTTCATCGCATAGGGCATATGCGAGACCATACATAGAGTATGGTGCAAGTATTGGTCTCTTTATCGAAGGAAGAACGTGTATGCAGTTGAAACAGTCCACAGAAGGTTTATAAGACTAATAGTTAGAACAGTCAGGTTGTTTTTTTGAGGAAAGATAGAGTTGCATTAGCTGGACTTAAGAATTAGTGGGGACTTGATTTAAACATAGAAAATTTAGGAAGTCCTGACAGGTGATTGTGGACAGGATGTTTCCTCTGTGGGAGAATCTAGATCTAGGGGTGACTTCTTAAATACAAGAGGTTAACCATATAAGACAGAGATGAGGCAAAATAATTATGGAGGGTTGTGGGTTTTTGGGACGCTCTTTCTCAAATGGCAGTGAAAGCAGTGT
Source organism: Rhina ancylostomus (assembly GCA_030265395.1). Taxonomy (NCBI): domain Eukaryota; kingdom Metazoa; phylum Chordata; class Chondrichthyes; order Rhinopristiformes; family Rhinidae; genus Rhina; species Rhina ancylostomus. The sequence continues at coordinate 87,337,919 of JARFYF010000063.1, forward strand.
CTTTGAATATTTTTGAGTCAGTGGTAGATTGGCATTTGATAAGCATGGAGTTGAAATGTTATTGGATATAGGGGCTAATGTAAAATTGAGATTATAGTCACATAAGCCATGATCTCATTAAATGACACAACAGACTTGTGGGGCCCAGTGACCTACTCCGGCTCAGAGTTAATATTTGAGATGTCACTTTTTCAAAATTCACAGATGCACCAAAGCCTTACTTATTGACATTTTAAAAAATAAAGCCCATTTTAATGAGTGTTTCTGTAAATTTTTTTTTTAGAAGTCTTACATTTTGTCACAATAGTCTTCAAAAGGCTCATTCTCCAAAACTGGTCTCTCATACCATCAATCATAATCACAGAGCAATACATTTTCAAATCCTTTTAAAAACTTCACTAACTGGCAGTGGCCCCTAACAACTTGGATAACCAGGTTGAGTTTTCCCAGTTTTTACCCAAAAACCAGTTGGGAAAAGCTCCACTGTGCAATTTAACATAAGAGCAAGATAATAATAAAAAAAGATAAAATCAGTCAATTGTAATTGTATTAATACATTCCTTACATACCCTGGGTTGTAAAGCATGACGGTTGAAAGACTTTCACATGATTTGGAAAGGTCTGTCATAGACAAACTAAAAGTAGACAGCAATCCACTCTGGAAAAGTATACAAAGATAAAACATCAAGAGATATAGACCTAAAATTTAGTGATACTTAGTTTATCATCATGGAGACTGCAAATCAAAATCTAAAAGTTGTGTCTTTCAAATGTTAGAAATGTAATGTTTGGGCAGGATTCTGCTGTTATGACTGAAACTTTTTTTGTACTTTCTTCATTGGATCAGACCATAATCCGTAACACCTTTGAATGTACATCTTACAGTAAAGATAAAAAAATCTGCTTTTTCCTCTTGAAAGTCGCTTTCAGCTAAAATAGGTCTGTCACTAGAGATTAGCCGGTCATCAAAGCTAGCATTGATTGGCTGACACGAGGTACACACCGATGGGTTAATTGCAAAACCTTTGGGGAGAGCAGAGCACAGTCCAACAATCCACATAGAGCACCATCACACCAACAGACCAATAGGTTCGTGGTTTTAGCTGGAGTTTTGTTCTCTGTGGTGCAAGCTGTTGAACCTGCACATTTGTGTTTTTAATAGCAAAGTAATTCCAATTATGATTTCAATGCTCCAACATTTATTTAACCAACATGATCTCGTTACGTTCATCTTTTAACATCTATCCACAATAACCAGATCAACACATTGGACGCAGTGTCATCTTAAGTTCTTTCAAGATCACCCCTCTGGTTAATTTAGACTGTATTAATATGATGTAAAAAAATGCATTTTTCCCCCCACACTCAAATCAAGTTTTCATCCCCCTTCCAGATGACTCAATTAAGATACAGTATAACCTATAAAAGTAAAATCTACTTAAGTGCAAATATCAGTTGTAGCTTCAATTCAAACTCATGTCCCTTGGACAAGAGGACAATAATAGTTGGTATATCTATTATTTCTTTCTTTATAGTTACGTGATTGTTCTTTTAAACAAGCAATTCTTTGAAAAATCTTCTTTCATTAAACTTCATTAAAAATCTGGTTATTTAAACCACTCAACATACCTTCCTTTTCTCCCTGAGTTTAGCAGCTTCTTTAGGATGATTAAACCTGAACATGTTGGTTCTCCCCAGCAATATGACAGCTCCTATAAGGGAAGGCAAATGAAGTTGAATATTTTGAATCACCAAGGTTTATGGACATATTGAAATTCTGTTGGTGAATATAACTGAGAGAAGTGCACTTACTAAGTGACTACAGTAATCTAGATCATAACAATATACTAACAAAACTAGATGATACTTATTCGCAAGAACAGAATTTACCCCTCATCTCAGAAAATTATGATTGAATAACACATTTCAACTAGTACAAGGAGAAGCAAACAATTTTCAGACTGATTAAATATTTCAACAAGATATCATTAATATTTAATTTCAACCTGCTGGTCCTCGAATTCACAATCTTAAAGCATAAAAATAAGTAATAAGTAGATTGCAACTGGTCTTTCCATCCTCGTTTGCTATAATGTGCTCGTTTTAACAAGATTAAGAAAGAATGTGCAGCTTTGCAATATAAGTAATGTAACTCTGCATGCACTTCATATGTTACATATTATTTTGAAAATACTCCCGACTCAGAATTAACACCAATGTGAACCAGTACCTGAAACTATGTAGTTTATTATGAAAAAGAACTAGCAATTAATCTCAAATCATTAGAGGTCAGTGATAGATTTTGGATTAAATGACAGTGAAGTTGTTGAAACAAAATATGTCCAGGTACTTTTAAGTTCCTGAAGTAACAGAAAATATTTCAGAATACTTATACAAGTAGCTTTTCTCATCAGTATTTAAAATGGGTCTACAATGGTGTAAACTTCTAATAAGTGTGCTTCTAAAGTGATCTATTTAATTCACATCACTTGATAGTTAAAACACAAAACTTTAATTTTATCAGGTGCATTATGGCTATGCAAGTGTTGAAATGAACTCCCATCAATTCTGTTAATACTTAAAAGGTAGATAGATGATGTATTACATTATTAATCTTCTTAATGACATATTGCTCTTGGGTTTGTGGAAGGACCCAAAAGTTCCTGGGAAGCAAAATGAAATATTTAACGTTATTGGATTAACCTTCACCCCAATTACTACAACAATGAAATTAAACAAAAGATAACTATTGAATCTGCATGCACCTGAATTATGTTTAATGTGTCTGAATCTAAAAGTGAGTTCAGAGCAGGAACTTAATAAAAAGGTAACTCTTTATGCATAATTTTAGACAGTATATATAGCCTTTATGTATTGCCTAGTATAGTTATTAAGTAAACATTTCTTAAGGTCCACTTACCTTGGTTTAATTGAGTAGGCTCGTTAATAGGATTTCCATTGACAGAGCACTGTGCGTCATTCAGTGGTATTACAGTTACTCTGTTATTCAGGTTTTCAAAGATGCAGTGTTCACTTTCTAAATCAAGACCATGGAGAACTGCAAAACAAATTGGTTAATGCAAACATCATTAAGTGCCAATAACATTTGTTTTTCTCCCCCACATATAGTTCAATTCACTCTCAGACCAAATAGCTCTGAACATGTAGTTAACCCAAGACATAACTATTTCTCAACACCATTTTGAATTTTTCCAAATATTATGATGATCTTTGATTAAGTGACCATAAATGAATCAGATTTAGGAAAGCCAATTATCAAATGTACAATTTCAGAAAGTGTAACATGTCTGCATTATAGGAGGCACAAGAGATTCTGCAGATGCTGGAATCTGAAGCAACACACACAGTGCTGGAGGAACTAAGCAGGTTCTAATGAAGGGTTTCAATTAACATCAATTGTTTATTTCCCTCCATAGATCTGCCTGACCTGCTGAGTTTCCTCAGCACTTTGTATGTGTTGCTCTGCATTATAGGGGCAAGTCTTCCTTGAGATCTTTTGGAAGAAATGTTTAAACATGTAATTAGGTCTCAAAGCATACAAAATACAAAGGAAATATTCTGAATAATAACAATTCTCGAGCAACTGAGTTATGGAGAAAGGCTGGGCAGGTTGGAACATTTTCCATTGGAGCGTAAGAGAATGAGGCGTTAGCTTATAGAGGTATATAATATAATGACAGGCATAGATCAGGTGAATTCAGCCTTTTACCCAGGGTTGAGGAATCAAGAATTCAAGGGCATATGTTTAAGGTGAGAGGGAAGAGATTCAATGGTAACCTGAGGGGCTTTTCACCCCAGATGGTGGACAGTATAAAGAATGACCTGTCAGAGGAAGTGGTTGAGGCAGGTACATTTACAGTATTTAAAAGGTACTTGGATGGGTATACGGATAGGGAAGATTTAGAGAGATATGGGCCAAAGCAGGCAGATGGGACTACCTTAGATGGGAATCTTGGTCAGCATGGACCAGTTACTCTATGACTCTATAACGTGACTCTACTAGAGGTATTTAAAATGTGAAGGGTTTGATGAGGTAGAAACTGAGAAATTACTTCCTCTGGTAAGGGACAAGATCAGGAGCATATAATATTAAGAGGAGAGATTGAGATTGTTCTACCCAAAAAACTTCTACCTGATAGAAGTTTACAGTATCACGAGAGGCATAGATAGGGTAAACAG
>JARFYF010000063.1:87362411-87376591 GCA_030265395.1 Rhina ancylostomus
AAGCCATCTACAAAATACATTCCAGATCATGACCAAGGTTTTACCAATAACATCTCACAGACCTGCTATCACTACCAATAATGACAAAGATCCCAGAAGGGAACTTCACTACCTGTATGCTCTCCTGACTTGGAAATATATCACCATTCTCTGTTCCTTCAGTGTCACTGGGTCCAATTCCAGGAACTTTCTCCCTAACAGCATTGTGTGACTATCTTTAATGTATGGGCAGCAGCAGAAAAAGGCAGTGACTCTCCAGCACTTTCTCAAGGGTAATTAGGAATGGGCAATAAATGCAGATCTTGTGAATAACACCCAGATCCTGTTAAATGAATATATTTAAGAAAAAGAAATGTGGGTGGCTTTTGATCAATTAACACCGTGCATAAGCCATACACTTTTAATTCAGTTTATACATTGCTGATCACACTGAAGGTGTTCTGTATAGTGAATTTGAAAAAGGCCACAGACCAAGACACAAATTACATCAGCAGGAGAGCATCAGACTTATCATCATTAGTATGGCCCAAATCCCATTAAGAAGAATTCACACAAGGATTTGGTTCTTGCAATTATGAATGCATTCATAATTTAGAAGTAATAGTAAACACTTGAAGGTGACTTGGACACAGAAACAAATTGCAACGTTCCTGACAGCAATTAAGTATTGGAGCGAAGGAAGATTCAGTTTCTAATAATTAATATCTTAGACTTGGAAAGACATAGGAAATGAAATTTAATACTTGCAAATATAAACTATTCTAACAACGTGCATTTTTATATATCAAGCTGCATGAAATTTGCAGGGGGTGAAATTTGACCCTGCTATTCCCAATGTGCAGCATGCCCCTGGAGCTGGGATATGGACAAAATTTTGGAAAAAAAATCTTTTTTCTCCACTTGCTTACCCCTTAGAAATAATAATTATTACAAATTACTTTGATAAAACAATAATTCAGGGTTTGAGGTAGTTGATAGGCTAACAATAAAATGAATATATTGGATCTTGAAATTATATACAACTTAAAAATTAAAACCTTACTGGCAATCATAATTGTTTTGGAGTTTCCACCAAGGCTGTCTTTCAATAACCAGGTCAAAACAGAGTCTCTGTAAGGCACAAACACTTGTTTCTTCTTTGTTTGAGAATTTGCCCCATCCTGAGATAAGTCAGCTGTGAAATTAAAAGCACTTCAGTTCATCATTTTTCCAAGAACCTCATGAAATCCAAATCAAACTCAATCAATTGATGTTTAGTGAAAGCAGTTGTTATTTCCAAATTTATAAATGGTCCAAGAAAAAAACTGAATCAAGAACCTACCCAAAGCAGAAATGACATTTCCCAGTGTGACTAAGGACTTATTTATATTCCCTCCTTCTTTTAATCTTACTCCAGTTGCACCTGTGGCATCAGCTCTTTCACTTCCTGCAAGATCAACCAAGTGGATCTTGCTAATTGTTTCACAAGGCATTTCAGCATCAAATTTGGCCTGGAATTTAAATTGAAAAATCATTACTCTGGACCCACAACAGTGATCTTTTTTTTAAAAAGTTATTTTGCAGTACCAGCATTTAAGTTAACAATTCTACATCTAGAAATTCAATGAAACTAATAAAATTCTCCTGAACTAAAATAAAATGTTAAATCCCACTTCATAATGAATATGAAGGTGTATTAAATATTAAAACCATCTTCCCTTATCCAGACTAAGCAATGGAATCCTCAAAAAGTCAAGCCAAACTGACCAATCTGTAAATTAATCATATCACAGAGGATTTGTTCAAGGTATCAATAAATTGTAGATAGCTAAAGTGATGTTAGATGCCAGATACCTTGTCAAAGTTTCAAAACAGAATTATTAGTAAACCACAGAATCTCTCTTATTTTAGGACATAGCCTCAAAAGAGGAAATATGCAAAGACAGATTGGATTTACTAACTTTACTCAGAAGGGTGCAAATATGTGGAATGGATTGCCCAAAAGAAATGGAAAAAACTAATTGTTAAAATTGCTGATTTAGTAGATAGAAATAAAGATATGATTTTCTGGAAATGACAAAAAGCCAAAAGTACCTCCGTTGGCTTTTTCAGTTTGTACATAACTAACAATACAATGGTATTTTGAAAAGGATGATTGACTATGTAACTTCAGAGGCTTTTGGACTACAAGTTCAGAGGATAATGACCAAAGCTTGACTTCTGGTTGGAGTTCTAAATTTAGTGTACAGGTAAGAAATTTATGTCAACTGTGTGTAACATCACTTCTTTATCCAGAAGTTGTGACTTTGATCAAATCTGTCCCAATTGTTTTGAAGTATTTTTCCTCTCCTTTTGCTCATGTAATTATAAGTACTTCAAATGTTATGTGTCCAGTAATATCCACTACATTTTGCCCCTACAGCATTTGCAAATAAATACAATTACTCTTGAGGATATATTCATTAGTCTGCTACTTGAGAAAGTCAAGAGAACATGGAGACCATCCTACATGATCTCCAGTTGCAAAAAAAATTATAATGATAAAGGTTAATTATTAATCAGTTTGTTATACAGATGTGGGACATACACTTTGTATAAGAAACTGTCTTTTGTTTGAAAATGATTTAAAATATTGAGGCAAAATATAAACCCATGAGAAATTAATTTAGTTTCACTTCAAAAAAATCAAAGGGTCATATTTAAAATACTATTTATCATTTAAACATCACATGATTCTTTAGTGAAGGGACTTTGAGGATATAAATAATTCCATATTCTCCCTTACTAGGAACTTCATATTGTGTGTTTTATTTAGAGGCACAGAAAGCAGAAGCTTTATGTTTGGATGTCAATAACATGCACATTTATGTAGTACTTCCTCACATAAGACAATGTCCTATCACAACTCACAAAATGTGATGTATTCATCTCATGCAAACAATGGCAGAATGTGTGTTTTGGAAGTGTGGTAATGCTGCACAGCAATTCAAGCCTAAAGGTTGTTTTTGCTAATATTGCTTATTCTCAACAGGAAGAAAAAAAACACCATTTTGATGGCACTGAAGCAAATTCTTAATTTTCTTAAGATAATTCTTAATCCAATGCAATTTTGAATAACACTGGAGGACTTATCATCTAAAGGAATACCTTTAATAGTATCAGGGAATAGTCTAAATTTAAAAGATTGAAATACACCTAACACTTAACAATGGCAATTGCAAATTTAAAATGTGGAGGTTGTCCTTCCTTCACTAAAATGTAGGAAATGCAAGTATATTATCCCTCTAGGCAATCCCAGTAATGACCACATGTGCAATACAACTGCTATAGAGCACTAATAAAATGCTTTTGTCTTCCAAATTCGTGAATGAAAACTTGATGTCTCAACAGTTACAACCAACATGTATTCCTTCAAGCTGACAAGAACCTTGACAAAACTGAAACATTAAGGCCATTTTCAGCACTCTCACTTGAGTGAAGTTGATGGTGAAAATGGCATGGGATCGACTGCTGACATCATTCATCCCTGTAGCAGCAGTAGTTCGATTGATATTTCCAGCTTCCATAAGTTCTTCCACGTCACTGTAGTTCTGCACCAAATGTTTTGACAGATCTGAAAGCAATGAAAATACAAACACCTAACAATTTCTTCCATTCATTTTGTGAGTGGATGGATAATAAAACTGACCCTCTTGTTGTGCTCCTGCATCTTATGGAAGTAATTGGAAAATTAGGATAACTGTATATGCAAAGGTACTGCAGAAGAATTGCTGCAAAGTCAAATGCATACAAGAATCAGAAGAAGATACAGCAGGAATTGTCATTAAAGAATATGGTGACTTGTTGAAAAATATTATCCAATTCATCCTACTCTAATGCTCTTTACCCATTGCCCTACAAATTGTTTTCCATCTAATTGTACTTAGAAAGTTACCGTTCAATTTACTCTTAACATCCTTTCAAGCAGTTTATTCTGTAAAATAACAATTCAATATATAGAAAAACTCATCTCACCTGTGGTTCACGTCTCAAATTACAAACACTGATGATTCTGCCAGTGGAAATAATTTTACTAAATTTGCAGGCGACACAAAAATCAGTGGTGGCATAGATTGCAAAGACGATTGTCTAAGGATATTGCAGGACAGAGATCCCCTGGGAGATGAACTCAAGACATCAGGCTAGGTCACATACAATCCAGCCTTTTATCCAGTCATTAACAATCTTTTTTCACTGCTGACTTTGTCAAAAAGATCATTAATGAAGGAATTTGAGATGTTTGGGCACAGGACTCTGCCTTGAGAAGCTCCTGCAACAATGACCTAGGCTGAAATGATTGCCCTGTTGCTACAGGTATAACTACAGACAGTTGAGTTTTACCCTTACCCTTGATTCACAATGACTTAAATTTTACAAAGGCTCCTTGATGCCACATTAAGTCAAATTCTGTCTTGATGTCCAATCACACTTCACTTCAGGAATTCAAACTATTGGTCCATATTTGGACCAAACTGCAATAAGGCTTGGAACTGAACAGTTTGGGCAGAACAAATCAAGCAGGCCATTGGTGAGGAACTATTGCTAGAAAATGTTGTCACCTACACTATCCATTGTGATGATTATGTAGAAACTGTAATTGGTTGGATTGGATTTTTGGGCACGATGTACCTAGCCAATTTTCCACATAGTTGGACAGATACCAGTATTGGAGTAATAATGGAAGGTTTAAGTTCTGTAATTTTTTGTCTGCAAGATGACATTTGTAGTGCCACAGTTAAGAGTTCTGGCTACAAAGAAATTTTCCTCAAACCCTCTTGCAATTCCCATGAAAACAAAAGCCATACAATGGTTTTAGTCCTTCTTGCACTGTCATACCAATTAATCCAGCAGACTTTATATGTGGTTAATGTACTTTGCAGTTCATTGTATTATACTTTTGACATTATAAAATGTGCAATTCACTAGCATTTACCAATTTCAAATATTTTCCAAATAATCCCACTCCATTCAAAACAGACATAATCCAGTAAAGATATAGCCCATGCTTGAAATTTTAATTATAAATATACACTTACCCTCCACATATGGCCCTTCCTTTGGATGCTCCCTCACTCTTAAATTGTACGTTTTGGTCGACTTTCTCCTGAGCAGATCCCTTACCCGTTCGTTATAAATCTCCAGGTAGCTATTTTGTGAAAAGGAAAGTTTTCATATCTATGCATATTACATCTTTAATCCTGCATCACCCCCCCCCCCTCCCCAAACACCAAAACCAACAGAGAATCCTTTAAGATTCAAAATTTGCTTGTGCTTCAAATTTTGTTCAAATTTAGTCCAAAGGCTTGCAATTGCAATTAGTGAAAGGAAATGAATGATAAACATGTGAGATGCAAATTAGGAAATCATGAAACTGCAGAAGAGGGTTTTCAGAAAGAAATAATTAGCCTTCCATTACTTCTGGATACTCCAAAGCACTTCATAGCCAATGATATACCTTTTGAAGCATAATGACTGTTTTAAGATAAGGACATGTAACAGGACAAAATCTGCAGTGTCATGGGTGTTCTCACGTCCAAAGAAAGAGTGAACCCTTGTCAAGGTCACATCTGAAAGATAACCACCAATAGTGCAGCACTCTCTCAGTATTGCACAGGAGCACTAACCAAGATTATATGCTCAAATCTTCTGAGAGGGGATAAAAGCCACAATCATCTGATTTGGAGAGGATGTAGTCACTTAGCCAAGATTACTTAAGAAACTCATTAAGTCGAAGTATTCAGCAGAGAGCAGGAATGATGTGACATAGTTATCAAGTCAATAGTGCTGCAAAGTGAAGGAAGGATCAAGAGGTCTTGATTCAGAGAAACATAACATTTATTGGGTAAGGTTACAAGTTGCAACAGCTTGCAGAAATATGGTGGAATAAGGACATGGAAAAATTTATAGATAATGTATACAAATTTAAGTGCAATATTTTGAGGGACAGAAAGCCTGCAGAGGTTGCAGATGTGGATGAAAGTACAAGAAAGTACTGGGACAGAATATAAAGGAACATTTTATTAAGGGAAGTAGATGGAATGCCACTGAAAGGCTAATGAATTTTTGACTATGGAAAATTAAAAGCATGTTTTAAGGACCTCAGGACTATGAGCAGTTTGGATAGAAGGGTAGCCTTTCATTGTTAATCAGGGTTAATCTGCTGAACAACCTTTCATTGTACCATCTTTTTTTGGTATCTCAGAGTAAAGGGTCATTAGTCCTATATTAAATCCAAGATTGTGTTTACATAAATCAATAACTTATAATGGGATACATTTTGTTATTGCAAAATAGACATTTTCTCAAACTATAAAATGCTCGAAAGTTCTTAAATTTTGCATTTATTATATAGCAAAATGCAATCAAATGTGGTATAAAATGTTTAAAATAAATTCTCAGAATACTGTGCAAATTTGTAAACTCGTTCTCTTTTATGAGCTCATACTAATCATAATATTTATGAACTTCAGTGATACACAACAAAATACCCCAGCTGAACAATTGGTCTCAATTCATGCTTCAGGAAAAGATTTTTGACAATTCCATTCCAACCTTGGCAAGTTTCTTTAACAAATTCATTGGGGAAGCTACACTGAACCATCCAATTCTTATTGCAATATTTCAGGATGTTAGTGAATACATTGTGGTTCTTCACATAAGCCACAGAATCGCATACAAGTCAGAGGTCCAAGGAAATTCAGCATAAGTATTACAGCTTCCTACCTTACTTCTGTGCGGAATGAAGCTTCATCCCAATTAGACTTCCCAGCAATTCTGTCATATAGCCCTTGGCAAATTCGAGGTATCAAGCCTACATCTTCCTAAAATAGAATAGGATATTCAATGGAATGTACATGGCACAGAGAAGTGGGATACTCAGTCTAAGTGTACTTTCCAGCATATTCAAATTATGAAGCATTATGATTTTCATTCACACCAACTTTAAAGTAGTGCTTATCAAATTAACCAGCTCAATGCTTGTTTTGTTGATGAAGCAAATTGTGCACGAGCTGCGAACTAAATGACGGTTTAGAAGAAAAAAGGAACACTCATTTCTAAAAATTGGATAAATCCTGGGCCAAAGGGACTACTAAAATTGGAATAGGCTTCACCTAAACCAAACCATGCTAACATCCTTGCTGACTGGGCAAGTAGAACAGTATGCAAGTTGTTAAACCAGTAGGTTGGGGGCAAGAAATGGATCTTTAAAAGGTTGTCTGGAGAGACCAAGACTATAGTAAAGAAATGAACCACTCCAAAATAGAGAATAATGAAAACAAAGAGGCCGAAGGGAAAAAAAACCTCAAGGAGAAAGGACACAAAAGAAAGAAAACAGCAGCTAAATAACCACAATTTCCATTTGTTTAGTTCCTTTTAACATAATAAACTGCTCCAAATGCTTTAAAGGAGTGTCAGACAAAATTTGACAGAGCAACCTGAAGGAGATATTACCATGATCAAAATCTTGGCCAAAGAGATTTTAAAGACCACCTTAAAGGAAGCAGGAGAAATATAGAGAAATAGGGGGTTTAGGAAGAAAATTCCAATGCTTAGGAACTCAACAACTACAGGCATGACGACCAAAGCACCGAGTAGGAGTACAAGCTGCCAGAATATTGTATTTGGCATAAAAGTGGTTGCAGCACCACTTATCTTACACAAAAATGTTCCCTTCGTACCTATAATCTGCGAGCATCTTACCGGGTTTCCCATCATTGTATACGATTTACCAGATCCAGTCTGGCCATAAGCAAAGATGCATGCATTGTAGCCTTCAAAGGCAGCTTTAAGGACATCAGTGCCAAGATCCTTAAATATCTGCAAAAAGAAATATAGTTTACAAAAGACAGGAATGTCTATATTTATTAGGTGGTTTAAAATAAGGACTTGTTGAAATACTAGAAATAGGTCAGGCAGAATCTGTGGAGAGAAAAACAGAGTTCGTATTTCAGTCATCGATTATTGTTAGCTCTGTTTCTCTCTCCACAGATGCTACCTTACCTGCTGATATTTTCCAAAATTTTCTAGGTTTTTTTTTATTTTACAATTTCTTACATCTGCAGGGTGTTGTTTGCGAGTTGACCAGAATTTTTCAGAATAGAGCAGTCCACTTGATAGACACTTCATCCACCATCCAAAACATTCACTGAAGCACCGTCACTGCAGTGAGTGCCATCAACTAAATACACTGCAGGTTCACGTCCTCACCCAAGCTACACCAAAAGGACACACAAATCCATGACCTCTATCAAGGACAAGGGCAGCAGGTACATAGGAACACCGCCACCTCCATGTCACACGCATTCCAATCTGGAAGTATAACAATGCTCTTACAATGTCACTGAGTCTAAAAGCTGGAATTGCCAACCCTGTACCACAATAGGAATACCTTCACTAAGACAACTCCAGCAATTCAGAATGGTAGCGCACCATCATTTTCTCAAAGACAATTAGGATCTAAACCACATTACAGCATACCACAATTTGCAACAGAACACAACAATTCAGTCACTGTTCTTATGCAGCTGCACATACATCTAGTATTGGCATGGTTCTGCCAGAAAATAACAAGTTGCCAGGATACTAATTATGAGCTTTTGATTGTGGAAGTTTATACCTTCTCCTTTTACTTTGTTAGTTTGAAACTAAATCTTTCACAATGTGCTTCTTATTTCTTGCATACCAGCAATGAACTGTTACCCTCCATTTCTCTGTAATCTCTTCCAACCCTATGAAGTCCAAGAACTTCACATTGCTTTAGCTGTCTTCCTGACAATCCCAATTTTCTTTACCTTGTCTCAATCTTGCTTCCTATCCTTTAAATATCAACCATTTTAATCTTAATAGCAAGTTCAATCACAATGTGTCAATGCTGCAGCTGATTAGCTACCAAACCTAAATTAGCCATTACAGGATATCTAACAGCACCTACTTCTAGTTAGAACTACCGCTGTACTTGGAGGTTAATGTTATGTGTAAAACATCACTGAAAATGCAAACTGGTAACACTGAAGCAAGGGAACAGCAACCACCGAGTACCTAGCAGCCAAGCAACTGCAGCTCCTTAATCAAATTAGACCACTTGTGATATTAGACAATAAGTAAACTTTGAAGGATGTGCAAATTTGAGTGGATAAATTTGATGGAAAATCATGTACAAAAAGACATATAGAAGGAATGAATCATTCAAATTAAATAAGAAATAAAAGATATGAAATGATTTTAAAATTCTTGGCATTTAAAAACTGAAGGAGTGAAACTTTTATGCGAGCTCATATTCATTGCTGCTGATTAACCTATCCGGTAATAAATACAGCATTGTTGAAAAGGTACTTTAAAACAAGAAAGCCCCAACTCTGTGGCAAATTTAGTTCACATCTACCAAACAAATACATAAAACCACCATTCAACATATTTCGAATACTAGTGAAGACATCAATTTGCCAATTTAATATCTTGGCAGGGTTAAAAGTGGATAAATCCCTAGGGCTGTATGGGATTTAATCCATGTTGCTATGAGGGGCAAGGGAAGAGATTGCTGGGCTCCGGCTGAGATTTTTAAATCTTCACTGGCCACATGTGATATACCAGAAGATGGAAAATGTGGCTTCCTTTTACAAGAGCAGCAACAGGGAAAAGATCTGCCAACCTAACATCAGTAGCAGGGAAGTTATTGTAAATAACTCTGAGGGACAGAATTAATGATCACTTGGAAAGGCAAGGACTAATGAAGGGGAACTCTTGTCTGACCAATCTGATTGAAGCTTGTGAAGCTGTAACAAATATATTGATAAGGTCTCTGCAAATGTGGTTTACAGGGACTTCAGTAAGGCCTTTGACAAGGTCCCATTTGAGAGACAGGTCCAAAAGGTCAGGGCTCATAGGATCCAGGGCAAGTTGGTAAACTGGATCCAAAGTTGGCTTGTCAATAGTAGACAGATGGTGACAGTAGATGGTGTTTTTATGATTGGATGCCTGTTACTAGTGGTCTTCCACAGGGATCTGTGCTGGGACCCTTGTTGTTTGTAATATAAATGATTTGGATGTGATGTAGGACGCATGATCAGGAAGTTCATAGATGACAGGAAGACTGATGGAGTTATTGATGGTGTGGAGGGTAGACTTAGGCTACAAGGTGATATTCTTGAGTTGATAAAATGGGTTGAGAAATGGCAGGTGGAATTTAACCCTGATAAACTCATGATGCACTTTGAGTGTACTAATAAGGCCGTAGTACATACACTGTAGTAGTATCCCAGTGAGTGTTGAAGAACAGACGGACCTTGGTGCACAAGTAAGATATCCTTAAAAGTGGCAATGCAGATAGATAATGTGGTTGCTTGGCCACAATATTATACAACTATTTTGTACGTGCATTGTATTTGCCATGAATCTTTGAATTATGTTCTTACAGATATTACAATTTTTCTAAAGATAAGGCAATACATTAACATCAGTGAAGTGAGATGAAACATTGAAATAATGTGCATTTGATCATCATGTAAAAACATACCTTTTCCTGAGACACAAACTTAGGACTTCTGCAATCAACAGAACAGTAAGAATAGTCATAAGTAAATGTTTTTATCCGCTCTCGTCCAGAATCACCTGAATTTCCTTCTGGAATCTATTAAGAACAAAGAAATGAGTATCTAATTAAAATCTTTAAAATTTTAAATCATTTATTTGTTTCAAAATTTAGAGGTTATGTAGTATTTTTAAACAAAAACTGAAGTTTACACTGGTAAAGCTATCTTAGCTCATTTTCACCATAATTGACCCCAACATTTACATATAGTTCACAAAATATTCTGCATTTATCTGGAACATACCCATTGTAAGATGCAGCAGAAATCTGCTATAAATTTGAGAAGTGAAATGTTTTTACACTCACATGGAAGTACATTAATTTTGAATAGAAACATTTTTCACCTTAGTTCAATATACCCAGCAGAAATTAGTACTTTATAGGAACAAACAATTCAATCATCAGCGCAATATTTTATAGTGAACATCAAATCCCCTTCTGGAAAAAAGTGCTTGCACTGGATTAAAACTACTCTGGTCTTCAATACTAATAAGAAAATTGGGATATAAAATGTACATTGATTTACTGTAGCAAAATTCTAGGCATTTTGCTCTACACTTTTTAGACAATGTGGGTGCGCATATCCACATATCATTTCTTTCTTTTGTATGTTAGCATTATGACCTAAATTTAAAATTGGAATTCTTGTTCATTTACCCATTACTTTCACTCATTGCTGTAGAAGTTAAGAACATAATGGAGGCTGTCAGTTCAAAACTAACCAAGAACCATATCATTTAATACGCCATTGTACAAATGAGGTTAAATCAGGGCATTACATGTCTAGTTCACCACAACATTAAAAGATTTGATGTCACAAGCAAAGAGCTCTCCCAACGTGGTAGCAGATTCACTTGGCAATGTAGAGCACTTTATTTGGCATCTCAAACATTGTGTTAATCTACAGATTGTGACAGAAGGTGCTCCCAAATGAGGTATTATTGTTCTGAAGGATGAAAGGAGAAAAAAAATCTTGAAGATGTCAGATATGGAGGCTTTGGAGAGGGTGCAGAAGAGTTTCATTAGGACATTTGCCTTGATTGCAATATAGAGAGAATAAAAAGGGTTATCGTAGGATCAATGAAAAAAATGGATGTTTGTTGTACCTTTAAGTTTGTGATTGTTGTCTTGTTCCCTTCCATGTGTATGATGCATTTGGCATCCAGATCCCTTTCTCTGCACAAAATAATTAAGAAATTAGTAAGAATACGGCACAAAAAACACAATAAAAACATCAAGAATGCTCTGCTGTATGCTAATTTTAAGTCAACCAGGCAAACAATTTTATTTCCCACATTTCATTTTTCCCCTCTCCTTTTAAAAAAGGCAACATGTGATGAAAGCTTTTCCAAGCAATGACCTTCAACAAATCAACTCCCAATGCAGAATGATTTGTAAAAACAGATTTGTTCCATATACCCACCATCCTTTTATATGAAAAACTTGCCCCTCAGATCCCCTTTAAATCTTTCCCCTCTTGCTTTAAACTCCATTACCCTGAGAAAAAGACTGCAATCCCCTCATGATTTTATAAACCACAGCAAGGACTCCTCACAACTCATCTTCCTTCACTCCCGGGAAAACAGTCCCAAACTATCCAGTCTCTACTCATAACTTCTTCTTCAATCCCTGCAGCATCCTTGTGAATCTTTTCTGTGCCCTCTCTAGCATAATCACATCCTTCCTATAGTATGGTGACCAGAATTGCACACTAAATTCCGGGTGCGGTCTCACCGATGTCCTATACAGCTGTAACACGATGGATCAACTCTTGTACTTAAATGCCCCTTCTAATGAATGCAAGCATGCCATATGCTTTGTTCACCACTGTTGCAATTTTCAGGGAACGATGTATTTGTACCCTTAAGATGCTCTCTTCTACAACACTCACCAGGGCCCTTTCATCTACTGTGCAAGTCTTGCTCTCGTTTACTTTCCCAAAATGCATTACTTCACACTCATTAGAGTTAAATTCCTGGATCCCAGCTGCCTATACCCATCTTTTAAACCATGCTGAGTTCATGTATCTCAGATTCCATTATCAAATCTAGAGTTCAGGTGAAAATAAGGAAGTGAGACAGAAGTAAAAATGTTTAAATAATGCGGCAATACTACAGCTTTTGCTAAATATGTTTGCACCATATTATTTAGATATACTGAGCTATATAATACAAGGAACAAAACAGAGTTGGGGACTATCAAAAACAGCCCCTAACCACCTAGAGAGATCATGTTGCATTTAAATGCAAATGTTAACAGAGGAAGACAGATGGGTACTATTTGTTAGTAAATTCCTTTAAATTACATTAATATTGATATTAATATATGAGCTACAGCACTTTTGGGTATAACAAAGGCTTTCAATCCCAGTTTAAACAGGAACAATTTCAAAATTAAATTGCTTAGCATTAGTCATTTAATGAACATCAGTGGAACATAAGCAGTTAAAGCGCAGGATATCAGACGCAACCAAACTCCAAAGACATTGGCATCAAGCATCAATCAGACCATCATGACAACTGAAGAATGTCAGTAATGATTCTATAGAAGAATACCCTTGTTTCTCTTATTTTTTTGCAATGATCTGCTTTAAAGCTGTTGGCAATTAAGTGACAGCTTCAAAAAGCTCCAGAAGTAAATGTAATGCATAATCCAAGTAAAATACTAGTTTACAATTGCCCTAACATGCATATTGTATAGAATTTTTTAAAACTTGCACTTTTAAGCAGCTTCCACAATTTAAATCATCCCACCCAAACTGCCTTTCAGACTTTTTTTAAAAAAAAGCACAATTAATGATATAATCAAAGAAACATGGCAAAATGTTTGTGCACAGCGAAGTCGGAAAAGAACCAGGTCATTTGCTTTAATTATGTTAATTGAAGGATGAATATTGCCAGGGCACCAGGGCGAACTCCCCTGTTCCTTTTATCAAACAATGATATGGAGTCTCTAACATCCAAGGAGGGTGCTCAGGACACCCTGTTTAACGTCTCTTACAAAAAGGTTTCAAGTTTTCCTTCAAGTGTTCATAACTGATTAAAAATTAACTTCATCTTGGAAAGCTATAACTTTTTAGGAAAAAAAAGAGTATTTTCTCTGCCTCTTCATTTTGATAGTTATAAATGCACATCAATCTCTACTAAAACATGTGCCACACAACTGGGATTCCTTATAGTGTTCAAAAAAAAACACACCAACTCCCACATTCTGCTTCTCGGTTTTACAGTAAGTCCCAAAACTTGTATCATCGCTACTTCTGTTCAGACTCAAATTCTTCAGCATGTGGTTGATTCCTTGGTAGTGCTCCATGAGTAGCACAGTGGCAATGGCAGTAGTGTTGCTATTTCCCAGCTTGAGCAACCTAGGTTTGATTCTGGTGCAGCCTGTGTGGAGTTTGCACATTCTTCTTGGACCACAAAGTGCTTCCTCAGGTGCTCCAGTTTTCTCCCACATCTCAAAGACATGCTGGTTGTTAGATGAATTGGCTATCGTAAACTGCTCAAGTCAAGTGACTGGTGGGGGAACCAAATGGGGACTTGGGAGAGAATAGGTTACAAGAACATAGGTAGAG
>JARFYF010000063.1:87395454-87409858 GCA_030265395.1 Rhina ancylostomus
ATTGTTCTGTAGAATGAACTGGCACAGAAGGAGGCCATTCAGTCCATTATGCCTGTGCTGGCTCTTTATGCTAATGTTTCTGCCTTGAACTATTGAATTTGCTTCCAGATCAAAACAATCACTTCAGTTCTTGGCATTTTGGGTATCAGGGAAGAACACACAGTGCTTGGATTTATACTTCACACAGAAGATGCTTGAGGCTGTTGGAGGTTAATCAACACACAGAAGTGGGGGGAGGTTCACTGCTGATGACATGATTTCATTCACAATTCTTAACAGATGAATCACTCCATGCAGCAAGACCTGAGCAATATTCAGACATGGTCTAATAAGTAGCAGGTAGTATTTGCATACAAAGTTGCCAGACAATAACAATTTCCAGCAGGAAAGAGTCCAATCACCAAAGTATGCCATTAAATTTTGTCACCATTGGGACATCCCTGAACATCAACATCCTGGGAGTCACCATTGACAGGAAACCCAGCTGGACTGGCCACTTAAATACTGTGGCTAAAAGGTCAGATCAGAAATTGGGTATCCTACAGGTAGTGACTTATTTCCTGGCATCCCAAAGCCTTTCCACCAACTAAGATAACATGAGATATCTTTATTAGTCACATGTACCTTGAAACAGTGAAATGCATCTTTTGCATAAAGTGTTCTGGGGACAGCCTGCAAGTATCAGTACAGTTCCAGCACCAACACAGCATGCCCACAACTTCCATGCATCTTTGGAATATGAGGAATCTGGAGCACCCAGAGGAAACCCATGTAGATACATGGAGAACATACAAACTCCTTACAGACAATGGCTGGAATTGAACCCAGGTCACTGACACTAAAGTGTTCACTAACTGCTACACTACCATGCCTGCCTACAAGGCAAGTCTGAATATGTACAAGACTGACACCAACCAGGACAAATCATTCTACTTGACTGATGCATTCTCTATAACCATCCACCACTAGCACAAAAGTGCTTTGAAAGCACTCACTTGGGCTTCTCCTGCAGCACCTTCCAAACTCATAACTTCTGCCACCAAGAACAAGAACCTTGTGGTGGCTTCTGCATACTTCCCTCCAGGACAAGCAACATTTTGAATTAGAATTACATCACTGTTCCTTCATCACCACTGGGTTTAAATCCTGCAACTCCCTGCCCAACAGCACTGTGGGAGTACTTTCTGTCAATGTTGAGCAAAGAGCAAGTTCACAGAGAACCTAAATGCAGTACACCAATACAAGACTGGAGTTAGGATACATCCTCAGGACAAACACAAGCAGCAACTAGAAGGAATCTTGCCTCAGAGATCAGAAAATGAATCCCAACACAAACTGGATCTTTAAAAAGGAAGAGAGAACACAGGACTGCTCTAGAGTAGACCACTCTAAGCAACTAAGAGCCAAAGTATACCAGAGGTAGACTAATACTCTGGCAACTAGTGCTAGAGAAACCCAGATACTTATGCTAGGCAACTGATGGGGCTCAGGTGTGTGTCATTATGTAATCAGTCCAGCATGGAATCCATGTGCTGTACAACAAGGCATTAAAGGAGCCAAATTGAGGGCCAGAACTCAGAACTATGACAGTTTCACCAGAAGGACTATGGTGGTTCAAGAAGGCAGGAGTACAAGGAGTAGACAATAAATGCTGACATTGACATTGACAGAAAGATCCAGAAAAAAATGAACAAGTGAAAAAAAATCATTCTTGAATTCAGCAATTCTTTAATTCAGAGGCTTATAAGGATTTTTTTTTTTGCAATAGTTCATGAAGGTAGTTTACCGTAACTTTCTCAAGAAAAATTAGGGGTGGATGACAAATATTGGCTTTGCTAGCGAAACCAATGTCCCGAAATGAATTAAGCATTGAGTTACATCATACTATGTCTATTGCTGACATCTGTGCTTAGAGGAGTGTCTAATATGATTCTATTATACTCAAAATATAAAGCATATTCCATGAAAGTAATAACAGAATCTAGAGCGGTAGGGCTGGGGAAAAGGTCATTTACAGAAAAGGTTAAATAAATAAACTTTTGTTTTGGTTCATGTTAGTTCAGTAAAACAAAACTATTGAACTTTCACTGAAATGTTTGATTAAGTCTATCAGCCCTATGAGATTCACTGCTTTCCTGGGTTACCCTGGGAATCTGCAGAGAAAGAGGATTCTCAGATAATAAACACAGAAAATGCCAAAAATACTCAGTGGTTTTAACAGCATCTGCGGAGACAGAAATAGAGTTAACATTTCAGGTCAAAGACCTTCCAATGGAACTGTGAAAAGTTAGAAAGAATGTTTTATGTTGCAGAGAAAAAGGTCAGATGGATAGAACAGAATAACAACGTGGAGGCCAGGAGAAAATGAATGACAGAAATGATGCTGGTGTTGACTGAGGGAGGCTGATGAAGGCTTGTCAATTGCAGCTGATCTGTCTAGAGGAGACGTAAATACCCAACAGGTCAGGCAGCTTCCGTGGACAGAAAAGTAGTCAACACTTCAAGTCAATGATGTTTCCTCAGAGCTCATCACTGCAGAGAATGAGGGAGGATGCTGAGGAATATCAGCCCTATCCTTCATCCCGAAACATAGAACATAGAATAGTGCTGCACAGGAACAGGCCCTTCAGCCCACAATGTCAAACTAATTAAACTGGTCGTTAAATGGCTAACTAAACTAATCCCTTCTGCCAACACAAGGTCCACATCCCTTCATTCTTTTCATATTCATGTGCCTATCTAAGAGCCTTTTAAGCACCTCTATCATATCTGCCTCCACCACCAGCCCTGGCAACATATTCCAGACACCCACCACTCTCTGTTTAAAAAAACTTGCCCCGCATATCTCCTTCTTAAATGCATGCCTCTAGCATTTTGACCCTGGGAAAAAGATACCGGCTGTCTACTCTAGCTATTGCCTCTCATTATCTCATGAACTTCTATCCGGTCTCCTCTTAGCCTCCGCCACTCCAGAGAAAAAATATTTCCAAATTCCCAGAGAGAAAAAAAGTCTTATTTTCCAAAAGATCGATGGCTTTATTGGTGCTTTCCTGTGTACAGAGCTCGGAAGTTTCATCACATTTGTTGTAAATTCCACCCTGCTCTCACTTTCACATGGTCCATCCCTGATTCTTCCTTGTTTTTACTTGACATCTACTTCCACTTCAGAGGAGAGGCTAGCAACCAGTATCCATTATTAGGCTCCAACAGCTATCTCGACAACTTCTGTCCCACCCTGGTTTTTGCAAGGGCTCCTTTCCATCCTTGGAGATCTTCCGGCTCCATCATATCTATTCCGAAGATGACACCTTCCACACCAATTCATCCAAGATGTCTCTTTTTCCTCTTAAGCATGATTTCCCATGGTTGACAAGGCTCTCAGCTGCATCCGTTCTATTTCCCTCACTTCTGCTTTAACCTGTCTCTTCCCGGGCAGAGCAAGGATTGGATTCCCCTCGTCCTCACTTTCCACTGCTCCACTCTCCACATTCAGTGGTTCATTTCCACAATTGCTGCCACCTTCAATGTGACCCCAGTACCAGCCACATCTTCCCCATGTAATTCCTTCACATCCTTTTCATCTAAATACAGCTACATTTAACTAAAATCAGCTGGTTAAAAATATGTAATGAATAATTAACAATTGTCCGCCAGAATGCTGAACTCGATTGAAGCAGGTAGCTTCACTATTCCTACACCAGGTCTAATCCCTCCTGGGGGTTTGCCACAAGTTAGTGCTTTGTGAACACAATGTCAGAGCACAATCTGGAAATTGTCACAGAACTGCTCACAATTTCCTAGCAAGTTCTAGCTCAGTTTAATCCATTGTTACTGTAAATTGTTGCAGACCTATTGTCAATATTACAGTAGTATTGTACTGGGGAAGAAGCTAATTAATGATTAGAAACGATTAAACACATCCTATCCAAGGGTGACGAGATTTGCAGCATCCAGCCTATATTCTGACTGACCCTAGCTGCCACGAGATGCAAGTGAGCTACAGCATTGGGTACAGGCTTCGCCAAGATTTTAAAAGCATTGTGAAAGGATTTACGATGGGAAAAGAATACAGAAGTAAAAATCAGACTCTGACAATATTGTGAGATGGCCATTATTACGTTGGCTGCTTTTATTGACCCCAGTTGACACCAAGTTCTACTGAAAGCAATGGAAATGAATTTCGGGTCAGGTTCATAATGTGCAGTTGTTACCCCACTGCCTTTCTCTGGATTCTCTGCAGAGACTCTTGGCTCCATTCTACATCAGACTCTCTTCTGCAAAGCATTTCCGATGTGATTGCCACAGTTTGATGGGCATAAGACCATAAGACAGCAAGCACAATGAACTGAGTTTTGAAAATAACTATGAGTTTACAGAAAGGTGATCCCATGGTCTACCAGATTGTGTGTATCCACATTAATTCTGAGCACAGAAATTTTCAGTGTACAGGCTTTTCCAAGGGACTCACACTGAGGCAAACAATGTTGCAGGAAAGTGACCAATTTAGTGAAAGAAATCCTCTGGCTACTTGAAACTTGCTGGTCTTCTGGTAGAAAGAGATGTCCACATATGAATATTGTGAACTGTGTGTCAAGGACACACAGAAGCCTGTGCAGCTGTCAAGAAGGTTCAATGAGAAAGGCCAGCTTTTATGGCCTTTTGCCCAGTGAGGGGCAGGAACCTGTGCAAGAATAAATCCCTCAGATTATGTGCTTAAAAAGTGGAGGTGAAGGAAAAATTTTATGATGAAGACATAATGTGAACAGAATGGTATGGCTTCCACTGAGAAAGATGGCGTGTGAATATACTGGAACAGTACAGCATAGAAACCTGCCTTTCAGCCCACAATGTTGTGCCAAACCAATTAAACTAGCACTGTATCACATGTTTGCAAATTTTATGAAAATGTCATATTTTTGAAATAAAGAAAAGATCCAATGTTTCCACATGTGCATGACGTTTGTGGTGCTTTTCTGCAGTAGAAGGTACAGGGACAGACTGGGAACAGCCCTAACGAACATGCCCACTTCTTGTTACTACCATCGTGGAGGAGGTAAAGGATTGATTCAGATACAGCTTCTTCCCCTCCGCCATCAGATTCCGAAACAGTCCTTGAACCTATGAACACTATCTTGTTATTCCTCGTTTACACCTTTATGTCTTGCACTGTACTGCTGCCACAAAACAACAAATTTCACGTCATTTAAATCAGTGATAATAAATCTGATTCTGATTCAATGTGTTCAAGCAAAGAGTAACTCCTGCCTAGTTTCACTGGACAGACAGCTACCACCAACCATTGCTGGTGCATGTATATTTAATTGAAAGCAAAGGCAATTTTTATCTTGTTGATGCAAATTAAGTTGCAAATGATCTGATCATGGAGGGAAACTGTTATCTCTTAATAAAGCTGTTGGATCATCAGTTTTAACAGGCATATGTAAGCGTGAAGGGAGATGAATAAAATACTTTGTAATGAACATAAAAATATTTTCTTCACATTTATAAATGTAATTTTGTTAAATTACATATTAATTTAACTAAAATGGAAAACTGATGTTAATCACCTCACATTCACATGGTATTTATGTATCTTTGAAAAAAGAAAATATGCAAATCCAAAACTAAATAGAGTTAATAGTTTCTAAATGATGAAATTTAGGTAAAAGTGTTAACTGCACCAAAACATTCTCCTGTGAGCTATATTTGGACAACCATGAAATAATCACCTAAAAATTATTTCAGAGTGAAAGGTAATACAGACTTCCTTGTGAACATGAGGAAAACCTGCACACATCTGGTGCCTTCTAGAATCTCCAGATGTCCCAAAGCTACCTCAGTGCACTCTGTACCAACTCAATGTAACTGCCCTGTATAATGAATTGACCTGTACGATCAGTATGCAAGACAAGTTTTTCACTGTACCTCGGTACAAGTGACAATAATAAACCAATACCAATACTTTATGCTCTTAATTACAAGACTTTGTTTTCTCTGGTGATTTTAATAGGGGCAATCAATGGGAAATGATGGAATTTTCACGAAACTCAAAAGGAATTTCAAGTGTGATCCCATTTACAGAGTTTGTGAATCTATTTGCTGAATTGTAAAGCTTGATATTTAAACTTCTGCAGGAATTGGGTGGCAATGACATAGAGTTTAGTGGAAAAATTGTTCCCCAGGTGTCTTCACTCTGGCATTTTCCAGTATCACACCAATGGTATGAATAATTCTTGTCTGCTCCTATTTCAACCAAAACTGGAGTACTGGTAATTTTGACATAATGGACTAGAAATTCATTCACATAACCCCATCAAGGCATTGTGCAGTTAAAAATTAGGTCAAACCAAATAAAGATAATTTTGCATTAATTTCTGGGTGTTTTGGAGTTGATTTAATCCATCAACAAGGTTTTCATTCTCTTTTGCATTTATTTTCTAGCATAAAACTTTCCCAAATGTTGTCAACAGTAGTGCAAACACAAAATTTGTCTGCAAAGAACTTTTCAATCTTACTGATCTGAAAAGTGACATTTCTTACTTACTGACAAAGCAATCAGATTTTACTCTGATTTAGCATGGTGTTTTATAGGGAAACCTGTTAATGCTGTTCTGTGACCCCTATGGTTGAAGTCTTCAGTCTTTATATGACCTTCATAAGAGTTTTAGGGTGACTCACAACACTGCTTTAATATAAAACACTGACACATTTCCAGGCCAGCACATCTTGATTCTACCTCCATATGTTTGATGAATGCTGTGCTGCAGTAATCAATATGTTAAACTCAAGCTTTATTTTTACCTTAAGAATATCTTTAACTTTCACCTGCTGTGGTTCAGCACACTCATATGTAAAATGGTGGATTTTGGCTTAAAATCTCACTCCAGGAATTTAAGCATGATATCTAGCCTGATACCTGATACTTCACTGAGGTGGTGAAGGAATGTTGCAATGCCTCGTGTCTTACTTTATGAACGAGGTGTTAGACTGCATGATCAGTACTGATAGGTTGATCCTTCTGTCTGGTTTTCAGTGATTGGTCCATTGACCACCAGTAGGTTTCACCTACTTGTCGACCAGGGCTAATTGACCTGGTATCATTTTGAATCTCTGCTCTTTATTCACTCTCGTGGGCCTAGTTGGTCAATAATTTCATCCTGAAGAAGAGCAACAGGAATTGTCTCAGAAGCCTTGACAGCATTGATCCCTCCATCAACCTCAGTGAAACATCATCATGTTGCTATTTTTGAAACTTGTGTGTAAAGTGCTACTCTATTTCCACTATTACAACAGTGGCTACACAGATCAGCCACAATCTGATTGAATGGTGGAACAGGCTTAAGTGGCCAGTGTGTTGTACTCCTGTTCCTATATGTCTGTTTCCTTTAAGCAGTGCTCTCTTTCCTTGGATAATAACAAATTCCCATCACATAATAGTGAAATGGTGCTAGGAGATGTAATAAATAATGTTTTATGTTTGTTGGTCAAATTCCTATTCCTCATCTGAAAGTTTACTCTGGGCATCAACAAGCATTATATTCACCTATACGTGTGGGTTGTGCTACCTAGTTCTTGAATTGTCCAAGAGTCAGACCAGATTGGATATCAGTTCTCCCCATTCCAGCTGCCAAGTATTTCATCAAATTACTTTGTTCCTGAGATAACTGTTTATTAGCGTAGGGGGTTTTCCTTTCTTATGCCCCATTTTGGAACTGCATCCTGCATGATCAGAACTGATAGGTTGATCCTCTTATCTAGTTCTCTGTGATTGATCAGTTGACTATTGGTAGGGATCACAAGTGTGTCATATCTACCAGGGCCAGTCGACCTGGTACCATTTTGAATCCATGCTTACTTTCAAGGGTTTTATCTCTCAGTTTTGACAGCAAGTGGTAGCTAGTTTCTCTCTTGTGTTGGATTACGGTCCAAATTGCTATTTAAATTGTTATTTTTCTTGTAGTTTAACTTTCTTTATGCTTGCTTATATGTTTGTATGATCACCTGTTTATCTGTATATTTTCATTCGATTTTCAGCAATTTGTAGTATAGGTGGTTCTGTACTTCTGTAGTTTCTTTGTCTATAGGACTGAAATGTCATGGCAGCTTAAATCAAGACTGTCCTTGTTCACACAACTGTTCCTATCAGGAAAAAACTCCCTTATCTAACCAGCTTAAACTAGTTTGCAGTATGAAAGGAAAGCACGTGCTCAAGTTCCTTTGTTAACTCTTGTTACTTGCCTTGTTGTACAGGCTGATTCTGTCTGACCTGTACTCTGATGAACATCTAATAAAATGGCTGTAACCATAAGATTTGTGCTTCATTTCTGACTTCTGATGAACCTACTGGACAATATCATCTCCAGATCCAGCACTTGTTTCTCAGGATAGTAAGTGGACAATGCCTCATCCCATGGCCCTGATGTTTCCAAGAAGCAGTTCCATGATACATAGAGTCACAGAGAGCTACAGCATAGACATATACCCTTTCACCCGCCAAGTCCACACAGACCATCAACCACCCATTTACACAAATTACTTGTGCATATGGCAATAAACACGACTTTGTTTGACTACCCCCCCACCCTCAGATTCAACCACTCACCTACAGAATGGTGACAGGCAATGGCTGTAGTAGCTGTACCACTGAGTCACCCTCAATGTTCTCAGACATTGTTACTCTGTCTTTATCAATCCTTCACCCTCTGTTCCACCATCTTGTGACATTCAATATGCTCCTCTCTCATCTCTCTTTTTCACTTCACTTATACATCATGGTTAATTAACAGATTACACTTTCCTTCAGGCACATATTTTGCTCAAACCTATTTACAAATTCCCTCTAAACTTCTGTGATATATCATTTAGATTTAATATGTTAAAGGCAGTCCTCTACACGTAGCAATAGTGATTTTGTCTTCATTAGTAAGTCATAAATTTGCTTTACAGGAACTCAATTAAATTTTTCTGAGAAATCCTGATTGGAAGAAATCTAATATAACCTAATTAGAGGAAGCTTTATATGTATCTGATTTCAATTAGATTGGATATTCTGGATGTTAATGAACATTTGCTACTCAATATTTGGTTATTTCAAAGAGCAATTCATTATTTCACCTTCAAAAGCTTTAACAGGAAAAGTCTTGGAAGTTACAAAAACTCAACACAACTACTTTCATTTCACTAAAAATGGGGTTTGTCTTCAACTTAATTCTGTTCAGATTCTGAGATAAAATTAGAGAATGCAAGGTGAATTCAGACACCATAAGAACAACTTAGGTCTTTTGTGGAAAGGAAAAGTTTCAAATGAGGACAAAGTTGGTTCTGGGATATGTACTAAAGGTGGTGCATACTGTTTGTTTCAGAACAAATAATGCAAATGAATGATAATCTGAAATCAGGAAAGAGATTTGTAAATAGATGTCCCATAGTATAGTATTCAGGTTGATATTTCAGGTCTATACTGATCACAAAAAAATTGAATAGCACAATCCTGATGTCAACATCCAGTTGCAAACCCAAGTGAGGAAGAGCTTTGATTAGCTGATAAATGGAAAAGGACATCGTGATAATAAGAGTATGATATGAATCATTTTGTTGCTGATGTGGAGGAATTTTCCAACCAAGGGATAAAATAATCATCCTACAACCTAAAAGTATGATTCCTATCACAAAGACGGTTACTTCAGACAATACAAGATTCAGTTCAGGTGTTATCGAGACCAGTCAGATTTGAATGTACTATGCCAAAACTGAAGCACACTTTACTTTTGAATCTCTAAATAATGGTATAAGTTAAAATAAAACAGCTTAAGGAAACAAAAGTACATGAACCAGATTTAATTTATTCAAAGATACCAAAGGAAATAGGAGAGCAGGGCTGTCACCTTGATTGTTAATTTCAACAACTGACTCATTACAAATGATATGTGGCCCCATAACATTGAGTTCATTTTAAAAATATGTCCTTTATAAAGGTTACAAGAAATTTCACTATTATCAATCATAACCCAGCAGGTCTATGAGTTGTTGGAAGATATTTCATAAACAGTTGTTTGACATCCAGATTCTATTTGAAATGTATCAGGAAGTTCTGATTTATGTTACTTCCATTTATACAAAGCTTCTCATACAGCACCTCATAAGGTGTTAAATGTATCAGTGTCAGGAAGGGCAATATGTCAAGGTAAATCTAAATTGGTTGCAGGGCTAGAAACAAAGAATGGTTTTAACTGGGGTGACATTGCAATTAGGTCCAGCCACTAATGGGTTTATGTGCCAAACCTAATTATTGTGGTCATCATAATCTCCAGCTGTACATAGACCATGAGGTAATTACATTTGTAGATGGCACCAAATTATATGACGGAACAGTACCTTAGAAGGGGAAATGGTTTGGAAGTCAATTTTGATAGAGTGAGAAAGGTAGTCCGATATTGACAAATAGTTTTCACACTAATGCCAGCTACACACATGGAATTGAAAATAATCTGATCAGTTTGCTTGCAATGCCTTATCTCCTGAGGGTGAAAAATATAAATGAACAACCAATACTTGCTGAACATTGTGTCTGTTCTAGGCATCACACTTTAGAAAGGATGTGAAGGCTTTGGAAAGGGTAAGAAGGAATTTACAAATTTGTACCAGTGATGAGGGATCATGTGGATAGGCTGGAGAAATTGGCCTTATTTCCCTTAAAGCAGGGCTAAGAGGGGACTTTTTTGAAGTATTACAAATCATAAATGGTTTAAATGAAATAAAGAGAAATTATTTCCACTAGTTGAAACATAACTGACCATAAGGCATGATTTTAAGGTGATCAAAGAAGAACGTTAAGATAGGTAATGCACTCCTTGGTTGGGTGATTCAACAGTATTCTACAAAAGGGAATTGGATAAATGTCTGAAGAAGAATAAATTGTTGAGATATAGGTAAAGAATGGATTGCTCTTCACAAAAGCTAGCATAAGCTTGACGGGCCAAATGACCTTTTTTCTATAATTCATTCTGCCTTAAAGGTGCAGACTCGCAGGCTCCACAATTTCTCAACACAGTAAAGCAGATTTAGTGCTAGATCAAAATGTGTAGATGACCTAGTTTTGGTGATGTTTTTCTGAAACATCATGCTGTGTTTTTTTTGTGTAAATTAGGCAGGATAACCACTTTGCTCATGAATGAATTGAATTAAGGATCAATCTATTTTTGTGGTTGTTGTCTTACAATATTCAGTGTAAATCTCAACTTCAACACAACACACATTCCCTGTTGGCTCTTTCAGTATAAAAATTCCTTGGATCTTTCCATAAAGCAAACCACTAACAACCTTATGCCAGTAATTTTCCTTGCATCCCTAGTAATCACCTGCGTGCTGAATTTTGGGCTTTGTCTAAGCCCCCAAAATGGAAATATCCTTGAGTTAAAATTTCCAGGTCACGTCATGAGATTCATGAGGATTTTAATGTCTTCACAACTCCCACATTTCTCTCCAACATACCCTCCACTGAGTTAAAATCATAGTTATATATTTGTTTGGTCAAGGATTTAAGATTACTTGAAGATGTTTATGCATTGAATGAGTCACCATATAATTGGTTGGGATTATTATTTCACTAACTGAATAGCTCTACTTATCATGCTCACCTAGTAAGAGATTGGGAGGTTCAGATTATATATTTTACTCCCTGTGAGTGTATATATTAACTGTTATTATTGTTAACCCAATCTCTTTGCACCATATGTATAATCACTAATGTTATGTATATTAATTGAAATTAATTTGAAATTCAATAAAAAGATTGAAAAAGAAAGCAAGCATTCCCAACCTTGCCTGATCCTTAATAGTGAGGTTCAGGTGTCAGAGTATTATGCATTGGGATAGTCAGTGCAAGACCCACATAGTAAAGACGAGAAATAAATCATTGACAGTTGGCATTCCAAGCCCCCAGGCTTAACCGGCTGTTAAAGTTGAATGTTTCTGAACACATTTGGAATTTGGATGTATTACCATAACATTTAAGTATGCTTAAAAGCACTCAAAAGTGAAAATGAACTAAAACTTAGATTTGTCCTTTGCGGGAATGAAACTGTTGTTCCTGCAGCAGATCTAACTTGCCAAAAATTGTCCAGATGGATTCCAAGTTGATACCAGTGAATTGCCAGTATCTTCATGTTCCACCACTCCAGCATTAAAGCACGCTCTTGAAAAGCTGCAAGCTTTTATGACAACTTCAGCTTTTCACAAAAAGCTGAATTCTGTTAGTTTGGGGTTGGTGGGGGCAGGGGTGGAATGGTCAGAGTGAATGCGGGATGCCAGTGCTATAAATTTAACTGCAAATATCTGCCAAAACTGAGCCATTGATAATTTTGACCTCTTGTCTCTTACTTCTTATAAGTAACATAAATGGCTAGTAAAGAGCCTCTTATTCAAAGATGATTACAGATTTTTTCTTATGACTGCTATAATTCCCATGAATTGAACTTTTCAAGAGATGGATAAGAATGTAATCCTAACTGAATGGAATAATTTACTACAGTAAAGGGTATGCATCATTTTAATATATTTTTAATTGAGAGGACCATGTTGAGGTGCAATTGGGTGTAGCTGAGTTTGGTTGGAATGATTTTATCACTTTATATCAAAGATGGCTCAGGTATAGCTTTTGAAATTGTCCATAAATATTTTAAACTTCACAAAATACTTTGTTCTGAGACCTTCTTCAAATTCAAGTCCTTTAATGTCCTGGAATTTTATGCTGGTAATGAGTCACCTGCACTAATTACTCTCTCATCTAATAAGTCTACACTTACCTGAAAGGAATCTTCCAATGACAGATTGGTTCCTGAAGCTGGCCGTGGTTGATCGGCAATGACTGGCCAAGCGACACTCCCAAGCCGAACGGCATGTCAAAGCTGTCAAACAGCTTGTATTGTAAAAGAAATAAGTGGCTCGGTTTTAGCAGATGTTATGTCCCTGACATTCACAGACATTCAAAAACTATTAAAAGTTAAGCATACCATTAAAAAACTTAAAAGTCCAAAAGTTAATAATTATTAAATACATTTAAATTAACAAATAATTCAAGAAGTATAACCCTGAGCTCTCTCCCTTTCTACTGGGATGAATAGAGTCATTGAAAGCAGGTGTTTTGCCTGACCTGGTGCATGTTTACCAGGCAGATCTCCCATGTAATTACTGGGAAATAAGAAAGTTTGTGCACTGCTATTCCACTCCTGGAAGTCCAACATTGAACCATAGTCTGGAAGCTACTGATGAAAATCTTTAAAAAGTTTGAGACTTCCATATTTGGAAAGGCAACAGTTACTTTTGGCCACCAAAATTTCTCAGGAAAATCCAAACCTGTTTTTTTTCCAATTTTGAGTCAAAATTGGCAACATACCTTGGAATAATTCCAAAGGATGTTTGTAATTTAAGAGGTACAATTTAAACTTCTAAGATTTAATAAATTTCAGGAATCTAAATATCCAGAAAAATAACCTTTATTCACATTAGAAATTACATACAAGTATAATTTAAGACTGACAAGCAATGAATAGAAATTATTGTTTAAGCTGGTATCTTGCATGTTTATTATGTTTGTACTTGGCAGCTTTGAGAAATACATATTACACAGTATAACAGAGTCTTAATTATTTGGAATGCAAATGTGGTGAAGCAATTCCACCAGAATTTGTTTTGAGTGGTGAAATGTAGCATTGAGAGGTAAATTTTTCTCTTACAGTTTTATTCCAGTGAGCATAACATCCTAATTTTGTTAGATTCAGCCACTGGAATGCATAAGCAAATATTTACCAGAAGGAGATACAGAAATGTAATTATATAAAATGATATTAACTACAGGATAAAACAATTAAAATACAAAGATTATTTGTGCATTTCCTTGTTTGAATAATATCATAATCCATTTTCTTAAGTTCATCTTTTTTTATTAGTTGCTAGGACTTGAAATGAATTAGTAGTTTACTCAGTGAAATAGATTTAAATGGCTGTTTCCTTGGGCACATAAGTAAACAAAGAACCTTTTGGGGGTTACTTAAATGTTCTAATTTATATATAGTTTCTTTATTTTAATTATGCACTTTTTAGTTTCCATGCTAATGGGATGGGTATCTTTTTATTTATTCATTCAAGAGGTCACAGGCAAGGCCAAAATTTATTGTCCCAATTTCAAATGAAATGAGAAAGCAGTGTAAGAGTCAATAACACAGATGGATGTGGAGTCACATATAGACCAGATATGGTAAAGTTGGACATTTCCTACCCTGAAGGACACCAGTGAACAAAAAGGGGTTTCACAACAATTGTTTATTTCTATACCTTTCATGACCTGGACTTTGCTGGCAAGGTCTGTCACAATGTTGAGCAAAGAACAAGCTCACAGAGACCCCAA
>JARFYF010000063.1:87451382-87461546 GCA_030265395.1 Rhina ancylostomus
CTGATTAGCCATGATCATATTGAATGGTGGGGCAGACTTGAGGAGCCAGGTAGCCTACTCCTTCTATATTCTTGTGTTCTTCTACTAAATAGTCCCAGGAAGGAACAGATATGGAAGTATCAGGAATTTTGTTAAACTCAATTCACTAGTTATTTTGCATAGTATCAAGACTGAATGTAATTCTGAGGTGATTCTGGAATAAAGGACAGTCTACAATTTCAAGACATGCATTCTGTCCTTATTTTTACAGACGGATAAAAAAAATGTCTGCATCGGCAATTATAAGGGGAAAATCCTGCCTAAGTTGCTGGGTTCCAATTACCCTCTCACATTTGGTGGCTGATGGGGGAGGAGAGTTGGGAGGGTGTGTGATCAAGGAAAGAGGTGTAAGGAAAGAAAAAGAAGAGGAAGTGAGCAGAGGAAGATATGAGGGGGGGGAAAGTAAAAGGTGAGAGAGAGAGGAAGAATGTTGGGTAGAGGAGAAAGTAGTAAGGAATGGGGAGCAGTGAAGGTGGGGGTGGGTGGGCAGTGAACCTCCTGCATTTCTTCAGCAGCTTTCAGAACCTTAGGATGTCCTGAAGCAATCTATGGTTAAATAGATACTTTTTAAGTATAGTCAATGCAGTGATGCAGGAAATATGGCAGCCAATTGCACACTATAAGTACCCACAAACAGCATTGTATTAATGCCCAGATTGTCTGATTTATT
Source organism: Rhina ancylostomus (assembly GCA_030265395.1). NCBI lineage: Eukaryota > Metazoa > Chordata > Chondrichthyes > Rhinopristiformes > Rhinidae > Rhina > Rhina ancylostomus. The sequence continues at coordinate 87,452,092 of JARFYF010000063.1, forward strand.
ATTGATGCTAAATGAGAAATGTATAATGTACAGTGCTCCAGGGAGACTGCCATGTTGCAGGGCTCCAGGGACATCTCCATGCTCTTCTTCAAAGTTGAGCCATGGAATCTTTCACATCACTGAACGGGTAGTCAGGACCTTGATTTATCATCTACCTCAGAAATGCATTGGAAATTTTGTGTTCAGTTCAGGGCTTAAACTCCAAAACATTCTGACACAGAGACAGGAGTGCCACCAACTAAATTATGGCTTGCACATCAAATCCTACATCCTGATACCATCCCAGCAAATCTCCTCAGCATCATTTCCAAGTGTGACACTCTGACTTGGACATGCTACTCCAGCTGTGCACTTAGATATTTGGGATTTCCAGTAGGAAGCACATAGTAGGACAGTTTGACATGTATGTTTCTTTAAAAAAAAGAAGCAGCACTGCAGCAATCGGAATAACAGTTCTTGAATTGTAGCAGGAATAATATGAGAGGATCTATAAATACTTTGGTACAATTTACCCACTTGGTTCTTTAAAATTTATCACATTATACCATGCACGTTATTGATATTGGCAGGGCAAAGAAAGGTTGAAGGAAATGGAAATGGTGGAAAAGACCATGGCAACAGTATGATGAAGTGTATACTGCCAGACTTTATCCCCTTAAATTTCTGGGCAGGCAATTATTAGTAACACTGTGCCCTCAGTGAATGTGTCTGTCTCCTTAACCAATGAATTTTAATGATTGAAATGAATGAAAGAAGGACTTAGAAGAAGGGCAAATTCAACTTCAAATTAGGAAAAGAGGGAGAAATAGAGACAGGAGAATCAGATCTGATGAAGCGAGGGGTAGAGGTAAAAAAGGGAGGGAAAATTGAAAAATTCACACTTAGAATAACTTTTTAAAAAATTTGTAAATACAACTCCCTCCCTGGAGGGATGAGAATCCAGAATTTTAACTGATCATTTTCTTTTTTCTTCTTTCATCTGACATAAAATTACATTTCTATGATTTACTGCCCAGTGTAATCTCTCAAACTGTATATTCCATTAACCTCCTCTGGGCATTTGTAAATTTTGCAGCTTTAGGTAGAAACTGTGGTGGATAGTGGATGCCACATTCACACAAGTTACCTGAGATAACAGAGAATGCTGGACGTATTCAGCAGACCAGGCTGCTTCCATGGAAAACGGTTAACTTTTCAGGTCGAAGACCCTGCTCTGCTCCACAATGGGACTTCTGTCTGTCTCTCTTGCTGAAGGGTTTTCAACCAAAAATGTTAACTCTGTTTCTCTTCCCGCAGATGAAACCTGCCTGCTGAGTTATTTTCTGTTTTCATTTTAGATTTCCAGCATCTGCAGTTTTATTTTTGATTTTCAAGTTATCTGAATGTTTCTTTTATGACATGTTGTTCTGAAGCAACCATATCCTGAACCTGTTCTATAAGGCTTGACCCATGATTCCCTATCAAGTACAAAAGGGGGCTAATTTGGTGTATAATGAAATTCTGCAGGAACATTCCTGAGATTTCCCAGTGGCAGTCCCATTCCTTTGCAGAACACAGATTTGATTCAGTTTTGTCTGTCTTCTTCAGAAGCTTATGAACTTCATATACAGATATTGTGTGACTTTTAAGCCCCTGAATCTTCATCCTATTCAGATCGTTGGTTTTCAGTTGATGAAACAAATGACTACATTTCTTATCATCAGCTCTCGTCTTCATTGACAGTAGCATTAGGGTTTTTGGTCTTATGTCACCTGATTTGATGGTTGAGAGTACAGGAAGTTTAAATGTATGCCTTTAACCTACCAACATTTTGAGTTTCAGTAGACTGTTAAATATGGTGTAAAGTTCATTGACAATTATCACATTGCCAGATATGGCTCAGTAGGTAGTACTGTTGTATTTTAATTTCTCACTCCAGAAAAGTTTCTGAAGCTCTAATGAAATACTGAGGGAATGTTGTATTGTTAGAGATGCCATATTTCAGATGAGATGTTAAACCAAGGACCCTTTCTACTTTTCAAACAGCATCACAACTAAAAGGAAGTCTGGTCATTTGTCACATTCCTACTTGAGGGAGCTGACAGATGGAAATGATTGCTGCATTCCCTACATTAAAGAATGGCAATGCTTTAAAAATTCGCACTTAGCTGTAAGATGATTTGAGATATTTCATGTTCATGAATGTTGTTATTTTTAATCCAAATATTTGTTATTTTTTTAGACCATTTACTTCGTATAACTCATTGGAACTAGCTTAAGGGGTGATCTATGTGCAAAGGCAACAACTTAATGGGGAGATGAAGTGAACAAGAGCAATTTGCAAGGGTACTAGTGAAGAGTGGAAATAATTCATCAATCCATGGCAATTCACAACTTAAGAGCAACTCTTCCCTGCCAGATGTTGCCATCACATTTATGCATTAGTCAAAGTGGGCATTGTTTCCACACTGTTACTTATTTACACAATCTGCTCCATAATGTGAATGGACCAGCAGCTACATCCCATTTGCGAGTGCCAAATTTCAGCCTAAAAATAACTGGTCTTTTTGGATTGGTAATCAGCACATTAAACTCTGAGAGCAGCCCTGTTGCCAGAGAAAGTTGTTAAAAAACAAATAAAACACCCAATCATTAGACTGAATCCTTGCTGAACTGAATGATTTTGCTTGCTCGGTGACTTAAGATCGTTCACCTTGCATTCATTCTCTGCAATTGTGCAGCTATTAACTCCTCCACCCCACCCCTTGAACTGTTCCATGTGGCCATTTGTCAAAGAGTAGAAGCAAAGAACATGTTGATACTTGCCCTGAAGCAATAGTGCTAGCACGTGTGGCTTGAATCTAGTATTAAAACACAGGTGGATTTGCAAAATAATTAAAGCATTTATGTTTCCACAATCTTGTTTTTGTCATCCATTTACATCACAATAATATTGCTATTTTTCCATTCATGTGGGAATAATTACAGTGTGTAATTCACAAGGCTACTGAACCTCTTAAAGGCCTCTATCTATTGCACATTGCTCTCCATTCATTGTATGATTGAAGTACATGTATATTAGCTTGGACATGTCTAAATGGATGCCTGACTCTTTGCCGAAAACTTCAAACATTTTTTTGGAGAAGAAATGTAGGGAAATAAATGTGAGCCAAGAAATTTGATCTACTGCCACCTGTTTTTCATGTGCAATGCTTGGATGGAACTGATTTTAGCCAGTGCAGATCACACTTGCATCACTCCCAGAGGAAATCACACCCATTGGAAAAGTGGCCTGGGTATTTCCTTGATCAATTCACCTTTGCATGGCTGATGTTTTCCTGATGTTGGTCGTGCCTCTAATGACATCACAAGTCACACACTGCATGTTTTCTCCACACCGACGTAAATTAGAGCTTAATGGTACAAATCACTACCTTTGTTGAACTCTAACAATACAACTAGGAGTGCATAGTGCTCCTTTGTTGCTTTTATGTCTCCTTAAAGGGACACTCTGCTGACATCAAGCAACTTCAGAACTCTTAGTGGTCTTTCCAAAAACCTTACACAGTTGACGGAGTATGCTAAAACAAACAGGGATGATTTTTTTCAGCGTTTAGATGCTAAGGTCCTCATTCCACAGGCACCTTAATGGTGCTCCACTGGAAACACTCTATTAGTCACCTTTCAAGCTGAGACAAGGCAGGAGTAATGCCAGCAGCTGCCTTACCAGTGTCAGCTTTCTCTGCACACTTCTGGATGAATTTTTGACCTAAATGTGGATATATTCAGCAGTGCTGGTGTGCTCAGAATCATTTTTAATAGAACAAAATACAAGCATGACAAGTCATAATATTTTACAGACTGTGATGCCTTTCCCATTTCACTATCTTATATGTTGATTTCAAAGATTTAGTGCTTAAACATATCATCCAGACTGTGGCTTTGTTCTTGCACCAAATGCAAGTGTTATTCAGGAACGGTGAGAAATGAGTTCTCTCAGGTGATTGGCTGGGTCTGAGCAATGGGAGAGGGCAAGTATTGGATAAAGATCTCAATGTGGGAGCAGAGTCTAGAATGCACAGGATGCAAAGAGATACACACTGATAGTACATTTATTTACCTTATCGCACTTAATTATTTTTCCTTCTACATTGTCAGCTTACTCCATCCCAGAGAATTTTTGACATGGGTAGTATGAGAACATAAGGAGAAAACCACATGGCTCCTCAAGTCTACACTACCATTCATTATAATTACTATTGATCTGATCTTGTACTGAACACAACTTCCTGCCCTTACACCAGAATCCTAGAGTTCCCTATAGCATTTATTAATATGAAAAAATGTGATTGTTAGAGAAGGTAGAAAGAAGATTTACAAAGACATTTCCAGGATTTTAGCATTTCAGCAATGAGGAAAGATTAGCTAGGCTGGGATTGTTAAAGAGAAGAGACCGAAGAGAGATTAAATTGATGTTTTTAGAATTACAAAGGCCTGTGGCAGGATGGATAGGAAGGACGTATTTTCCAGTATGTGGAGAGTAATAAAAGAGGGTGTGAATTTAACATAAAAGCCAGAAGGGTGAGAGAGGAGATGAGGAGAAACTATTTCACTTGGATGATGGTCAGGGTCTGGAACTCATTGCCTGAAAGCATAACAAAGACAGAAACTTTCATGGATGTGCACTTCAGATGGAGTACTTGTGAGGCAATAAACCAACAGCTGGAATGTGAGTTATTGTAATAAATCTCCTGTACTCCATCCAAGGTGGGGGTCACATGCATGTGGATGGATGAATTGAATGCTATTCTTGACTTCCAATAGAAATTCTGGTATATGAATCATGAGCAGAGATGCAATGGAACTCTGCCAGTACCTAAGCCATTTCATGGTTCTGTTTCCCATCCCACCCTAATTTTACTCTGGGCCACTGATCTTAGTCATGAAAATTGTACTTTAGGAATCACGATAAAGAAGTGGTGAAGATCCTGCAGTAATCTTAACCAAAGTTGAGATTGAGAGCCTTTAGTTTATCACAACTTTGTTGCATTTAATTATCTTCTTCTGAAATATTTCCTTTGAGTTACAGCTGGTCTACCAGTAAGTGTATAATGCCAAGACCAAGAGAAGAACAAGGTGGCAGAATTTTTATTTAAATGTAGAACTACTTGAGAAACAGAATGACCTACCAGAAAGAATAGCTGAAACTCAATCAATGATAGCTTTTAAAAGAGAATTGGTTAAATACTTGAATTAGAAAAATTTTGAAATTGGCTGGAAACAAAAGGGTGACTCTTCCCAGGAGTCGACATCTGATGTACTAATCGATCTTCTTCCACTAAATCTTGCGTGTGGGTGATATTCAGCTGATGTTTTGCAGCTGTAAATTGGGTGTAAGACTTCTGGATTTTATGAAACAAACTACTGTGTCTAGACTGGAATTGTGATAGATTCCTTGAGAATACTATGTACCTGTCTTTGGATATGCTTCAATTTATAATATCTTGCAGTCTGAATTAAACTGATTTGTTTTTCTTAGCTGAAAAATATTGAAATGATTACCAGTGTTCAAAAATACTTATAAAACATTGGCCAATTCTTCTATCTTTCAGAAAGGCTCACCTACCCGGTTCAATCACATAGCTGCCATACCACCTCTTTTTCGTAGGTTCAGCCTTTGTCGAGCCAAAACCTCAGTGGAATATCAACGCTTTGTAAGTACTAACCTAAAGGCTAAAATTTAGCGCTGGTCATATTTTGGGTGGGCTGGTGCAAGGTGGAGCAGACAGGACAGGCAGAGAGCCATCAAACTCAGGGTTACCACTGAGACATAGCAGGCAGAATTTGCATCAGACCTTTGCACCCATAACAATGATAGTTAGTAGTAGAAGTGGAATATTTTTGCCTTGTTTTGGAAACGCAGAGGTTTTGCATTATGTTCTGATGCTTTGTTAGCATCATGAGCTGAAATGTATTTCCTCACTTGCATTCAGCTGCAAGCTGTTATGGAAGTAAAGACAAGATGGTCTTTAACTTCAAAACAATTTGTATCAATACAATAAATTACTTGTGAGATCAGACCTTCCTGTAATAAAATATTATGCAATAATGAGTCATTCATTTCCACATTTATATTCTGCATGGCAATTGCCTCCTAGTGTAAGAGAACTCCCTTGAAACACTCCAGTATAGATGGCTCACTACGCATTATGTTGCCTTTAATGTAAGTTAATTGAAACTAACTGAAATCTATTGGCCTTTACAATCCTTGTCACTCTGAGATAATTCAGACCAGACCCTTGGTATATGGCTTTGATGATTAAAATGTTCGAACAAATCCAGTCACACACACATGTCAATGTATTTTGTCAACATACATAAAGGGAAATTATTACAAGTTTTTTCATGGATGAAAAGAATTGCACTTTTTGAAAAAAATTTTTATTGTTTTTTGTTTGCTGACTCTACTTAGCACAATGTGCTATTACAGAGACAAGTTCCAGAAAGGAGGGAGTTCCTGTGAGATATCAGATGCCAACTTCTACACGAATCCCCAAGCCCACTTATGACTTAAAAGAACTTAAATCTTTTAATAATAGGATACTAAATCAAATCGTCACCCTTTGCATATATAAGGAGACTTGCAGGCAAGACTGATGAGCTGAAAGCATGGATCAGCACATGGGACTATGATATTGTTACAGTCATGGAAACATGGGTGATGGAAGGGCAGGACTGGCAGTACAGTGTTGCAGGGTATAGAAGTTTCAGGTGTAATGGAGGGGGGTACAAAAGGTTGTTGTGTTGGTGATCAGGGAGAGCATTATGGCAGTACTCAGGGAGGATCAGCCTATGAGGCCATATGGATAGAACTTAGAAATAGGAAAGGACCATTCACTTTGGGGTTATACTATAGGCCTCTCAATAGTCCATGGGAATCAGAGGAACAGAAATGTATGCAAATCGCAGTAGGGGAATAAAAAAACAATAGGGTTGTGGTAGTGGGGATTTTTAGCTTCCCCAATATCGACTGGGATTGCCTGAGTGTAAGGAGCTGGGATGGGGTGGAATCTGTAAAATGTATTCAAGAAGGGTTTTTATAGCATACGTCAAGAGTCCTGCTCAGGAAGGGGCTGTACTCGACCTTAAGAAATGAGGATGGGCGACTGGTGGAAGTGTCTATAGAGGAACCCTTTGGAAACAGTGACTGTAGTTTGGTAAATTCTAAGTAGTCATGGAAAAACATAATGTTTGTCCTAGAATTAAAATCTTAATTTGGGGGAGGGCTGATTTCAACTGTGTAAGGTAGGACCTGGTGAAAATAGATTGGGAGCAGCTGCTAGAGGGAAAAACAACATCCAATAGGTAGGAGGCATTTAAAGGTGAGATATTAAGAGCTGGGAGTCAACATGTTCCTGTTAGAAGAAAAAGCAAAGTTGGTAAGATTAGGGAACCTTGGTTAACAAGGGATGGTTTAATCAGAAATAAGAAGGAAGCAAATGTCAGGTCTGGGCATTTGGTATTGAGTGAGTCCTTTGAGGTTGTTTATTGGAGATTGTAGAAGAAAACTTAAGAAAGAAATCAGGAGGGCAAAAAGAGGACATGAAATTGCCTTGGCAAACAGGACTAAGGAGAATCCTGAAACCTTTTATAAATATATTACAAGCAAGAGGGTAGGTAGGAAAAGAGTAGGTCCCTTCAGGGACCAAAAGAAAAATCTACATGTGTAGCCAGGGGATATGAGGAAAACCTAAATGAATACTTCTCATTGGTACTTACCAGGGAGAAGGATGTTGAGGACAGAGAGTTATGGAAGGAGTATACTGATATTCTGGAACATGTCTGTGTCAAGAAGGAGGAAGTGTTAGAGATATTAGCTAGACATTAATGTGGATAAATCCCCAGAGCCTGGTGGGATGTATCCCAGTATGCTAAGGGAAGCATGGGAGGAGATTGCTGGCATTCTGACAAAGACTTTTACATTTTCATTAGCCAAGAGTGAGGTTCCAGAAGACTAGAGGATAGCTAATGTTGTTCCCTTATTCAAAAGGAACAGTATAGATAAGCCAGGAAAGTATAAGCTAGTGAGCCTTGCATCAGTAGTTGGAAAATTATTGGAAAAAATTCCAAGGGACAGGATTTATGTTCACTTGGAAAGGCAGGGATGGATTGGGAGGAGTCAACATGGTTTTGTGCTGGAGAAATCCTAATGACAAACTGATTTAAGTTCTTTAAGGAGATAACTTAGAAGATTGATGAAGGCAAGCTGGTAGATGTTTTTTATGTGGACTTTAGCAAGGCTTTTGACAAAATTTTACATGGTAGGCTGATCCAGAAGGTCAGGGCAATTGGGATTCTAGGTGTGTTGGCAAATTGGATTCAAAATTAACTTGATGATAAGAAGCAGTGTTGTGGTTGAGGGGAGATTTTCTGACTGGAAGTCTGTAGTCAGTAGTGTACCCCAGGGATGGGTGCCAGACCATTGTTGTTTGTCATATAATTAAATGACTTGGATAAGAATGTAGGTGGACTGATTAGTAAGTTTCCTGATGACACAAAATGTGGTAGAGTAGTGGATGGTAAGAAAGTTGTGAGGGGATACAGAGAGACATAGATCAGTAGGAAAGTTGGGCAGACTAGTGGCAGATGGAATTTAATGCAGACAAGTGTGAGGTACTGCATTTTGGGACATCAAATACAAACAGGACATATACAGTAAAATAGCAGGGATCTCAGGAGTGTTGATGTACAGATGGACCTTGGGGTGCAAGATCATAGGTCTCTAAAAATGGCAACATAGGTGAATAGGGTACTGAATAAAGCATTCGGCATGCTTGCCTCCATCGGCCAAGGCATTGAGATGTCATATTACAGCTCAACAAAACATTGGTCAGGCTGCACTTGGAGTGTCGTGTACAATTCTGGTCGGTACACTACAGGAAGGATGTGATAGCAGAAGAGATTCACTAAGATGTTGCATGGAATGGAGGACTTAATTATAAGGAGAGATTGGATAGGCTGGGTTTATTCTCACTGGAATGTAGAAGGCTGATTTGTGACTTAGAACATAGAACAGTACAGTAAAACACGAGTCTTTTGCCCATGATGTTGTGCCAGCCTATATAAACCTACTCCACAATCAATCTAACCCTTCCCTCCTACATAGCCCATAACATTCCACTTTTCTCACATCCATGTGCCTATTCAAGTCTCTTAAACATCCCTAATGTATCAACCTTTACCACCACCCCCGGCAGTACATTCCAGGCACCCGCTACTCTGTAATAAAAAACAAAAAACCTACCTCTGACATTTCCCCTGAACTTTCCTTCACTCACATTTAAATGGATGTCCTCTGGTATTGGCCATTGCTGTTCTGGGAAAAAGGTGCTGGCTGTCCACTCTATGCCCCTCATAATCGGATACACCTCAGTAAAGTTGCTTCTCGTCCTCCCATGCTCCAAAGAGAAAAGCCC
>JARFYF010000063.1:87605689-87615971 GCA_030265395.1 Rhina ancylostomus
TTTTCCTTCCAAAGTAGCTGACATCGTATTTACCAATGTTGTACTCCATCTACCAGACCCTTGCCCACTCACTCAATCTATCTACAGTATATCCCTCTGCAGACTCTCCACGTCCTCTGCACAATTTGCTTTTAGTGTCATCAGCAAACTTAGATACACTACACTCAGTCCCCTACTCCAAATCGTTAATGTTATCATGAACAACTGCAGGGCCCAGCACCAACCCCTGCGGCACCCCGCTCACCATTGATTGCCAACCAGAGAAACACCCATTTATCCCAATTCTCTGCCTTCTGTTGGTTAACCAATCCTCTATCCATGATAATACATTATCTGCAATGCCATCTATCCTTATGGATAAGCCTTTTATGCAGCATCTTATCAAACGCCTTCTGGAAATTGAAGTATACAACTTCCACCTGTTCCCCTCTATCCACTGCATTCATTATATCCTCAAAGGACTCCAGTAAGTTTGTCAAACAGGACCTGCTCTTCCTGAATCCACACTGCGTCTGCCTGATGGAATCACTTCTATGTAGATTTCTAGCTATTTCTTCCTTAATGATAGCTTCAAGCATTTTCCCAACTACAGTTGTTGCTAACTTGCCTATAATTACTTGCCTTTTGCCTACATCCTTTTTTAAATGGTGGCATGATATTTGCTGCCTTCCAATCCACTGCGACCTGCTCAGAGTTCAGAGAATTTTGGTAAATTATCACAAACACCTCTACTATAACTTCCGCCATTTCTTTCAGTACCCTGGGATGCATCCCATCAGGATCAGGGTGTTCGTCTACCTTGAGGCCCAGTAGTTTGCTCATCACTACTTCTTTCATGACAGCGATTGTATGGAGGTCCTCACCTCCCATTGCATCCAATAACATTTCTCTTTGGCATGTTGGACGTGTCGTCCACCATGAAGGCAAACACAAAATAGTCATTCAAGGCCTCGGCCATTTCTACATTACCCCAATAATAATTCCCCCTTCTCACCTTCCAAGGGACTTACATTCACTTTAGCCACCTTTTTCCACTTTATATAATTACAAAATCTTTTACTATGTTTTTATATTTCGTGCTAGTTTACTTTCATTCTCTTTCTCTATTTTGAGTTGCCATTAGCCCAGGATTCCTACAAATCATTGGGGATGTTTCACTTCTTTAAGGAGGCTTGAGCTTGGAATAGAATCCTCGAACTTGGAATACAATGTGTGTTTTTAGAGTCTGGTGTGGGACATGGAAGCTGTGCGGTATGTCCAGCAGAGCTGATTGAGTGTAATTAGGGCCTCAGTGCTGGGCACATTCACCGGGAGAGAGAACACTGATATTTCACTTCTCCTGCCAGTGTGTTTGGAAGAGATTGCAGAGGCAGTATAGCCTGTACCTCTCCGCTGCACTGAGGTACCTGCTGCAGGTATTCCATGAATCAGAGTAGGATGAGTGTTTTTGATTATCAACTAGTCAGGCAAAGGACAGGGTCAGAGTCATTCTTCACAGTGTTCTGTCTATTGGGTGCTAACTGCCTTTTTGTCGTCAATAGCTCTTCTCTGTTCTTGGCTCTCAACAGGATGGTCCCTTGAGTGTTTGGACCATGGATGCCTTGAAAGCACTGAAGGGTCTGTGCAACTTGGAATTATGAGAGTGTAGCTGCCAGTCTTCTGTTGAACCTCAGCATTCAGGTGCCTTTAGAGTTGTTTCATTTCCCTTGAGGTGTGGTGGAGTTTCTTTGCTTCTGGTAGAGAAGCTGAGAATCTCATGACAGGTATTAATAAAAGTGAAACTTGGGGCAGTTTGGGCTCCTGTGCATTACGAGTTTACCTGTGCATTACAGGTTATTGTCTGAGAAGAGTCATTTTTGGTAAGGTCTTTGTGGTGTTCATACTGATTTTCTTATGGTTTTGAGGAGGCTGATGGAGATAACAGAGCGGATTAAGCAGTGGGCTATCCAACAGCCATGGTGCAAATGATACAAACATCCTTGTGATCTACTATAAAGATGATAAAGTGCCAATGCCTGGATTGGGTATTTTACCATGAGTCCTGTTGATGTTGTTTGGAATGAGACAGGGTGCCGATCATGACAAGATGGTGGTCCAAGCATTTTGTTAGGAGGAGGACTCTGCAGGACTTAGCTGTCCCTATGCTCTCCTTTCTGATCACATCTTGCCTGAGGAGCGTCTGACCCTGCCACTGAAGTTGCTCAATTTGTCTCCCTCTGGATTTTTGAGGTTGGAGTAGAAGCCTTTGTTGGCCACATCCATAGCTTTTGGGATTGAGGTAAATGCACTGAAGACCGCATTCTGTATTAGAGTGAGCTGAAGGGTCATGAGGAGTCATTTATTCCACAGGGGGAGTCACTGAGATGTTTGACCAACTCAGTCTTGGCAGCAAATCCACAGCAGGAACATGGTGCCCTATTCTAGTTTAAACCTCCAGAAGAGGTTGTACCCCCTACCTTATTCTTTGAATGAACCATCTTCTGCTCATCAGGTTTCATTCATGGTGGTGACGTTGATCCTACAGCAAACCATGTAGTCCTCGTCCCTGACAACCTGTTGGTGTCACAATGTTGAGCAAGAGCAAGCTCACAGAGAACCCAAATGCAGCACACTAGTACAGGACTGGAGTCAGGATACTACCTCAGGACCAAACACCAGCAGGTAGGAATCCCAACACAAACTGAATCTTCAAACAGGAACAGAACTGCTCTAGAGTAGACTCCAAGCAGCCAGGAGCCAAAAGTTGACTAATACTCTAGCAACTAGTGCTAGAGAAACTCAGATACTTATGTTAGGCCCCTGATGGGGCTCAGGTGTGTGTCATTATACAATCAGTCCAGCATGGAATCCATGTGCTGTACAACGAGGCATGAAAAGGAGCCAAATTGAGGGCCAGAACCCAGAACCATGACACAGACCCTCCCCTCACCCAAGAGCAACAAGACCAGTATTTCATGAACCTCTGATTCCACAGGATGGGCATCTGCACTTTCAATGGTGTAATACGCAGTGCCTAGCATGACTCTTTAAACAGTAATATAGGATTTCAAATGGGATTATGAAAGCAATGGGTGGAAGTTTCACCCTTCACACTTCTTGAATTGTTTATTACAAGCAAGCACAGCACAATGGGCTGATTGGACTTCTTCTGATTCTATGACAGGAACATTGCATCAAGAATACACCATTCAGCCCTCAAGCATAATCCATGAGTCAGTGAGATCATTGTTGATCTGTGTTTTAAGCTATCCATCCTCTTTGGCTCCATATCCCTTCATGCTTCTGGCTTATCCTGGCAACATATTCTTTCATTTTACTATTAATTTTCTTGAAATAAATTTGGTCTCACTTGTTTTAGCTGGGGAATTGATCCTTGCAGCAGCAACTAATTTGTTCATGCTAACTAATCATAATAAGGCATAACATAGCACACATGAATAGCCAGCATGTATTTAACTGGTTATGAAATAATAATAGCAACAAATCAGAATGCAGTGGGTGGTAACTGATGACAAGTGGATTGACTGATTGATAATAACTTCAAGATACGTATGTCAAGCTTACTGATTTTCTTCATTTGCAATCAGCAAGGCAACCATCAGCATAGATTTCCACAGTGAGTCATGGATAAAAAAATTATAAACCTGTTTAGAAGAATAGGAATATTATTTTATTACACAGTGCAGAAAGAAAATATCCATCCCATGAGTTCATTATTACTATTCCTGGGGAACAGTAGCCATCCATTTCAAGAATCACCTTTACAGTTAAATACCTTGTCAACTGTCTACATTGTGACCAATTAGCTCCCAAAAAATGATTTTCCTTCTCACTGGATAAGAATATTTTTTTCCCTCTGCGTGATTAGTTTCATTGTGCAGTAATACCATTCAGGTCTTTCTCCACATTAATAATTTCTCTTCTCATCATGGTCAACCAAAATAAGTCTGCACAGTTTACCAAACTACTCAATTCTCACTTGCCAGTTGTCAGCATTTCCTTTGGGAGAAATTTGGTGGCTGACGTTGAAGCTTCCCAATGGCACCATTGGCATTTAACCATTTAAACAGCAGTCAGTGAGTCAGGGACTTCCAGCTGGTGACATCAGAAATGGAAGTCTCAGATGTACTCACCTATTCTGAAGGCTGAATCCATCAGCCCACCTCGCTGCTGGACACCCAAAGGACTTTACACAGAATTAGCAACACCAATTTATTCTAATTGCTGCAGATTAGGACTCAAGGGGAAGGTAAGTTATGTTTTTCATAATTATCTCACTTTAGTTATTAATTATTCATGTTTTAACAAAATAATGTTTGTAAAATTACCTTCAATTCTAACAGTTTTTAAATGTCGTTGAATGTCAGAGATACTTCAAATATGCTAAAAATCCCTCATTGTTTACTGCTGGCAGTCAGTTGTCAAAGCTTTCAGGACAATTTTGGGGGCAGGGCTTCCTCTCTGAACCACTAGAGGGCCTGCTACCACTCAGACCACTGGTTCCAGCTAACTCAATTTGCATTCATTGTAATTTGCATTCCAATAATTTTTTTAAAATCCAGTGTTCAAAATAAATGTACTTTTCCATTATTTATTTGTCTTCTGATGTGTAAGCATCATCACTTAGCAATGTGAATTCTTTTTCATGAGCAGCCAGTGTGGTGGGCAAAGTAAATGAACAGTAAGTTAATTGTTATGCAGGATGAAATTTAATGGGCTGACTGACCTTGTTCATCTCAAAGAATCTTCTGCACTTGTGATCAGAACACAGTAATAAATCACACCTTTTGTCTCACCTTTGCAACTGGCTAAAGGTCCATCCTGAGGAAATGGCTGACTCTAGTCCCTGAGAAGCACAAGGACCCAAGACAATTTAGAAACATAGAAACATAGAAAAACTATGGCACAATTCAGGCCCTTCAGCCCACAAAGCTGTGCCGAACATGTCCCTACCCTAGAATTTGTTGCCTCATTGTCTGCTTTACTGTGTTGCACCCAAAATGAAAATGGTGCCACCTTCCCAGTTGTACTTGATGGGAATGAATAGGCAAAGACAGGACTGCAACCTATTGGCATATTTCTCCTGTTTAGAGTCCAGTTACCCATAAGGAATAAGGGGTCACAGAATTAAAACTGAAATCTATTCAAAGCTTCTGCTACATTAACTGTAAGACAACTAATGCAACATTTATGTGTCTGTCAGGCAAATCTTCACACTCAATAAAAGTATGTTCTTTCTTCAACTCTGGAGTGAGGACTTCACCCCATTCAGAAAGAAGTGGAGATTGTACAGGCAGGATGAAAGATGAACAGACTGATTCATCTAAATGCAACATTCCAGAAAGTTTTGAAGAAGACCACTCAGAACACTTGGAGGTAGATGGAAGTGACTTGACAAAGTTGGAGGATTCTGAAATACCCAATACTGATGATGAAAAAGACGATGAAGAATCACTAGCAACGGACAGTACTGTACAACTTGCAAAGCAAATTGAGGTGATCATTAACTTGAAACCAAAGGTGGAAGAAAGCATTGAATGTTGCAGTGAGAAAGAACTGCAAATAAATTCAGATGAAGCTCTCGATTGAGCACATGGAATTTACAGGATATTTTATTATAAATGCTAAGCTATGATTTACAAAGTCAAACTTATTTCCAGCTTAGTATTCTCCTCAACAAGAAAGGTAAAAGCATTTTGATCAATATTTGACATGTTTTTAAGTTCGAGGTGTGAATACACAGCATGTTGGTGCCAGAAATAAATAATTTTTGACCTTAGTGTAGATCTGGGTGCCAACTGCTGAAAACAAATGATCAGTAATCTCAATTTGATTCTGTTATTGTGTCAGTGCAGGAAAGAAATTATGATAACATGTAATTGATAATTGGTAATTGATTTATTATTGTCACATGTATAGAGATACAGTGAAAAACTTTGTTTTGCATGCCATCCATACAGATCATTCCAAAACATAAGTATATCGAGGTAGTACAAAGGGAAAGGCAGTAACAGAATGCATAATATTGTGTTACAGTTACCATTACAGCGAAAGTGTAGTGCAGGTAGACAAATAAGGTGCAAGGGCCATGACGAGGTGGATTGAGAGATCAAAAGATCATCTTTATCATACAAGAGATCTGTTCAAGATTCTTAAAACAGCAGGATAGAAGCTGTCCTTGAGCGTGGTGGTGTGTGTTTTCAAGCTTTTGTGTCTTCTGTCTGATAGGAGAGAAGAGAAGAGAGAATGACCAGGGTGAGAGGGGTATTTGATTATGTTATCTGCTTTCCAAAGGCAGCGGGAAATGTAGACATGGTTACCGGAGGGGAGGTTAGTTTTTGTGATGGATTGAGCTGTGTCTACAACTGTCTGCAATTCCTTGCTGTTTTAGGCGGAGCATTTGCCATACCAAGCTGTGATGCATCTGCTTAGGATGCTTTCTATGGTGCATCTATAAAATTGGGGATTTCCTGAGCCTTCTGAGGAAGTACAGGTGGTGGTGTGCTTTCTTGGCCATAGCATCTATGTGGTGAAGTTCCTTGATTTGTCTGGAGAATAGTCACTAAAGAAACATACTTCTGTTACGAACCGTTTATTGTCTGGTGAAGAATGCCAATTTGCATTTACGTAACATCTTTAATATAGTAAAATGTCCCATGGCACTTCACAGATTAGCAGATAAAATTTGACATCAAGCCACATAAAAAGATATCACAATATTTAACCAAATATTTGTCAAAGACATTAAGCGGAGACCAGAGGATAAGCAGAATCCCAGAGAGGTTAGAGGGGTTCAGGAAATAAGTTCCAGAGTTTAGGTAGCTCAAACCACACTGCTAAGATAGGCAAATCAAGTGTGCACAGGAGGTCAGAAAGAGAACAAAAATATCCAGTAGGAATATAAAGCTGGAGGACATGACAGTGATGTGGTAGGAGAAGAGCATGGATGAATTTGAAAACAAGTTTCCGAGTTTTAAAACTGAGCAATTGCCAGGCCAAGAGGTGGGAAAAATCATGACCACGGAGGTGAACAGGCGCCTTTGTACTTGTTAGGATGTGAGCAGCAGAGGTACTGATGTAATTACATTTTTCAAGATGGAAAAGTAGCAAGGAGATTGTTCGAGGGTCAACTGCATGCTATATATTTAATTAGATTACATATCAATTGATAACACCATCTCACTGTGTATTTAAGGATTACTTTTTAGTGTATTTCAATTTTAGTTCATTTCAAATTGTTTCAGATATTGTCACACAATTAAATCTTGAAGAATTTATATCAGGAATATTATTATGAAAGTTTGTAGGTGCTTTTTATCTTTTTCTTCACTGTCTGTAACATTGGGTTGTCATACCCACATCTAGAGGCTTACACTAAGTTTAAAGGTGCCCTATGTTTGAACAAAAATGATTACTTTCTAAATAGTTTGTGTTAGGTCAATTCCAGTCTTTTTAACTAAGATGACTGTAACCACTTAATGCTGCTTTGAGGATATAAATATATGTTTTGTAATTCCACATTATACTTACTGTTTTATCATTTCAGTTTTTCACCTTTCTCCGTGTCAGGTAAGGTAATTTTGTGTGGTCTTTAATCTGATTTGATGGTTTACCATGGTCTCAATAAAAGCTTTTTTTGTTCTATTTTTCCAAAATCAATTTTCATGGTAGGATTATCAATAGAAAACCAATGCTTTTTCTAATGCACATATCAGTTTGCATTAATTCTGTTATTTTTGAACATTATCTCTGCTCTGTTTATTAAAAAATGTTATTCTTAGTACAGATGGACAGGAGAAACATTAACTGAATAATAATTGGGAGCCTATCATGTTGGTTCTCATTCTAAAAGCATATGCGAGAATGGAAATACATGTTGGTCTCAAGAAAATTTGAGAAACGTGACAAAGCAAAATGTTGTTTCTTCATTATGTCGGTCACTTAAAAAAATTAACATTTGACAAAACCAGTTCCATCAACTGAATATGCTGAATTTTTGGGAACAGTACCTTCAAATTCTCTGAAGGGATGGTCAAAAAATTGTAATTTACTTTATTAGGTAAAACTAATTTTTCATTTTGAAAACATATTTACATACACCTAAGGTCAACTATCTTAATAGATAAACGTTGCAATAATGATCAAAATGGCTCAGGTTATTTCCCAGATAACAGAGCTGGGGACTGAGGCAACAGACCTAGCAGAGATGTGGGCTGAATAATTAGGGAAGAAATGTGAGTTGGAAAATGGCCTTCAATATATATATATTATTTGTTGATGGAGACAGTAAGATTGGATGGGCTGTGGTGCATCGTTCTGTGTATTTATGGTTCTAAATGCAGATCTAAGAATGCAAGGCTCAGATTTGGAAGAATGAATTTGTACAATTTCCCTGCAACACCATTGACTCTGAATCTGGATCACAGGAACTAACTCATTGTGACATGTGGTTATTAGGAGATTAGAAAATGTTAATGAATCTGCACTCATGGTCTATGTCATGTAATCATTGACAGCATTCCTTTGATAAATTTAGAATTTAAAATTCACAAAGATTATGATAAAGGTTTATTCTAATACTTTTGAATTGCTATAATGGGTTTGCAGAAAAATGATGAAAATGCATTTTAAAAATCATTTCATCTAAAAGAGTGACAACAATCTCTTTAAATAGTGCAACTTAAAATCATGTGAAAATAAAAATATGTTATGCACAATGTGATGTACTATTAATATTTACATCATGAATGTGGCAATTCAGATTTATCTTGCTAAAGGTCAAATTTCTAATGCATGTTTCCAGCCAAGTACAACTTTTGCTTTGCAAAAAGTCACTTTTTAACAACAGTTCATCCGGAAATAATGCTAACAATAAATAAAATGCAAAATTCTTTGTTACTTATATTGTTGGATTTATTTTCTATCTGCATACAAACTGTGACCATGGCCAAAGCATAGATGCCAAATTATAATTTATACATATTGAATGTGTTTCATTAAAATGCTCCTCTCTAGTACAGATCCACCAAATTTCCATAAAGAATAAAAATGATACTCACTGTTTTTAAGTTAAAAGTAACACACTAAAGTTGGGGAACCAGCCAAATTTTTGAGGACATTGAACTACTAGTTTGACTGAAACTTTCTGTTAATTGCTTTCATTATAAGGTCACAAAATATTTAACAAATGTTACATTTCCCTTAAGTTTGGCATTATACTGACTTCTGTTTTGAAAACAAGCAATAGTATTGAAACCAAGTTCTACATATTTTTATCTTTGAATAGTTTTCTATTTATTAATTTAACTTGTGAGTGAATTTGCAATATGTTTCCAACATTTATTCCACTAGCCCAGATTGTGTTAACCATCCATTAAACTTTCAGTTGTCAATGGAGTTTTGATGGCTTTTACATGGAACCTGCAGTAATTAGGAAGGCAAAACAAAGCATCATACTTGATGCATGATTTGGAACCTGTATTAACAGAGCAAGTGATAACTGATCTCTTCAGCCAATCAGTTTAAGGATTCCTTATTGCCCCCTTGACCCCCATTCTAGCTCTATCTCCCCCTTTCCTTGAAATGTGCTATCAGCCAAGAGTCACGTGGTAGCATTCTTGCCTCTACATCAGAAGATTGTTATTTTTCAAGACTTATGCACCAAAAAACTTAAGGTTGACATTCTAGTGCATTGCTTAGGGAGTGCTGTATTGTTTGAAATTATAATTTGTGGATTATGCGATAAATCAAATAGCCCAAGTTCATGAAGAATAAAGTTGATATTATAATGTAGGAAACTTGGCAGCTAAATTATGCACAGTAAGCCTTCCACATAAAGCAAAGTGGAGCAAATAATGTATTTTGGTAATGTTAGTTGAGGAATTAACATTGATAATTACAATGCGGAGAAAACCATGTTCCTCTCTGGTTACTCAGGCAGATATATTTCAAAAAGCAGAAGTCGTCTCACCAGATTTAATCATTTAAATTTCAATTCCCCAGCTACCGTTGGAAGGTTCATACTCGTGTTGGGATATTCATCTGGTAATTTAACCACTAAGCTACCATATTCTCCTCAATATGTACAATTCAATCCAACAAATGGAGACACGAGACAGACTGCAGATGCTGGAAATCTGGAGCAACACACAAAATGCTGGAGGAACTCAGCGGGTCAGGCAGCACCAACAGAGGAAAATAGACAGTCCACGTTTCAGATCGAGACCCTGCATCGGGACTGGAAAGAAAGAGGGCCGATGGCCAGGAGGACAGGGTGGGGAGA
>JARFYF010000063.1:87664470-87676122 GCA_030265395.1 Rhina ancylostomus
CTCCATTGCTTTGTTCCAAAGTATCGCCACCCCAAAGGCATTCAATATGTGGCCGCCCACAGAAATACCTGTTTCCCACTACAGGTTAACAACAAAGTGGACTCCACTTGTTCTCTATCTCTCTCTATCTCTCTATCTCGCTATCTCCTCGACTCACTGAGCAAAACAGCCAGCATGTTGCTATAGTCTTGCTGTCTTGATAACACCACACACACACACTACTACTCTACTGTCCAGGTGCCTTAAAGGGACATTCATCAAATAGCAACCTGACCTGTAACAATGTTGAATTTACATATCTGTGATTTGATGTTTTTCTGAACTAGAATGCACAATTTAGTAATGTCACCATGAGTATTCTAAAAATTTGCAAACACATGACTGCAATTGAACACTCCATCCATTCAGACCTCCTGAGTTGCTGTGAGATTAGATTCCTGCTATTACATGTAGATTTGTGACACAGTTGGAGACTTTTTTTGAATCCTGGGGAGTCAGGGATAGTCATTGTTTTGTTGATGCACTGTGATTTTGCTTTGCTTTGTCCAATTTTTAAAAGAATCCTGTCATTAGCGAGCCACATGCTCTGCTGGAATAAGTAACTCACTCACAGCAAGTAATACCACCAGGTATGCCTTGCTCTTTATTTCATATTCTTTGTATTTTCTGCATTATTCTGTTGTATCTGCTCAGTGGGCAAATATTGTACTGTATCTAGTAGGTAATAGATATATATCTTTTAACTGCGACACAAATCATAATCCTGTCAACTTTATCCCTCATTAGATTCAGACAATTACATTACTTCCACTGCTTCACTAGGAATTAAAAAGCTGTTTATGTAAAATTTCAACACAATTCTTGCACAGCATGAATTTCTCAAATCTTCAAATCTACATCTAATTGCAGTGCCAGTAATGGTGACAAAGAAACGACAAGAATGTTATAAAAACCCATTCACTAACTCCCTTCAGTGAAGGAAATCTGTCATACACAATCTGGATTAAATGTGACACCAGACACAATAATGTGGTTGAATCTCAACTGTCCTTGCAGATCAGGAACAAAATCAAATGAATAGCCTGTAATATCCGGATAGCATGGAAAACAAACAAAAAGAATAAAATGAAATGATTCCAAAAATATCTGTCTTCATATCTGGCACAAGAAATTGGTCTTGAATTACGAATCATACAACTACCTCTGTCCTCACAATGCATGTTACATGGAAAATTGACCTGCCGTTTCAAACACATCAAGCATAATTAGGACGTTTTGTCTTCTATATTCAGTTTGTGGTCTCTGTTGTGTCATACAATATCAGTGAGGAATTCTTTTAAATCATGGCTAATATGAGGGGACATAATTTTAAGGTGATTCGAGAAAGATATATGGGGGATGTCAGGGGTAAGTTTTTACATAGAGAGTGGTGGGTGAGTGGAACGCACTGCCAGCAGAGGTTGTGGGGGCAGATACGTTAGGGGCATTTAAGATACCTTTAGATAGCCACATGAATGATCAAGAAATGGAAGGCTATGTGGGAGGGAAGGGTTAGATAGATCTTAGATCAGGATAAAATGTCAGCACAACATTGTGGGCCAAAGGGCCTGTACTGTGCTGTAATGTTNNNATGTTCTATGTTCGTTATTTTGTTTGTATATCAAATGATAAGGCTAAACTAACATAATGGCTCTCTCCACTGTTGGAGTTAGAGATAGTTTCTGCAAGTGAGGTACCCCTGAGAAGTTATTATTTAATTCCCAGTGAGGAGATTTTCAAGTCAGAGATGTCTTAAGGTGTGAAACAGCTTTTGGCACAGAGAACTGCCACATTTAAGCTGCTGCCAATACTAATTCATCTCGAAACTAAACAATACAGAAATTAATACATTAATGAAAAAAACTACTACAAAGTAGAAGACAATGGCAAACATTGGAGTACTCAACTCATTCCAATTCATGCAATAAACAGCATAAATTAAGTTCTGATGAAAGATAATTTCTCTGCACAGATGCTGCCTGACTAGCTGATTATCCCTATCATTTTCTATTTTATTTCAGCTTTCCTGCATCTGCAGTTTTTATTTGCTTTTCAATCACAAATCAGTTTCTCTTCAAAACATACAGCTTATCTGCTGTTCTTCAATGTAAACTGTGCACTTCATTTTATTTAGAAACAGAGAATATGGGTAACAGATATAAGACGAGATATCTTTATTAGTTACGTGTACATCGAAACACATAGTGAAATGCATCTTTTGCGTAGAGTGTTCTGAGGGCAGCCCACAAGTGTCACCACACTTCCGGCAATAACATAACATGCCCACAGCTTCCTAAGCCGTACGTCTTTGGAATGTGGGAGGAAATCGGAGCACCCAGAGGAAACTCATACAGGCACGGGGAGAATGTACAAACTCCTTACGGACAGTGGCCAGAATTGAACCTGGGTCACTGGCACTGTAATAGCATTATGCTAACTGCTACACTACTGTGCCAGTATAGGAGTAAGTTAAACGTTTCCTTAATCCATCGTTCATTGAGATCATTAACTTTGACCTCAGCCCAATATTGCTACATTATTCCCCTAACCCTTGATTTCCTCAGACTCCAGAAAGTTCTCATCCACAGCCTAGTGGGATGGAGAATTGAGATTTGCTATCCACCCAGTAAGGGAAGGTCTTTGACCTGAAGCATTGCTTCTGCTTCGCTCTCTTCAGATGCTGCTTGAGTATTTCCAATATTGATTTGTTTCAAGTTCCTCCTCACTTCTGTTCCATGTGATTGACAGTGTATCCCATAACATTGGGTCAAAATCAACTGTTACTCCTGAAGGTTTATTGGCTTTTATTGTTGGAAGATAGGCAAATGAGTTCTCCATAGAGCTTGGTGTCCCAACAGAATCAGCTCTTGTGTTAGTGTGTGGTCCCTGTTACCAGCCATCCAGGCAGCATTGACATGAGTTACAGGTGTGTGATCACTTGCCCAACTGTGTGCTCTGTTTCCTTGGGTTTACAGCTGAGGAAAGGAAGCCAGAATCATTAAAAAAACTCAGCAAACCTGGTTACTATTCCTGACAGAAATTAGTGCTGGTTTCTCTGACACTTCCATTTGACTGGGATTTTAAAAATATCATGCTTTATTTAGCAAGGTAAAGCTCATGAGATTTGTCATCAAAATTTTCACTATCAAATAATCACTATCAAGTGTTTTAATGACAAGCAAAAATCAGGGGAACAGATACTGGAACTAAGGATTTAAAACAGACCTTGTAATGTACATCCACAGTTTACTGCAGTGCCACTGGCTGCATGATGGCTGGTGATCAGGGCTAACACCTGGTCAGGGCCGTTCAAGTCTGAACCCATCCACTAATGGTCAGCTACACAAAGGCTTGCCTATCAGCTGGACCCAGCTGCTTATCAGGGAACTGCACCTGAATAACATGTTGGAAGAAATAGAATACTCCCAAATGTGACCAATCAGCTTGGCTAACTCTGTTGTCTTTCAAAGATTCAGTCCTGTGACCACTGATTAAACCCCAAAACTATTTGCAATGCCTGCATCTTAACTTTTTGTGATTTGTGTAAAGTTCAATCAACACAGTCTGAATACTAATCTACATTATAATTGGAAATTTTTACTTCTTCAGAAAAAAATGCCTATTCAAGTCAAATAACTTGCCGTATTTCTATTTAACCATTGCTATTACATTGAGAAATAGATTGAAGGTATCTTTCATATTAAGATTTAATATCTCAAAGGCATTCGTATGCTGGACCAACCATTCATGACGGACATTATAGAAGCTTCTTCTATCAGTCACATGCCTCAAGTTATCGACATCTATAGTGCTAGTTGGGGACCAACTGATGATGGCAAAACTGTAGATGGACCTCGTGAATTGACTTTGCAAGCTATGGCTGATGGTGTTAATAAGGTAAGACCTGGGGTTAGGGGATTACATTGCTAAGACATAGTTAAACTTGCACAAAAGCAAAGATGCCAATTACCTTTGCAGATATGAGGGCTGAGGAAAGGAAGCCAGAAATAAATTTTGGGAGCAGTGCAAAATGTTCAGCTACTCCTATGGTGTATTTAATGCTATTAATGAAGCTCTAGGTGGATGGTTTGATGATTATAATGTTGTCATGTGACAGAAATAAGTTCTGTATTTATCAATAAAGTGAACTGAGCCAAAATCTAACAAATTATGTTGAGGAGTCAGCTGGGGAGAGTAAGATTTAAAGACAATTACATTCTTCCATATTTAGCAAAATTGCATTTTGTTAGTGCCATGGACTTGTTGAAATCTGTGGAACTGCCACACCTAGTTATTTGTCACATAACTAGTGACATATATAATCACATAAATTCTTGATTATCATATATTTTGGTGAATATGATTGTGTAGAAACAGAAATTGTGCCTTAAATGATGTTGTGCAATAATTCAATAGAGTTTCCAACTTGCATTAGCGTCTTTGCGGATGGGCATGAATTTGCCTCCTGCCACATGATCCCTGACCCACCCTGAGAGGTCAGCCATGGCCTTAATGATGCCAAGAGTAATGGATTGCTGTCAGTGGTATCATTACTAAGGTATTATGGTATGGCTGTTTCAGCAGTTTAAGTGTAGCTCATAGTGCTGGAAGGTGATTGGGCAGCCTGCAGATATCCTGAAAGTATTCAATGAGGTCTCCTGATGTCAACAGTATGTTCATTTAAATAAAAACATGTTGTGATATATGGCCAGTTCTTCAGTGATATTCCCTAACAGTCACAGTATGCAGCTTTGTACTCCTATTTATGTTGATCCGTATGTATGGGAGGTGGGGTTGCGGGTGGTGAGGCTAAAATTAAGTAAATACAATTGCCAGCCTTGCTAGTAGCAGTTGCATCCTATCAATGAAAAGAACTGAATGGATTTAGCAGGTGAGGTGCGGGCAAATAATATTTTAGTTTTTACTTAAGTTTTCAAATGCACTTTTCACTTTTCGATATCTATTGTATAACCAAAGTGTCATGCCTTGTATTCGGAAGGCACTTTGTAGGATGTACGTGGAATAATCCTTTTTGCATTTACAAGTTAGTTATGGCTCAACCCCTCTGATAAATGAATTTGGGTGGCTATAGGATAAAGCACAGTTGTCCAGGAGCTGCTGCAATGAGCATGAAAGCATTATGTTGTATGTATCGCGTTATCAAAGTAAATCAAATTTGGGGATTTGATTGGTTATGTGGTGAGTCGAGATGTTGCCCTTCTTCCTGTGGATCCTGGGCTAAAAGCCAGAGGAGACAGATGGTTTGAATGTTTCCTTTCTCTGTCAGTGATGCTGATGCCAAGTGAGTTATGCTATCTGACCAGTTCATGAGGGTTTTGCATGAATAAGACCCTTTAAACTTCATTGAGAGAGTACTTATGGAGGCAAATCATTCGGTTTTGGGGGCAAACAGAATAGTCAGTCCTCCAGCACTTAGATGAGACTCTGATTTAGAGATGTTTAGTCATATTCCCACCATGGGCAGCTTTGCACCATTGGTTCTTCAGCCAAGTATACACACTATGATTCCTCTTGCACGGAACAGGATTACTACTGCAATAACACATCATTAGTAGCGTAAAACTAACCTGCCTCATAACTTAATCTTCAACCTGCACTTTATAATCATCGGGTTTTGTCATTGATTCTTTGCTTCTTGTGCGATCTTGTTATGGACTCATTGGCTGCTGCGGTGCCTATGTTTCACCAGCATCACTCAAGTCAAACTTTTGGTGCCCCGAAACTTGAATTCCACAATCATCCAGGGGTTGCATTCCAAGTATTTGCATTGGGTTTGTTCCTCCTGCCTACAGCCCACCAGAGTTTGAGGTGGAGGCCACCTTTGCTTGGAGTGACGAGGTATGTGATTCCCAGGTACCTCTACAGCTTCCAGCAGACTATTTAAGTACAAAAATAAAGCAGCTGCCTCTCATTGGACAGGAATTTGCCCAAGTTCATCTGCAGCTGGACACACCACTTTGAAGTCCGTCTCAGTTTGAGAATCTATATAAAAGGAACGACTTGTATTTTCTCAGTCTTCTTTCACTGTCATTTCTTTGAAGAATTTATTCAGCTTGACTACGCATGTTCTCCCTTTTTGAAATTCGTGCTTTCTGGCTCTAATTAGCTATTATTTCCATACATCTCTCCAAACATTCAATATTTCAACCTCTATTGTGAACTCAAACAGCAAGTCAACAGCTGAAGACTAATCAAACTAATATCCAGCTTAAGCTGGTTTCAGACTTTCTCTAGCATAGCTTGCCTTGCCATAGACTTTATTGTTAGGCTCTTTTATATTTTCTCTGGGTATACTGGGGATTTGCAAATGCTAAGAATCTAATGCCAACTTTTCTTGCATCTTCGATTTGAGCATCCAGTTAGCACCATTTGACCTTTACTAGTGGCTTGTGTTAACTGTTCAATACTCAGCTCTGATTACATATTTCATTTTTCCTTACCAAATAGAAGGAGGCCAATCAGCCCATTGATTCTATTCCAACTCTCAGAGCAATCCCATCAATCCCACTTCTCCACTTTGCCCTCTGTAACCTATTCTCTCACACATGCTCATTAACAACCAACCCCCTTTCCTTCAAATTCTCCAACTACCCACCTACTCTGTGGGTAATTTTCAGTAGTCAATTAACTTTAACAGCCAGCATATCTCTGAATTGTGGGAGGAAACTGGAGCACCGGAAAGGAATCCATGTGGTCACAAGGAAAACATTGCAAAATCCACGCAGGCAACACCAGACGTCAGAATTGAACCAGGGTCACTGGAGCTGTGAGGCAGCACAGCTGGCAGCACCACCATACGTGGTGGCTTCATCTACTCATTTAGTCATTCATTATTAGCTGGGCTCCTTCAATTACTAGCTACCCTGAGCTTCACTATCTTCTTCTTGCAAGTGCACGCCTTTTCTCATTGAACATCGAGCACTGAAACGGGCATTTGGCCCAAGTCATCCATTGCTAGTGCCTGCACTTCACTCAGTTCTTATCGATTTACTCCATTTCCTTTACCTTTTCACTTAATCTTCTCTCAATCATTTTTATAACTTTCCTGTATTCTTTATATTTTTGCCATTTTAATCTGGTCTATTTACAATTTGGGTTACTGGCCCATGACTAATTTCACTTTTATTTAAAGCTATTGCACTTCTGCCCTGTACAGATTTAAATAAGTGTCTCTGAAGGCAGAGATTAAAAATAATTGATTTTAGGAAACTCCATGTGCCCTTGCATGGAAGTATGTTTAGTAACTTGCCCAAAGGTTTGCAACACCATAAGTACAGAAAAGGCTGGAACATATTGTACATGAGATAACTTGTTTGGGCATGAAATAATTTCTGGTGGATTGCTGGTAAATCTGCTATCATTAATCTGTAAATCTCTTCAACTCCACTGATGTTATTGAATTCATAGAATTACAGGGATTTTTTAAATGGTTTTTACAATATTTTTAAAAGCGATTATGCTTAATTTTTGCTCAGATAATCCCTAACTAATGATCTTCGTGGCCATATCTCTGAAACTGACATCTTCTTGTCATTTTCATACTTGTCACTCTCAGTGCAAGATTACAAAGCAAATAAAAGATTGAAAATCTTGTATTCTATAGCACTTTTCACAACCCTGGGGCATCCCAAGGTGCATTACAGCCAACGAACTTCATTATTGAGCAGTTAATCTTGCGATGTAGGAAGTATGGGAGCTAATTTATGCAATGCAAGCTCCCGCATACAACAATGACATAAACGCCAGATCAGTTTTTTTTAGTGAGGTTGATCAAGGGATAACCATTACTCTCAGGATACTGGGAAGAGCACCTCTGCTCTTTTTCAGAATAGTGCCCTGGGAACTTGCTTGTCTACCAGACAGGACCTTGAGGTAATGTCCTATCCAAAAATAGATTTATTTCAAGTAAAGAAAGAATCTGACTGCACTCAGTCTCTCTCCCCCTGTGGTGCTTTGCCTTTGTCTGATGAGCAATGCCTTCCCACTAAAGCAAGTTATTTAACCTGACAGACAAATTCTCTATCATAGGGTCGGAATGGAAAGGGAAGCATTTATGTCTGGGCTTCGGGCGACGGGGGCAGCTATGATGACTGCAATTGTGACGGCTATGCTTCAAGCATGTGGACCATCTCCATCAACTCTGCTATCAATGACGGGAGGACGGCCCTTTATGACGAAAGCTGCTCCTCAACCCTTGCATCCACATTCAGCAATGGGAGGAAGAGAAACCCGGAGGCTGGTGTGGTGAGCCTTGATATTATTGTTCAACTCCGGCTTCTTTGTGCAGACAGCAGCTGTTTCTTTGTTGGATATATTTTCAAAATGCACAACTGAGGATAATGCAGAGACTGTTGTTGGTGACATGTATAATTGAAGACCTCTGGTATGTGAGAGATGAGCTGTTTACTTAGGTAAATGACCTAATTATTATTTTTAATTGCTTTATGGAAGGCAACAACTGATTTGTACGGGAACTGCACTCTCCGCCATTCTGGAACTTCTGCCGCAGCACCAGAAGCCGCTGCCGTCTTTGCTTTGGCTTTGGAAGCCAAGTATGTATGGATTATTTTATTTTTGTTGTTAACATTTCATCCGGATTAATTACTTCTCTTACCGTGGCCGTGATTCCACATTCACTCATTTTAAAGTCCAACGACCTTATTGCAGGCGGTAGTTGTTGTGTATAAAAATGCAACATAAAACGTTTTTTATATGTAAAATTGCTTTGGCATAGGATGAGGCCTTTCAGCCCATGTAAACTAGTTTCTGACTACCTCTCCTATCTATGTCTCTCATAATTTTGTGTACTTCAGTCAGGTCACCCCTCAATCTCCGATGTTCCAGTGAAAGCATTCCAAGCCCAAGTTGTCCTTATAGCTAATCCTATTGAACCTCTTCTGAACCCTTTCCAAAGCCTTCACATCATTCCTCAGTGTTGTTACCAGAATTGCACCCAGTACTCCAAATGTGGCTGAACTAAAGTTTTGTATATTTGCAACATGACTTGCCAACTTTTATACTTTGATCATGGCTAATATGTACCACGTCTATATTTACCCAAGCTAGGTACTATAAACCTTTGAAACACCCCAAACATAAGATAATTCTATGAATCCCAGTTTTAAGTTGCTGAACCCCAGCATCAACAACATTTTGACAAAGAGAATTTCAGATTACCAATAAACTCTTTATGAAGAGGCGTTTCTTGACATTTCCCCATGTCTATTGAATGTTTTGTTCCAGATTTATTATTATGTTCCCTTGTTCTGAATTCCAACCATAGAACTAGAACAGTACAGCACAGGAACAGGCCCTTGTTCCTGTGCTGTAGAAGGGCCTGTACAACACTTGTTGCCAGTCTACCTAAACCCATCTGCCTACACATGGTCCATATACCTCTAATCCCCTTATTTCATTTATCTGTCAAAATGCCTCTTAAATATTGCCATCATATCTGCTTCTACCACCTTCCCTAGCAACACGTTCTAGGCACCTGTGTAAAAAGAACTTGCCCTGCACATTACCTTTCAACTTTTCCCCTCTCACCCTAAACCCTGTATTTGACACTTCCACCCTGAGACAAAGATTCTGACTACCTCTATGTCTCTACCTCTACCTATCTATGTCTCTCATAATTCTGTATACTTCTGTCAGGTCATCCTCCAATGCTCCAGTGAAAACAATCCAAGTCCAAGTTGCCCTTATAGCTAATCCTGTTGAACCTCTTCTGCCTCCTTTCCAAACCCTCCACGTCAGTCCTTAGTATTGTGACTGGAACTGCACCCAATACTCTAAATGTGGCCTAACCAAAGTTTTGTACATCTGCAACATGACGTGCCAACTTTTATACTCAGTGCCCCGACCAAAGAAGGCAAGCATGCTTTATGACTTCTTTATCACCCTATCCACTTGTGTGGCCACTTTCAAGGAGGTATGAACGTGTATCCCTCTATACATCAGTGTTCCTGAGGGTCCTGCCTTTTACTGTATACTTTCCGTTTGCATTTGACTTTCCAAAATGCATTACCTTACACTTGTCCAGATTAAACTCCATCTGCCATTTCTCTGCCCAACTTTCCAACTGATCTACACCCTGCCGTATTCTTTGACAACCTTCCTCAGTATTCACAATGCCACTGATTTTCATGTTGTCTACAAACTTAACTAATTAGGCCACCTACATTTTTATCAGGATCATCACAAACAGCAAGGTTCCCTTGACTGATCCCTGCAGAACACTGCTGATCACAGACCTCCAATCAGAAAAACACCCTTCCACCACCATCTGTCTTCAACGTCTAAGCAGATTTTGGATCCAACTCGTTAACTCACTGTGGATCCCATGTGACTTAATCTTCTGGACCAGCCTCTCATGACAGACTTTGTCAAACACTTTACTAATGTCCATGTAGACAATATTCGCTGCCCTACCCTCATCAATCATTCTTGTCATCGCCTCTTGTTTGTGGGAGATGGCCTCCCCCTCACACAGCATGCTGACTATCCCTAATGGTTCATGCTTTTCCAAATGTGGGTAAACCCTGTCCCTTAGAATCTTCTCCAATAATTTCCTTGCCACTAATGTAAGGCTCTCTGGCCAATATTTTCCTGGATTATCCCTGTAGACCTTCTGAAGCAAAGGAACAATATTAGCTATCCTCCACTCTTATGGGACCTTCCCTGTTGCGAATGAGGACACAAATATCTCTGTCAAGGCCCCCGCAATCACATCCCTTGCCTCCCTCATGACCCTGAGATAGATTCCATCAGAGCCTGGGAGCTTATCCACCATAATGTTTCTCATGACACCCAATACCTCCCCCTTAATATCAACATGTCCTAGAATATAAACGTAACCCACCCTGATTTCACTATCATCCATGCCCTTCTCCTTGGTGAATATTGTTGTGAGGTATTTAGAGGTTGGACAAACTAATGTTGTTTCCCCTGGAGCAGCGGAGGCTGAGTGGTGACCTGATAGAAGTTTATAACATTATGAGAGGGAGAATAGACAACTGGTATCTTTTTCCCAGGGTCGAAATATCTAATACCAGAGGGCATGCATTTAAGGTAAGTAGGATAAAGTTCAAAGGAGATGTGAGGGGCACGTTTTTTGTTACACAGAGGGTGGTGGTTGCCTGGAATCTGCTGTCTGGGGTGGTAGTGGAGGCAGGTAAGGTAAAGACATTTAAGAAGTCTTAGATAGGCAAATGCATGTGCAGAGAATGGAGGGATATGGACCATGAGCAGACAGAGGGATTAGTGTAATTAGGCATCATTAGCTGAGTTAGTTTGGCACCACATTGTGGGCTGAATGGCCTGTTCCTGTGCTGTACTGTTCTAGATACACATTTTAGACCTCACCCATTTTCTCCGGCTTCATGCATAAATTCCCACCCTTTGTCCTTGAGTGGACCTAGCCTTTCCAGAGCTACCCTCTTGCTCCTTATATATGTATAAAATACCTTTCAATCCTCCTTAATCCTACTTGCCAAGGACATTTTATGGGCCCTTCTACCCCTCCTAATTCCTTGTTTAAATTATTTCCTACCTCCTCTATAGCCCTCAAGGGCCTTGTCTGATTTCAGCTTC
>JARFYF010000063.1:87680769-87691630 GCA_030265395.1 Rhina ancylostomus
ATCTGGTGAAGGATTTCAACCGGAAATAGCCAGTCAGTCTCTCTCTACTGATACCACCTTACCACTATTTTCTGTTTGCATTTCTGATTTCCAGCATCTGCAGATTTTTTTTGTTGGTTGTACTGTAACTTTAAATTTAAATCTAAATTAAAATGTGAATTTAAAATTTAACGTCACTTCCTTCTCCCTCAACCCTATTCTTTTTGGTCCTTTCATGACCCATAGTGGCTTCTCATCCCAATATCCCACTGTTACCTCTGGTGTCCTAGTGTCCTCCAAGCACCTAACAACAGCCTCAACTTATTTTTCACTGTAGCAGAATCATCCACAAATACAGTTGCTACATGTATGCTGACAACCAATCACATTGAAGTAAAATGATTGGCTAAAGAGGAAGAATGATGGAATGCTTGAGAAATTGTGCAGTAATGTTAACAAGTAAAGTCAGAATTTATGCCATAAAAGAGTGTTAAAATGGAATACTAATAGGCAAATAATGATCAAGCAACACCAAAAAAGCTTGAGGAAATCGGCAGGTCAGGCAGTATCAGTGCAGAGAAATGGACGGTCAACATTCCAGGTCAAGACCCTTCATCTGGACTCGATCTCGATCCAAAGCATCGACCGTCCATTTCTCTCCATAGGTGCTGCCTGACCCTGCTGAGCTCCTGCAGCTTTTTGTGTGTTGCTCAGATTCCAGCATCTGCAGTCTCTTATGTCTCCAAATACTGATCAAGTTTGCTTTTAAAAGATAGAAACATGAACCTTTTCAGCCTTTTAAGATATAACCTAAATTAAGAGGGAAATGAGTGTGTTATGTTATATTGCACTTCTTGAATTGTGCTCTCTGTTCGATTCCAACATCGTTTAGTGCCAGGGATTCTGCCTGTCTTTGTGGAAAACACCACAGTACGAAGAATGCAGAAAGCCCTCTCTCAACCCTTCTGTCCATATCTACATGCCAATGTCCAACTGCAGATGAGGAGGAATTTCCTCCAACTAAATGCTGAGAAGACTGAAGCCATACTCTTTGGTGCCCACCGCAGTCTCAGTTTCTGAGCTATAAACTCCACCCTGCCCAAGGCTAAACCACTCTCCTCACAACCTTAATGCTATGTCTCATCCTTAGCTGAGCTTCAGGCAGGGCATCTGCCCCACACCATGATTGTCTTTCATTGTAACATCTCCTCATGCACATCACCTGCTGCTGAAATCCTTATTCCTGCCATAACTACCCCTAGCCTTGACTGCTTCAAACACTCATCATTGACCACAAGCTTTTGATCATCCTAAATTTTGCTGCCCGTATCCAAACTCTCTCCTTTGCTTGCTCACCCTACACTGGCTCCCAGGTGTGGAACAACTTGATTTTAAAATTCTCACCCTTCTTTTCAAATCTATTACCTCAGCCGTCTCTGTCTCTGTTATCTCCTCCAGCTTTCCATTCCCGTCAGTTCTCTACACTCTGTCAGTCCTGCCTCTGCTGCACCTCCAGATTCAATGGTTTAATAATGGCCATTGTGCCTTCAGCTACCTGGCTCCAATGCTATGGAATGACCTCTTTACATCCTTTGCCATCTACCTCTCTTTCTATTCCTTTAATATGCAACTTAGAACCAAATTTTTCATTAGCTTCTTCATTTTTTTCAATACAAAATTTTGATAATGGAACATAGAATGTAGAACATTACAGCACAGTTCAGACCCTTCGGAACTGACCTATACAATCAGTATCCAAGACAAGTTTTTCACTGTACATTGGTACAAGTGGCAATAATAAACCAATACCAATACTGCATTGTATCCTGCTCTAATATCTATCTAACCTTTCCCTCCCACATAGCCCTCCATTTCTCTATCATTCATGTGTCTATCCAAGAGACTCTTAAATATCCCTGATGTATCTGCCCCCACAACCTCTGCCGGCAGTGCGTTCCACTCTCTGTGTAAAAAAACTTACCTCTGACATTCCCCTCATACCTTTCTCCAATCACCTTAAAATTATGCCCCCTCGTGTTAGCCGTTGTCACCCTGGGAAAAAGTCTCTGACTGTCCACTCGATCTGTGCCTCTTATTATCTTGTACACCTCTATCAAGTCACCTCTCATCCTCCTTCTCTCCAAAGAGGAAGGCCCTAGCTCATTCAACCTATATTCTTGTAATGTAGCATCATTTTGGATCTTCATCTCTATTTCTTCCCATGGTTAGGTATCCAGAGCTCCAAATGTGGTCAGGTCATTATTGTAATCAACAATTTCAAATGGAGTTGTTTATCAATGATAATTAATGATAATTAACTATCAAACTTGTAATTGTCTGGACATAAAACTAAGTGTATCCTAGCCATCAAACATTGCAATGTGCAGTTTATATAAGAAGTTTGTTGTCTAAACACACCCTTCTCTTAATCAACAATCTCACTGCGGTGCTCTGGTTATGTTGCCTTTCAGTCTAATTAAAGACAAAAGAAAGGCATGCATTTATAAACGAGCTTTCACTACCGTAGAGTATCCCAATGAATTTTACATCCAGTGAAATACTTCAGAAGTCCAGTCACTGCTGCAACACAGGAAACACAGCAGCCAATTTGCATATTGTTCCCATGTGCAATTCA
The DNA here is from genome assembly GCA_030265395.1 of Rhina ancylostomus. NCBI lineage: Eukaryota > Metazoa > Chordata > Chondrichthyes > Rhinopristiformes > Rhinidae > Rhina > Rhina ancylostomus. The sequence continues at coordinate 87,683,384 of JARFYF010000063.1, forward strand.
GGATGATGACCACTTAATCTGTTTCATGATGTTGGTTGAGGGATAAGCATTGCCTGGAATACTAGAGATAATTTTCCAGCTCTTTTAGAAAGAACCGAGGAGCACACAAGGATCAGTTTAACATCTCATCCATCAGCAGCTGAGTCAGTGCAGTGCAACACCCCTCTCAGTATCACACCAGAAGGCTGCTCAGACATTTGTCCTCAGGACAAAGGGTGAAGACCCAGGCTTCAGCCCTCAAGTGAGCCAGATGACCGAGGATTTGAATTCATTGTTATTGAACTTAAAAACTACTTTGTGTAAGTAAGTTGTTGACTTATTATATTATTAATTTCTCACGGTTGCAACCTCAATATATATCGTAGATATGAAAACCTTGCCCTGGTGCAGGCAAGCACTGACGAATTCCATTCTTATAACACTTCTATGGTACGGTTGACCCTGATTGTATTCAACCACAGTGGATGGTAACACGCTTATGGCAATTTTAGTGTTAAGTGACAACATACCTGCCAAGCTCATTGCCAACAACTTTTGAAAAGGGATGTTGTAATTAATATTAGTATCTTAATTTACACCTTTGGCATGGCCATGATCATGCTGGCTTTTGGTAAGAGCAGTCCAGTTAGCCCATTTCCCTGGCTCATTTCTTGTAGCCCTGAGCTTTTTCTTACCCTTAAACATTTAATTAATTTATTTTTGAATCTGTTTCCAGGCAGTGTGTCCAGGTCATTACAACTCACTGTGTGATGAGGATCTTTTTCCTGTAAACATTCAGGATTTTGAACCTTTAACAATTCAACAATTAGTAATATTTTTAAGCTGACTCACAAAGTACACACAAAATAAACGCAGTGGCTTTTATCAGGCAGGATAATTCCCTATTGAGTATGTAATATTTTTTGAGTATTACTAGGGGCGCAATTACTCTGTACATTAAGAGGAGCCACTGTATCCAGAGATCTTTGTAGCACCTCTACCATATGAAGCAGCAGAGCAATCCTCTTGAGTGTGCTGCTACATGTAATGAATGATTTTAATTTCACTTCTCAAGAGGTTGCTTTAGTTGTGGTTACGGAATGGAGTGGATAGTCTACAATCAGACACCTTAATAGCTGGTTAGGCCTCAAACTAGATTAGATAGACTATAAAAAAACAGAACAAATGAAAAATTATTGGAAGAGCTGGCTGGAGAAACAAATTTGTTTGGTTCCAAAAGTTAACTGTCATGATGCTTTATGTTACATTGAATGAAAAAGCTTCCTGTGGCTAAGGAAAAAGAATGGGTGGATTGCTAGATTAACTTTCACCATAGAGTGTTTTTAGCAACAATTGTGACAAAGTCTCTACAGGCATATTGTATGCACAAGTTTATCATCCTGATGAATGCACCTTTGACTTCTGGAACACTAGCAAATAGTTATTTCTGTGGCTGGCATGTTTTCACGCATTTAGTAGGCTTTATCGGGTACAAACTTGTCTTGGGTCACTGGTGCTAAATTCAGATTGCAGTAGATTATCAGTTATCTATTGTGTTTCCCCTCCCTTGAAGTCAATGGGACTGAATGGCAGGATAGTAGAAGGGTAATACCCTTGCAATTGTTTAGCACTAGGATTCAAAGACAGATGTTTACCGCTGCATCTTTGTGCCATTGGCCTTTCTCAAACTAAGCTGTAAGCTCCCCCTGGATGAGTTGTGTCCCATTTTCCTTGACCGTGTCTTATGAGGCAGGGGTTTCTAGCCCAGGTTGCATTCAAAGACCAAAGATGCAATTTAAGGGCATATATTTACCTATATCAGGGCTCTACAGGCAGGGGCCAGTTGGTGAGAGAGGAAGAAGACTTCGTAGAATCGTAAAACAATAGAATGATACCACACAGAAGGGGGCTATTTGGCCCATCACCTCTGTGCTGACTCATTGGTAGTGATCCAGTTAGTTCCACACTCCTCGTTCCCCAGAACCCTTTTGCTTTTTTTCTACTTTCAAGTATTTTCCTTGAAAGCCATGTTGCCTTTTTGAAGTCTACTGCTGAATCTGCTTCCAATGTTCTTTTAGGCAGTGCATCCTGGATTCAGTGAATCCAGTGCACTTGCTGTGTAAAAGATGTTCTCTCAATGTATATGCACCAGTCACTTTAATTCTGTAACCTCTGATATCTGACCCACTAGAAAATTCCTTAACAAACCCCTTTCATGGGGATACTGACAGGCATTTCAGGGGCTTTTTTTGCCATATGCTTAGGAAAATGAGGTAGAGAGCAGAGAGATTGACCAGGACAGTAGTTCCTGACTCATTCAGCATCATTTTTGAATGGTGGATGCGGAAGGATCAGTCCAGGGAAAGATGTAAAGAGTAGTTCCACTTTATTAATGCTAATTCTGTTTGTGTGAAACATTGTCCAATACTATTCTGCTCCTAATTGGATGAGATTGCAAAGAATAGCTCCCCTGACAGCTTCTTGATCAGTTCTTTAATTATTTGAGTCAAAGTTCATAAAAATGTCCATAATTTCAGGTGGAAGTATAATTCTTTGCACCAAGTCTGTAGTAAAATTATAACAGGCTACATATGAACGAATGATCGGTTATCTTGTCACTGCTTCTTGTGCCGTTTCACAAAGGTGATTTGTCTCCAGCTACCATCAAACAGGAGGTACAGAAGCCTGAAGTCCCACACCACCAGGTTCAAGAACAGCTACTTCTCTTCAAGCATTCATTTCTTGAACCAACCTGCACAAACCTAATTACTACCTCAGTATAGCAACACTATGATCACTTTGCACTACAATGGACTTTTTTTATTCTAATTGTGTTCTTTCTTGTATAGCTTTGTAAAAGTTTATGTTTTCCTCGTGAATGTTGTGTCACTGATGCTGCTGCAAGTAGGTTTTTCATTACACATGTGCATACATGTATTTGTGCACATGATAATGAACTTGACTTTGACTTTGTTAGTAGGATCGGCAGTCAGAAAAATTCTTTAAGTGCAACATGGATGCTCCACTGTATCTTCAAGTGGTATTAATGCAGGAGTTTCTTGAACTGAGCCTTTGTTCTTCATAATTATACCATGGAAGGCATATAACCATTATCCATGTAAGATAGGTTCAAAGCACACAGCAACATTCAGTTCAACTACAACCATAACCAACCTATCAAGCAACAGCCTTGCTAATTAGGATTGTTGTTAAGATCCTGTTCGTGTTTGAAGGTGAAATGTCTGATATGACTCAACTGGCAGCCAACTGACCTCAAAGTCAGATGGATGCAGATAAGATTAGATATCTTCATTAGTCACATGTACATCAAAACACACAGTGAAATGCATCTTTTGCGTAGCGTGTCCTGGGGGCAGCCCGCAAGTGTCACCAGCCTTCTGGCACCAACATAACATGCCCACAACTTCCTAACCAGTATGTCTTTGGAATGTGGGAGGAAACCGAAGCACCCAGAGGAAACCCACACAGCCATGGGGAGAACGTACAAGCTCCTTACAGACAGCAACCGGAATTGAACCCAGGTCGCTGGGGCTGTAATAGCGTTATGCTAACTGCTACACTACCGTGCCTTTAGAGTGGAATTCAAGTCCCATTTCAGAGATGAGGTCAAAAATCAAGCTGATGCTGAGAGAGTGTTGCACTTCCAAAAGAGGTGGTTGGTGGATGAGATGCTAAACCAAGGTGTTAACTTCCTCTTCAGATATTTTTCTGGCCAATCTTTATTTTTCAATAATGATAATTGAAATAGCTTATTTAGTCCTTATCACATTGTTGTTTGTGGGATCTTCCTGTGTGCAAATTGGCAATGTTTCTTTTATTGAAGTCATTTCCACATTTCATTCATGGTAAATTGTTTTAGGACGTCCGAAAGTTGGGAAAAGGGTTGTGTCAGTCCAAGTCTTTTCTTCTCCTTAATCATACTTTTCTTTCATTCACTTGCCCAGGACAATCTCATCAGAAGACAAGCTGATCCTTACAATATCAGCTGATGCATGTGAAGGGAGGAGTAATTTTGTTCGCTATCTTGAACATGTTCAGGCTGTGATAACCGTAAATGCTACCAGGCGAGGAGCCCTGAATATCAACATGACTTCACCAATGGGCACAAAATCCATTCTGCTCAGTCAAAGGCCTAGGGATGATGACTCCAAGGTGGGCTTTGATAAGTGGCCTTTCATGACAACACACACTTGGGGAGAAGACCCCAGAGGAACTTGGATCATAGAAGTTGGCTTTGTTGGAGACACCATACAGAAAGGTGTGCTCAAGGAATGGACCCTGATGTTACATGGGACTCAAAGTGCTCCTTACATAGACCAAATAGTGAATGATTACCAATCCAAACTGGCCATGTCTAAGAAGGAGGAGCTGGAGGAAGAACTAGATGAAGCAGTGGAGAGAAGCTTGAAGAATCTGCTGGAGGAAAACTACCCTCAGTAAATGCTGCATGTCAGTCTTACATCCCCAAATTGTACATCCCAGCTGCTTTGTCATTTAAAACTACTGAAGTTAATGTTTCCTGTAGCAAAGTCATCACACCTTGTCACAATCTTAAACTCGTCTATTGCATATTGTCAGTAAATAATTAAATTTAAATGACAATTTTTTTTACATGGATACTGTTAATTCTGCAAATTTTATTTACAGTTTGTGACACTGGAAAAGAATCTTGGTGTGTGAAATTTAAAAGTGAAATCTTGCAAGCAAAGCAGTGACAGTTTTTCTTTATATTTTTGTGGTAAATGTTTATATAAAAAAAAGTGTGTTTCCAATTTACAGGCAATGGTTTGAGCATATTTCTTCTAGCTTATCCAAGTTAAAACCATATTTTTCTTGGCTGGAAAAGCACTTTACATCCTGAGTGGATAACACTGAGTCATACACACCCACCTCCATCATACCTAATAACCCACATAATGACTTATTTCTCTACTATGGATAATTAAAAATAAAACTAATGGTGCATTAATAGATTATTCTTTAGTGACCGAACTTGGCACATATTGTAGCTGTGAGTACTTATTTTATTTTGCACTCTGCCATATTTTTTAAAAATCCTGAAGTCAAAACTTTGAAGATGAAAGCCTGGCTTTCTAATTCTCTAGTTTTGCATCTTCAGCCAAAACAGTGGTACCAAATAGTAGCACAGAAATTCTGTACATTAATATGTTCTTCATATGCTGATCCCTGCACTTGTCATGTGCAATGCTTACTACATTGCATTTGGTGCAAAATTTACAATTCTTGAATTGCATGTTCTGGTGAGCAGCATTCCCTTCCTTGATGAAGGGTCTAGGACCTGAAATGTGAATTGTTTCTCTTTCCACACGTGCTGCCTGACCTTCAGTGTTTTCACATCCAATTCACATTACTATGCTTGAAATAGAACAATCTCAGCAGGCATTTGGAAAGTGAAATGGAAAAGAAAAAAGCAATCCCAATCTCAAACAGTAGAAGGACACTCAACCCCACCATTCATTCATTAGATCAGCTCCCTCCACCCACCTTCTTTCCATTGCCCTTCGTGTAGCAATAGGCCAGCAATCTCAGAGATAAAATCTTCATTTAGCATCCAGTCTCAACACTTGCTTGGGAAAAAGAGTTCCAGGTTTATACTACCATTTCTGTGAAGAACTGCTTCTTGAAATCACCACAAAATGGCCCAGCTCGAATCTTGTTATATCACCACTACTGTTGTGGACCCTCTTGAGAAAGGATAATGGAAAGAAAATCATTTATTTTAAATTGTCTTTAAGCACCTTAAGTAGACCATAATCTTCTGCATTCATGGTATTGGTTTGTACCCTATCCACCATTTGAAATATGCATTCCCTGCACTGCCAGCACATCCTGGCTGTAGTGTTTACCATTTACAGAATACATTGCAGTTACTCATCTACCTACTCCGGCACCTTCGAAACCAGCAACCTCTACCAGCAAGGAATACAAGAGAAGTAGGTATACAACCACTGCAGGCTGCCCTGCATGTCATGCAGCATCTTAACCTGGAAATATATTTTCTTTCCTGTATTATTGTCTAAATCCTAGAACTCCTGACCCAACTCTGGGAGTCACTTTTCCAGAAAAAATGCAGCATTTCAAGAAGGTGACTCACCACCACTCCTCAAGGGCACTAAAGGATGAGCAATTAATGCTGACTGCCAGTGACATGCATTCTGAACAATGAATTAACAACAAATTATATGAAAGAATTTCCCCTGTAAACTGTTCCTACATCAATACTGACTTGAGGAGAAATGTTTAATGCCAAACTGCTAGACCCTAAGTTTGCCAGAGCAAATTTTGAAAACAAAAGAGTAACTGGCTACAGAAGTAATTGAGATTAGGGACATAACACTTCTGTTTTATTCTCAAACCCATAATATAACACCATTCTGTGCAGACTACTTCTTTGTTTCAGACAAAACATTCAATTAATATCAGTGCTGTTTGCTGCATTCACTTGTACCATCACCACAGCAGCAAGATGTTAAACAGGTTCCTTGTTACCATACTGTTGCATGATATCAGTGTCTAATTGATGGCAGTGAGCTGGTAATAGTTTCTCAACCCATGTTCATTTATGGAACACAAATGCTCTTAAAGATGGGAGCTCAAAACTGGTTATACCCCAACACCACCAAAAGAATTTTTTTTGCCAGTGGTCTCCCTCAGACACCACAGAAGATCATCATACATTCACAACCTCTTGATATCTGAGAATGCCTGACAAACAATGAAGTGCAGTCGCTGGCATAATGTAGAAAACAGACATTTTATGAGAAACAAACTCTTATTTAAAATAATGTCAGAATGATCAGATAATCAGTTTTACTAATGTTAATTGGGAGATCAATATCAGCCAAGGCTCTGGGCAAACTCCCCAACTGTTCTTTAAAATAATCCATAAGATCTTTCATGCCCACCTGTAAATGCTAGTTTAATGTCGATAAGTCCACCATTCTCTGGGCAATACACTCGGGGTTCCGCCTAAGCTCTTGTGATCAAATCTCTAGAAAGAGAGTTAAACCATTTCAAATTCAAACCATTCAACATGTCTTAGTCTCAAAGGATACAATCTAAATAGTACAGAAATGCTTTTACACAGCTGCAGAAGCATTATAACCTCTTAGCTTCAATTTTTGTTCAGGTAAAGGAAGTCTCTTATTGATCAAATCATGAGGGGAAAGAAACTGAGCAATTTTAACATCAGAATCATTGAATGGAAGCTCATAATCATCGTTCCTGTCCTCAAGCAACTTATTTTGGCATGAGATAATTATCTCATCTCATCCAAGTGAAGTTAATACCTACTTGTCCTTGTCCATTCTATACTTGGGATAATTCAAAGTTTAAGAAGCTTTATCCCTATACTTCCTATTTTTACATGTCCAGATACTGCACTTAACATCTACGTTTAACATTCAGCCAAGCTATAGTAGGCACAGGAGTTGGTTACAGAATCCATTTAGCTTCCTGTGCCATTTGACAAGTCATGGCTGGGCTTTGCTCCCAATGCCCCTTTCCCACGAGCCCTGGATTCCTTAATTTTCCTGAATTCCAAAAATCAGCCTTGGTTATGGTAAATAACTGCACATCCACATCTTCCTAGAGAAGAGAATTCCAAAGAGTAATAAATCACCTGACTGGCATGCTAAATGTTTGACTCCTTGTCCCAAGGCTATGCATCCTTATGGAGACCTTCTCTTTAAAAGAGTTCTCAACTGATAGACTGGAGACAACATATTGGAATTCTGAGATATGATACATTTGCCATTTCTTTTACCATTAGGACACCAAGCCTAAACTAATTACCTTCATAAGCCATCATAAAATACTTCTTTACTCCTTTACCAAAGCCATCTGTAGATTTTTAATAATATGCTTACCAACTGCTATAATCTTCTTCGCTCTCATGAGGACCCTTCTAGAAATAGCCAATTCTTTACATCCAATGTGACCGAAAGGAAGACCTACATTTATATAATGTTTCTCGTGATCTCATGGAGCCTTGAAGTACTACATGGTACTTCACAGCTAGTTAAGTAAATTTGAAATGTAGACAGCATTTAAGATGATACAAAGCTGTTATTAAATGGATTATGTTGGAAATGAAATAAAACAGAAAATGATGGAAGCTGCAGCAGGAAATATTCAGCAGTTTAGGTACCATCTGTGGAGAGTTGCTACTGAAGCTGCTTGATAAGTGTCTCCTGCATTTTGTTTTTATCTCAGATTTCCAACATC
>JARFYF010000063.1:87802103-87813028 GCA_030265395.1 Rhina ancylostomus
AAGATAGAGGCAGAAAGGTTGTTTCCACTGGTAGGTGAGACTACAACTAGGGAACATAGCCTCAAGATTCAGGAGAATAGATTTAGGATGGAGATGAGGAGAAACTGCTTCTCCCAGAGAGCAGTGAATCTGTGGAATTCTTTGCCCAGGGAAGTAGTGGAGGCTATCTCATTAAATATATGTAAGACACAGTTAGATAGATTTTTGCATAGTAGGGGAAATAAGGGTTATGAGGAAAAGACAGATTGGTGGATCCGAGTCCACGGCCACATCAGCCACTATCTTATTGAATGTCAGAGCAGGCTTGATGGGCCAAATGGCCTATTCCTGCTTCTGTATCTTATGTTCATTTTTTTAATAGGATACCAATAAACAATGCATAAACAAAGATGGAGAGCAGCTATTTGAAAGGTTTACAAAATAAATGCCTTGCCAATGATGTGTGAATAGACTTGTTTGGATGCTGCTTCTGGCAGTGAATTCAGAGTCAGCCAAGAGTAATTGGGAACAACTGTACATTCTCCTCAGCAAAGCATGTATTTAACTCCAATTTAAAATTGGTATCATCCCTTGTTTAAGTAGCTCTGTTGCATGAAGCTAAGAAACAGTTTATAAATCTACATTATTCAACAGAAATATAGCATTGGTGAAGATAAGTGAACAGTATCTTTTATTTAAAAATAAATATGCTAGCAGGTATAAAAATTTGGGAAAATGATTTTTGAATACTGGACATTTTTTTAAATTTAAGCATCTTCTTGTATTATGAGGGCTTGGTTTTCTCCATGAATGCATTGATTACCTGTTGCATGGCAGAATCCAGTGGGCAGAGGACAATTCTGCAAGATTTTGGCTACTTCCAAACATTCTGTAATTATTAAGGTAGGATGTACGATATCCTGGAACTTCCTCTGGCATCATAACTGAAAATTTTTACTGCAAAATCATTGCCAAAATTCACACCAATTTCGTAGTCAATAATTTCTGATGTTCTACTTAGTGTGTGCTGGCACAATCCATTCACGTTTGCTCATGATATAAAACTAGATTGGCAAGTGAGCTGAGAGGAAGACAAGGAATCTGCACAGGGATATTGACAGGCAATGCAAGTGATCAAACATCTGGAGCAAAATGTAGTTAAGTTCGTTCACAGAAACAGGAAAAGAAACCTTTTTTTTAATTAATGCAAAACTATCAAATATTGGAATTGCCATGTAAAATACGGAGTCAGTATGTGGATTCCTTAAACAATTAGGATAGTAAATGTTACATTAATCTTTATTGTAAAGTAGTTATAAAACAAGAAAAAAGGAAGACTTACTATTGTACATAGCTCTAAGACATACAACTGGTCTACAATGTGTAGTTTAAGTCTCATTCCAAATGAAGGATGTATTCTTCTTCGGTTCCAATAGAAGGTGCAACGAGAGTTCACTAGACCGTTTCCTTCTGTGAGGAGGAATCGAGTGGGGTGGGCCTATGCCCACTGGAGTTTGGAAGAATAAGGTGATCTCGGTGAAACGCATTAAGATCTTGAAAAGTGGTCACAGAATAAATGCTGAAAGACTGCCCCACACGCTGGAGAAGTAGGACAAAGGGCCATCACCCTGAGCTAAGGAGTCAACCAGATGAGGAGAAGCTTCTTCATTTGGGATTGTGATGCCTCGCACTTTCTTGTCTCAGAGAGCACTGAATGCTCAATCTTTGAGCATATTCAAGGATTTGACCAAAGGATATTTTGCCTCTAAATATATCAAGGGATATGAAGATTGGGTGGCGACGTGATGAAGGATTAAATATGTTCAAACTGAATGGTAAGGCAGGCTTGAGGAGCTTGCTGATCTCCTCTGCTCTTATTTCTTATGTTATATTCAAATAAAAGTGCTGTATAAAGGGCAGAAATCAGCATGAACAATTGGGTACTGAGGAAAATGGAAAAATGATGCCATATTCTTCCTTCCATGCATTAAAAGCACCGTATGCTTAAGGGAATTGAATTATTTGTAGTTATTAATGCAATTTACTTGATGTCATTAAAAATATCTAAAGTTTAGGTACTGGTAAATGTCACATGAGGAGAATAATACAAAAATGCTTAAGAAATTGTTATAGTATGACACGGAGTCTGGTATTCTATGTTTAATATCGTGGTGCAAATTTATTTCCTTCAGTGCAACTGTAAGGGCAGGAGGCACTCACCTGAGTCCCTCGTCACTGAGTCACGGTTATTTTCACCTGTCAAAGGCACCTCAATATCATGGCATCAGTCAGCAGTCAATTCTTCCTCTTCACACTATTCTCAGTGATATAATGAATTGTAGGGACTAAGTTGTAATGCACAATAAAGCACATTTATGGAAGTCCAGTAATGTTTCTAGTTTTCAAATCTGTTATCTTATACATGTGACATATTGATAGACCAACAGATTCTGATCATAAACAGGGGCTCTGCCAGTGATGAGTTGCTAAATCTTTATTTCATCCCCATGAGTGAGAGGGATATGAAGTAATCTTAAAACTGCATGACTATTGTCCAAGGATAGTTAACAATAATGTGGGTATCTATATAGCAGCCATTTTTCTGGGAGTGAGCAAATGGAAAATTTGCATTTTATTTTGGGTCTTTCATGACCATTTTGTATATCCCAAAGTACTTCCACAGAAGTGCTTTTAAATTGTAATCTTCATTGTAACACAAGAGATGCACCTACAAATTTGTGCATGACAAAATCCCATTAATACTATTATGATATTAACAAGGTAATGTCTTAGTGATGTTTGGCGGATGAATGTTATCGGATACTGGAAATGATAAATTCTTGGTTCTTTTGACATAGTGCCATGGAGACATCTGTGTTCCACATAAGTTTCCCAATCCAATTAACAGTGAGAGAGAGACAAAGTCAATCGGCATGCGTGTGATTGTTTATTTTTTGCCCTTGATTCATGTGCTTGAATGTTAAACAAATGGTCTGCATGTAAAATGTACTCTACCCACAACAAGCTGAGTGTGCCTGAATTCCTAAATTGGGCTGGGTGCCTGCACAGCAGCTAACACAGTATCTGGAAGTAGAGGTAACTCCTGCTCAAGGTTACTAATTTTGATTGGATATATCTTCATAGGTATCATTGCACGATTTTCCCACCACCACCTGCTCCATCCTATCCTCCTTCCTTTTGGTTGACTGGTACATTTGTTCTTGGAGCATGCCACCTACCAATGGCCTATTGGAAGATGTACACATTCCCAGTTACCCAAGTGATTCCTGACCATTGGACATTTCCAGTCACTTTAAAGCAAACAATCTTTACACTTTTGAGACCCAGGACAATCCTGAACGATTAACAACCAAAGGACTGTTCAAGGCTGAACAGACCTGACTCAGAACCCTAAGTCTGTTGTCTGAAAAGCAACAGGTTGAGGGCCCTCTGTTCTACTCCCAAGACTAGGTTGGGGGTGTTGGTGGAAGAAACCCAGTGCCATTGCTTTCTTCTTCTGAATGGCCTCTAGAAAATAAGGATAGAAACTCATGTGCATGGACTTGTTACTATTTTTATATGGCTGTGTTCGAGATGGATAACTAGGAGGGATGTTGTGATCTAACACCAGGAAACACTGTTTCTTTTTCCTGAGTTTTGCAGCTACTGAGGTAAAAGTACTTTGGTAACAGTCCAGGAAAATTGTTTTAAAACAACTGGAATTCTTTCCTCTCTGCTTAATGATTATTCTTCACACCAAAGTATGGCATGTATCAATGTAATAATGAAAACAAAACTGACATTTTTTTTGTCAGCATCAACATCATCATGTTTTTCATCACGGATGCTGCCTGGCCTGCTGAGTTCCTCCAGCATCATCATGATTTTCACCTAGATTTCAGCATCTGCAGTCTTTTATTTCTCTGACCAGTTTTTTTTAAGAAACAAGCTGCAAAATTCTTTATCTGAATGGTGAAGTGACTGAGCCTGGCAGCTGACCTGATAGGAAAGATCTTTATCAAATGTTCTTTCCTGTCTGAAAAAGAGTAAGTGAGAATTTTCACTGTTTTCACCAAGTCCCAATTCAGCAGCATTTGCATTTGTTTTCCACATCAGCAGCAATAAAGGACTTGATCGGTAGTGCAAAAACTGTTATTTGCATCAAAAGACTCGATGAAAAGATTCTAGAAATGGTTCCGCACACTTTTGAGAGATGAAGCTTTGTATGCTAGTTGAGGTGTTCCATCACTGATTATTCTAATGCATTTCTTTTAATCTTTGTTCACCATGTTGATTATTAACTGCAAGCCAATCAATATGAGCTGAGAGCAGTGATCCCTCTTCAGAGGGCAGGAGTCATTAATGAGTTGCCCACCCACACACCTATGTCTGGAGTGCATTTGAAAGAAAAGCTATTTTAGGATCTGCTAGCAAAGGTATTAATTGAATCTTTTCTGCTTTGCTGTTATTCCATTTGGTAATTGGTTTTCCTTGTTAGATTCCTCACGTTCTACAAGATAGTGCATTGGATCACCCCTGGGTCTCTGTCTGCTCACATTGAACTGATCTGCGAAGAGAGGGCTGGTTGAGCTGACCCCTCGTAGCAGAAAACTGTCCCAACTCCCTGTCAAGGGGCTTTCATCTATTAATATCAGAGATGTTTAAAATAAAATGTTCAAGTTATTTTTAAAATCAAAGTAAAAATAAACTTAACATTTTGAATTTCTAAAACTGAGCCACTTACTGCACTTGTCTTCTTACTAAGTGTGTCACCCATTCAAATGCAGGAAGTCGGATATGCTGGTATGTGATCTCTAGCTTGTCTGACTTCCACATTTCAATGCTCAGGCAGAGATGTCATAGACAAGCTGAAGAGTGAGTGGCAGATGGCCAGGCATTGTCTATGGAACCACCAGCTCGAGGTAATTGCAATCCAGCCCGATAAAATGCAATGTCTTCCCCAAACTAGTTTTGGCCTGAATTGCACTTTCTAAATACATGATGCAGCCAGCTTACCTCTTCAGTGTTCACAGAAATTGGGCCTCTCCAGTGTTTAGTCCTAAGAGGAAATTCGATACCTTGCATATTGCTGTGTGATTAGGAGGAGGTGGCTGGAGTTGCTCCTTTCCTTGCACTATTGTGCACGCTATGTGTTTTTGAACAATGGGGTTTCCATCAGCCCCATTGGTTTTTGGATCAACTTTCATGTAGCTCTTAAAGAAGCAAGTAATTAGGATGAAGAGAGCAGATGGGACCCACAGTCACAGGATTAGACTATGTGCTAAAATGTTTTGGGAAAGTGCGAATCTCAATGTGGTGAAGCTTTGCTAACAACATTTAAAGCAGATTGTAAGAATTGGTTTACCTATTCCTAATTGGCATCCAGTGTAATGTGTCTGGATAAGTGACAACTGAAGTATGTATCCTTGATATTATTTGCAGCAGTAGATTTTGTTTTTGAACACTTATGGAGCAAGATCCTTTAAGTATTATTTCCATTTATTCCAACCTGTAATATGCCCAACCTTTGGGGAAAAATACTCTGGTGGAGAATTCTCACACATTGGTAAGCTGTTTTCCATTCAACCTGGTTGATGTCGGGGGTGAGCAAAGAGGTTTAGATCCCTCAGTCAGCCTTTGTTGCCTGGTGGCGTTTGGTGCCACGTTTAAGCATATCTGTTATCTTGCCCATTTCTTGCCAAAAGAATGCTCTTCAGATATACAACTTAAAAACCCTTGAAGGATGTGGGTTATTAAGACAGAACATGCATTATACAGAACTTGTTCATTTGTACCTTTTGTGGTGCACTCAGATGATCACCTGAACATGGAAGAAGGAGTTGCCATTTGGCCCCATGTATCTGCTCCACTATTCAATGAGGTACTGGAGTCTACAGCATGGAAAGGGGTAATTCAGTCCACTAAATCCATACCAACCATGAGGCACCAGTCTATTTAATAATCCTACACTATTCTCACTTTATTCCACCTATTTTTTCCATCAATTAACTGCTCCCAGTTTGGGGAGCAGTCAATTTCCCCAGTAAACCACAGCTGATTGGGAGGCTGATATAAAGTGTTCATTTAGCCCTTGAAAATTGACAGCCACTTTCAAATGAGGTCCAGACCTTTTGTTTCAGAGGAAAAAAAATCCAAAGATTGCAAGACTTAAGCAGTACTATCTCTCCTGCCCATTCTGCTGTTTAACCAATTTGCAGCTGAACTTTTAGATTGACACCATTTCTCACCTAATTCCTTGTTTCCCAAAAGTTATCAAGGTTACTCTTGAATATACATTCTGGTTGCGTATCCATTGGCTTTATTGGGATAGAGATTTCCAATAATTTGGGCCATCCTTACTTAATGGTGTGTCATGGAAACCAGCCTCCCCTCCATGGACTCTATCGTTAACTCTCGCTGCCTTGGTAAAATAGCCAGCATAATCAAAGACCCCACCCAACCGGGTCTTTCTCTCTCCTCTTCTCTCCTCTCCTATCAGGCAGAAGATACAGGAGCCTGAAGGCACAAACCACCAGGCTCAAGGACAGCTTCTATCCCACTGTGATAGAACTATTGAATGGTTCCCTTATACAATGAAATGGACTCTTGACCTCAAAATCTACCTTGTTGTGACCTTGCACCTTACTGTCTACCTGCACTGCACTTCCTCTGTAGCTGTGACACTTTACTCTGTACTGTTATTGTTTTTACCTGTATGACCTCAATGCACTCTGTACTAAATCAATGTAACTGCACTGTGTAATGAACTGATCAGTATGTAAGACAAGTTTTTCACTGTATCTCAGTACAAGTGACAATAATATACCAATACTGGAAATTAGAAAATTCAATATTTATACCATTGGGCTGTAAGCTACCCAAACGGAATTTGGGATGTTGTTCTTCCAGTTTGCGTTTGGCCTCTCCAGAACAATGGAGAAGGCTGAGGACAGACAGGTCGGAGTGGGAAGGAGAGTGAGAGTTACATACACTTGGAAGCTCAAGATGGATATTGTGGACAGAGCACAGCTACTCCACAAAATAGCCACCTAGTCTATGCTTGGTTACACCAATGTAGGGGAGGCCACATTGTGGTAGACCAAGTTGGAAGAGGTACAGGTGAACATCTGTCCTGCTTGGAAGGTTTGTTTAAGTCCCTGGATGGTGGTGATGGAGGAGGTGAAGGGACAGGTGTTGCATCTCCTACAGTTGCCAGGGGACAGGGAGGGGTGGATTGGGGGGAAAATCAGTGGACCAGGGAGTCCAGAAGAGAGGAAGATGTGACTGGTGGTGGGATTGTGTAGGAGATGGTGGAGGATGACCTGTTGGCTGCTGAGGCAGCTGGGCTGAAAGGTGAGGACCAAAGTAACCTCGGCTCCCTTCAGCTCTTTGGAACAAAACAATGACAAGGTTTGGAGCAGAGCAGTCCTGGGGAAATCAAAACTGATCATTAAGTGAGTTGATGTGAATTATTAACATGTATCTGTAAACATCAATCTTGACCACTATTCATCATTGCAATAGACTTTGCAAATCCCATGTAATTCCTTCTGAGAGAGAAAGAGGGCAGCAGAATCCCACCTGAAGGACACGTCAGCACCACGGCTGTCACTATCAATTTTCATTTATTTTAATAAGCACATTTGACACTGTAATGATGTGGGTTTGTTTACAATTTCTAAAGCCCTAATGATATTCCCTGTATAGATTCTGTGGTGCAAAATAATTGTCGACTGAGCTGGAAAGATTGCTTCCCAAGATTAAGAGAGATTGAAAGTTATAAACCCTGGCTGGGTACTTTTTTTACTGGGAAACTGATTGGCAGGGACAGCAGTTTGAATATTCTTTACTTGCTCACTGACATAATTAAATAAATGGCCTGTCTGCTTTACTCAAAAGAACCTAGGCTGATACATATAACTGAATCTTTATTGCACATTTTGAGACTACTTTTTAATACTACTCACTTTATTAATTGGTTTTCTTTGCAGCTTGTCACAATGGTTGTGTTTTATTAGTCAAAGATGATTTCAATTAGTAATTAGTCATGAAATTCTGATTTAGAACAATAAATTAATAATTCATTAGATAAAGCATGGAGACAGAATACCTACCCAATCACTTGTTATAACCATGACAGGCTCTCTTCTGAATTTACCATTTCATATTAAACAAAAGGAACCTGATTAGACTCTTTTATGCTCTGCCAAGCAGTTTGCAATCATTAAATTGCTCTTGAGGTGTAGCCAATGTTGATACCTAGACAAATGGGGTAATCGACTTGTACACAGCAAGCTCCCACAACCAGCAACAAGAAGGCTATTAATTTTTGTCAGGGTTCGTTGAAAGGAGGAATGATTGCTTAAAGTCTCAAGTCCCAAAGTGCTTTACAGCCAATGACGTACTTCTGAGGGACAGTCACTGTTGCAAAGTAGGAAACACAGCAGCTAATTTGTCTACAGTAAGCTCCCAAAAAACAACATCATTGGTAATTGGTTTACTACTGTCACATGTACCAAAGTACAGTGAAAACTTTGTTTTGCATGTCAGCCATACAGGTTGCCTCATCACATCAGTGCATCAAGGTAGTATAAGGGAATTGCTCCAGATCAGCTGATGAGTGAGAGGCAAACATCAGGGCACTAAAGGAAACTCCTGCCTTTCTTTGAAAGAGCACTGTGGGATTGTGAGCTCAAACTGAGCCCCATCACAGGGTCTCATCCAAAATAAGTTACCTCTAACAGTTCAGCATACCTTCAGTGCTGCTGAGAAACATCACCCAAGATGTATTGTGCAATTCCTAAAATGGGGCTCGAACCAACAAACACCTGACCCATGCACATGTGCTGTCAATGATTCAGCTGCAAGTAGAAGCAGCCTATGGGAATTTGCAAAACCAAATGACGCCAGAATTGCTGAATTCACGAAACCTCTTTAAGAACACATCAGAGAACACTAGCAGATGTGACAGATGTTTGCTTTGAGAAAAATTCTTTTCACTTACCCATTCACCAGATGCAGATGTTGCTGGCAACATCCCTAAATGCCCCTGAACTCAGTAGGCAAATAAGAGAGAAATACAGTAGTGTGACTGGAGTCTGACTGGGTAAGAATGACAGATTTAGATTCCTGAAGAACTTTGAAGCTTGATACTGGATTTACAGGATTTTCTGAATGGTTCCTTGAGAATCTCTTCTATGGCTTTTGCAATGAGAGTATTTTCCTGATTACATGAACAATAATGCGCTTCATGCAGTATATTAATTGTCAATACATGGAATATTTTGGGACTGATTTTACCCCATGCAGTAGTTTGATTTATGAATATACCCCCTTGTGGGTATGATTTGTCAAGAAAAGCTGATTTTCTTTGTCTATGTTAAGCTGTGTATTTGCATGAGTGATGTCTAACCAGTACACCATACAAATCTTGGAATACAGAAGGACATTGCTAGTCATTTACTGGTTTGTTAAGAGTCACCTTATTAATCTTTGCAAAGGTTGGATGGCTTTTGTCTACCTTGGAGCCCTGTATGCAGTTCTAGTCAACACACAATGGGAAGGGTGTGATTGCACTGGAGAAAGTGTAGAGGAGACTGATCAGGAGGTTACCTGGGGTGGAGCATTACAGCAATGAGGAGAGATAGGATAGGCTGAGTTTGTTTTCCTTGGAGTGCAGCAGGCTGATGCAAGACCTGATAGGAGGTAGACAAAGTAATGCAGGAAAATACATAGGATAAAAAGTGAGAATCATTCCTTTCCCCCGAGTAAAAGTGTTTATAGCCAGAAGGCACAGGTTTAAGATAAGGGACAGGAAATTTAGAGGGGATTAGGAAAATTATTTTCATCCAGAGGGTGGTTGAAACTTTTCTGAAGACAGGTCAATTCATAACATTTTTTGAGGTGATGCACTCAAAATGCCAAGGCATTAGAGGATATGGGACTAGAGCAGATAGCGATGGGCATCATGGCATAAGAGGGCTGAAGGGTCCATTTCCATGTTGCATAACCCCATGACTCCATAAACTTGTGAATCATTACACTGGCCATCAGCTGCCCTTCTTGTGGTACCCTCACTGCTATTCCATGATGCTCAGATTTTCTTAATCTTTTTTCTTTTTGAAATGGACACATGGTGGGATTACAATCCACCCCTCAATACATGTGTGTGGAACATAGGACATGGAACAGTACAGCACAGGAAAAGGCTCTTCGGCCCACGATGTCTGTGCCAAATTCAACTAAATCTCTTCTGCCTGCATGTGATTCACATCCCTCCATTCCCTGCACATTCATGTGCCTATCTGAAAGCCTCTTAACCATGACTATCGTATCTGCTTCCACCACTACCTCTGGCAGCTTGTTCCAGGCATCCACCACTCTGTCTTTAAAAAAAACCTGTCCCGCACATCTCCTTTACACTTCCTCCTTCACCTTAAATGCAGGTTCTCTAGTATTTGACATCTCTACCCTGGGTAAAAGATTCTGACTGTCAACTCTATCCACACCTGTCATCATTTTATAAAGTTCTATCAGGTCTCCCCTCAGCCTCCTGTGCTCCAGAGAAAACACCCCTAGTTTGTCCAACCTCTCCTTTTAGCACCTACCCTCTAATCCAGGCAACACCGTAAGAAGGCCTTGGGTGCAGAGGAGATTTACCAGGATGCTGCCTGGATTAGAGCATATGGAATATGAGGAGAGACTGAGATACTAGGGCTTTACTCTACTGGAGAGGGGGAGGATGAGGAGAGACATGATAGAGGTGTATAAAGTGTTGAGAGGGATACACAGTAGACAACCAGTGCTTTATTCCCCCAAGACACCAATGCTCAAGACAAGAGGGCATGGATTTAAAGTAATGGTGGGGGGGGGGAGTTCAGGGGGGATGTCAGAGGGAGGTTTTTCACCAGACAGTGGTAGGTGCATAGAATGTGTTGCCTGGGGTG
>JARFYF010000063.1:87836221-87851930 GCA_030265395.1 Rhina ancylostomus
AATAGCTTTGAGTAAAAATCTGAAAGGATTAGCTGCTTATCTGGGTAAGATATTTGAAGTAATTAGTGAAGTTGGACTGATAGACATGCCCTCTGCGTTGGAAGAGCATTGCTTTGAAAGACAGGAGGTATTTCTTTAGATTCTCACGTTCTGGGATAGCTTTTTGGCTAGAAGCAGGAAATGTGGGTGTGCCACAATTCACAAAGGTATGACAACAAGAGTGGCAGACAAAGTATCCAATAGAATTAGCCAAATGATTGTGCCATTATAGTCCAGTTCTAAGATAATTTTATTCCACAAATTAGCCTTGCCTTTACCCAACATGGCTCATAAAGTCATGCAAGTCTGTGTCTGTTTTAATTATTTATTCCTGTTTACAATGCCATAATTTGTATCTTATTTCTTGGACAGCAAAGAGGACAGAGAGTTCAGAAATCTGCTTGAGTTTTCTGTCCATGCAGAATGGATATTAAAAATGTTTAGATCTGGAAGGCAGAATCAACAAGGCTGATAAGATATAACAGGAACAGAGTTCTTCTAGGAAGCACTGTTGGAAGTATAATCCAGTTAGCTGAGGAAATCAATGTATATGAAATTACATGTTTGCAAGCTCAACTCTGAACGTAAGGGAAGGGAATATCCAAAGGTCTACCATACAAACAGATAAATGGAAATTTCAACCATAATTCGAGAACTTGTTTTTAAATCAATGTAGTGGTTAAACCTGTCAGGATTGAGCAACTAACCCAAGATTAAAATAATTTAACCATTCTAGTTTTTTTCCCTGAGGTCTACATCACTTAAGAAAATAAATATCAAAAGGTCCATATACACATCTGTAAGCTGTTGAAATGATAACTGATCATTATCAGACAGAAAAATATTTTTCATTCTCCCTAGAACAAGGTGTTCTTGGAGGAAATATTTCATTTTGTCAACCAACTCTTTTTATTTTTTTTATTATTGAAACCAACATGAATTAGAGGCAGTAGTGTACATTTAGTTCTATCTCCAATTTAATTGCTTCCATTAGTTTGCAAGAATATTACTGTCAGTTGGAAATGGAAAGATTAGTAGTCCTTCAATTGATGTCAATGGACTTCATTAGTAAAGCATTTCTTCTCTGAATTTCAGTGAAAACACCAAATAATCTGTAAAAACAAAATATTCATTAACTTAACTTTTTTAATTCTCAAAAGAGGAACTGCTCAATTTTAGACAGAGAATGGTATTGCAGTGGATTCATTATATTATTACTGGGATATAGTAATTATTTCCCTGCACTTCCTGTCTGGTTTGCAACAGGACTGTCATAAACATCTGGATCTACATTTTTAAAGTGATATTGTTAATGTACAGGTCTGCATCTAGTTAGCATTTAGATCTGTGATGAAAATTATTTCCTGAATCCCTAAATAAACCATGAAAATATTATTTGGCGAGTGAAGCTGGTGTCTTGGACAGTGGGCTACCAAAAAGTTTTGGCTGGGATCTGTAAAGCCTGGATTCCACCAGTTCACTGCTGAGCATAATTTCCAGCAGGCCTTTCAGCAGCTTGAATCATCTCACTGAAATGCATCCAAAGCTTAATTTAAATATTACAATGCACTGAAATGGACATAATACAATTTTCTATTCCCATGGGCTGCTTGTTTTCCCCCTTTCTTCATTTGGTCTGAATGAGGTTTGGACATCTCTTGTACAATATCTTTCTTATTTTTAAAAAAGAGTTGTATGGTGCCTTTAGTTTGGAATTCTAATATTAACTCCTCAATACCATTTTAAGAGAGAATATTTGCTTTTCTCCTGACTACAAAGCAATATTTATGCAAAGCCTAAAATGGCCTAACTTCCATTAATTTACCAGAAAGCTGGTTTCCTATGTCTGGATGTGGAGGACATTGATTTAAGATAACTGGCACAACAATTGGATGGGAAGTGAGAACTTTATTTTTTAAAATGGAGAGCAGTTGTAATCTGGAATACAATACTCAAGAGGGTAACATAAACAGATTCAATGGTAACTTCCAAAAGGAAATTGATTCCAAAGGGGAAAAATTGTATTGACAGAAAAAGTGGGTGCAATGGAACTAATCTGATAGGTTTTTCAAAGAGCTGGCTGAATGACACCCCCATCCCTGACTTCCCCTCCCCCTTCTATGTTGTAAGACTCAAACAAAGAAATACATATGAAATAAGTAGTTCAGAAAATAGTAGCAGAAATTCCAGAATATAATGTTATTTACTAACTGTACACTTATTAAGTTCTCTGTTTTACTTTGTAGTCTTACAATAAATATTTTAATTCATGCCTTTTCCAGTGGAGTACAGAAGTCATTATTGATTGAGTTGCTGGGGGCAGGGCTAGTAACTGGCTTCTGTTTCAATAGTGTCATTTAGCTCATTAATTCATCAGCTTTGCCATGACACATAATCACTTTAACAACAAAACTTCGATCAACTATAAAATGATGGGGTTTTTAACCAAATGTATTTCTTGGCTCAAATGGACATTTCAACCATTTATGAATGAAAACTTTTTAACAGTAACCCACTAACAGGTTTGGCTGACAATTTACCAATTGCATAATTTACTAAATTCCAAAGGTAATGACATGGAGAAAAAACACTATCATTTATTTAATTATTTTCCAATCATTCTGGTTCTAAACTTGAGAAATAACTTTTTTTATGACAGTAACTTGGGTCAAAAGGTGTAGTTCATGATTTAGCCCTTCAATTTCTCAATGCTCCATTGTATTTGGAGAGATCTTCCTATATGGACCTTATGATTAACCAAGCAGTCACTAATTCAGTCTGACAATTTGCATACATTACCAAAATAGCTCTCAATATTCATGTACAATAATTCTATGGTTTCTCACTTTGTTTTATTATTTTCTCCTGCTACATAATCTATTTTGCTGAAATGAAAAGCCTCCACAAAGATGGAATTAGCTGTGGATTTTCTCATATCACATCACTTTGTCTCTCTTGCACAGTATCTCTCATACATTTTCATCACATCTGTCTTTCCCAATATCTATGAATAAGTTATTAAATGATATAAAAAGAGAAAATGCATCGAATTGGCCAATCTTGCTAGATCATGCCTTGAATTGTATAATATAAATCTATAGATGTAAATATAAGCTTACTGTAAATCCTACAACAGGAGCAGACACTATAGAGATGCTTATCTTTAATTTTGACTTTCAAGCACATAGTATAGGCACAATGGTTTCAGTCTTGATCACATCCTAATGAGTTATCATCTTTGGATATTCTGGGAGACTGCAGATGAATGAAATCCAAACAAAACCCATGGCACTTTTCAGGTTGAAAATTCATTCCAGATAAACTGTGAATTAGGATCATTTCTCTGATTTAGTTTTGTAGTAATTAAATTATTTGTCACCAGTGCTAATAAAACTGAGATTTTATTTTCTAGTTTACACTTTGTTTTTTAAGTGTTTTCTAAAACAAAACATGTTATCTGTACTGCACAGCACTGTTAGCTTAACAGATATGCAATAGTCAGCAGGTATGTTTAATTTGTAAATCTACAGAGTTAGTGGCCAAATTCACAAATGACAAATAAAGGGTATTCAAATGGTAAAATAATATTTCTTTTTATACTATCTATGGAAAAATAACTTTTGAAGCACATGGAAATGCAATTCCCCACCTTAAAGAGCAGTATTAAGGTAGATAAAGACTTGATTGCTTACATTTATAGATTTATATTATAGAATTCAAGACATGATCTAGCAATTGTCTTTCTGCTAATGCAGATATATAGAAACTATTTTCTTCAGGCTTAATAATAGGCATCATCTGATTATTATCTCAAAGATACATATAGGACAGAGCTCTGATCTTCCTTATAGTTGCTTTAGAAGCTCCTCTTGATAGCTTTCACTGTATATTTATCTAGTAAAGGCAAATTCTGAATCTGCACAATCCTTGGTTTACTTTCTTGCAAGAGTAATCAAAATCAAACATTTTCTTTATAAATGCACAATTTTATCAGATACCTAACCCGAATATCAAGTCCATTAATAACTTAATGGTAAACCACAAAGCAAACAAGCAGAAATTCCATTTGTTTGATACCAGTACAATTCTGTTTAGGTTGGAGAGGTTGTTGATATATGCCACGTAGTTTGTCAAACAATGCTCGAAGTGTATTATTAATTCCAAATTGAGCTTTATCATAGTCACTTTTTGGTGAGTAGAAATCACATTGTTGATGGATGCATATTTTAGGGATTTAATCACTGCAAATCAGAAGGCTCAGTAATCAGAAGGCTCAAAATATAATGTTTGCTAGCACTTGTTAAGGAGATGACAGGCATTCATCCATCATGTCTGTTTCACCTGTTTACAGAAAGAATCTAAAACCAATCCCAGTGAATCACCTCATTGCTAGTTATTTTAAAATGTTTACATAATTTTCCCTAAAAAATTGCAATTGTTTCTACCTCAATCATGCCAGAGTAGGGAATAATTGATATATTCTGTCAATATTTGTCAGCCTACTATAATGACATGCCCCTTGCTATCAGATATTTTGCTGTAAACTTCCACAAATCTCCCAGTCAGCTAAGTACAGGTGAACAGATTCTAGTCTTTAGCCAATATTGGGCGCATATTCTATTTTACTTTTGACTCGCAGTATCTCCAGTATTTTCCTATTGATGTACCTTTAAAGATTCTTATATAAGTGTGTTTCTTTTTTCAAACCAAATTGGCTGCTTTTCCAGTCCATCTCTCCTGCTGTCAAACCTTTCTCACTAGCTGGTGGCTGGTGAAAAATAAATAGCTACTCTCAGCATGAAGACGTGAGCCAACTCTAGCCTGTGAAATATATTGTAATTGCTTAATATTTCTGAGGGCATTAGGGAGTCAGCATGACAGGCAGCTGTGCTGTGCCCTCTTGCCAAGGTCAGGATGAGAGGAGAAAACAAGACTGTAACGCTGAACGTCATTCAAACTGAGAGAAGCTGCAGCCCTCTCCTTTTGTGCTTGTAGTCCAATTAGTCAACACTGTCACCAAAGCATGAGGGTTCTTTGCCTTGCCCTGAAATAATTGAACAGAATTGGTCTGCTGATTGTATTAATCTCCAAATCATTTACCTTTTATAATTTTTTTTTTATCCCCACTGGCTCCAGATCCACTTGTTTCAATGTACCTCTCTTCAGGCCTCAGTGAATGGGCCACCCACTCACAAACCTACACTGCAACCGTTGGCAGTTTTCTCAACTGGAGTTTTTTTTTTCAAACCATTTTTGGAACATGGAACGTAGAAAAGTATAGTAAAGGAATAGGTCATTTGGCCCACAATGTCTGTGCAGACCATGATGCCAAACTAAACTAATCCTATTTGCCTGCATGTAGTCTGTATCTCTCCATTCCCTGCCTGGTCATGTGCCTGTCTAAATGCCTCTCAAACATTGCTGTTGTATCTGCTTCCACCACCTCCCGTGGCAGCACGTACCAGGCACCTACTATTCTCTGTGTGTTTGTCTATTTTTTTACACTTGCCTTGTATATCTCCTTTCAAACGCTCTCCCTCTCACCTCTAAAGTTATGCCCTCTTGTATTTGACATTTCTACCCTGGAAAGAACACTCTGTCTACTCTATCTATGCCTCTCATACTTATACATATTACTATCTGGTCTTGTGTCAGCCTCTGATGCTCGATGATCTAAGTCTGCGCCAACCTCTCCCTAATAGCTAATACTCTCTAATCCAGGCAACATCCCGGTAAATCTCTTCTGCCCCCTGTCCAGAGCCTCCACATCCCTTTGTTTTATGGTGACCAGAACTGCCCACAACACTCCAAATGTGGCCTAACCAAAGATTAGTACAGCTGCAACATGATTTGCCAACCTTTATACTCGATGCTTTGATGAAGGCAAGCATGTTGTGCACCACCTTTACCATCCTACCCACATGTGTTGCCACTTTCAAGGAGTTATGGAATGCACCCCATGATTCCTCTGTACATCAGTGCTCCTAAGGATCCTGCCATTTACTGTATACCTTCCCCATGCATTTGACCTCCCAAAATGCAAGATCTCACACTTGCCCAGATTAAACTCCTTCTACCATTTCTCCACCCATATTTCCAACTGGTCTGTATCCTGCTGTGTCCTTGACAACCTTCCTGTCTGCAACCTCTGCCAATTTTTGTCACCTGCAAGCGTCAGACAAGACATTAAACTCAGACCCTGTCCACACTCTCAGACAGATATACAAGATCCCATGACCACTATTTGGAAGACCAGGGATGTGATCCAAGTATCCTGACTGAAATATCCTCTGTAGACAACATAGGATGAAACAAATTATCTGGCTGTTATCTCATGCTATTATTGGGAGCTAGCTAAGAGCTAATTGACTGTCGCATTTCTAATATCACAAATGGACTACATTTCAAGGTTCTTCAATGGCGGTAGAAGGTTTACATGTCCCTAGTCATTGAAAGGCACTGTAGAAATGCAGGTCTTATTTTGTGTGCATACTGAACTTATCAGAAGTTAATTGATGAAAATAAATAAAGGTAGATTAAATAGTGCTCAGCTTTTTTCTTATCATTCCTTTGTACAGTATATTAAAGAAATTGACACCACTGACATCTGATTCACAGCATTGATGAGGGAGGTTACTCAGGCTATTTTAACTTAAGGACCTTCAAAACCTTACAGACTACCATATAGATTTTTATCTCCACTATCCTGCTGAGAAATCTATTCTACATAGATTACCCTATGAGCAAAAAAGCAATCCCGTTCTTCATTTTGAACCTGTGCTGCCTTACATTGTTGGCTTTCCAGATTAAGCTTATGTCCCCATTATTGCTTCAAGTAGCTCAGCAGTAACTTGGATATATACAGTTTTTGTGGAGTAAGACATCCTAAGACAGTTTTAAGAAGTGTAATCAATTATATGTAGCATTAGCCATAGAAGGATACAGCACGTGGCTACATATTTGGTCAAAGAGGCAGGTAGATTTTTTTTGAGCCAGAATGACAGATGTATGGGTAGGTTCAAACAATGCGAATACTGCTCAAGTTCAAAAATCAGATTTATTCACTTCATGCTTTAAAAAGACAAAGGGAGTTCCTCTAATCCAGTTTCAAGGCAAAGGTTTCTCCAATCTTTCTGCTTTATTCAGTTCTCCGATACTTCTGGGTATCAGTCTATGGCTCTTCTCTGCTCTGCTTTCAGGACAACACAACCCTTGTGTCACATTGGTCAGACTGTAGCTTTAGTATTGTGTCAAAGTATATTTTATCGTTGTTTGCCTATGGGTTAATGCTACATTTCAGCAATGTAACTGCTTTGATTACTGCTCCTTAGTGATTAGAATACCATGGCATCCATCCTTTTCTCTTTGAGCACTGGACAGTTCTTAAGCCCCAAATATTGGGCAGGAAGCAGTTACTTGTTATGAGCTGAAATAGTGCTGTCATATTAGTAAAGATAAGAAAAATCAGCAGACAATGCCCTCATCTGAAATAGACATGAATCCCTTTGCTTATGCAAAGGCCACTAGGTTCCCATCTTACCCCGCAGCAGAGGCTACTAGTAAAAAGGGATGCTTCTGGTCTGTTTAAGGCACATTACAATTCTGGCTTGCCAAAAGGCTACTGACATTTAAGAAAAACAAGCCTACATACAAAATGACAATTGCTGGCAAATTTCATGGTGATTTACTGGCAGCTACAAAGGGTTGCTAATCTAAATACAGTAACTGCTTTACCATGGTGATCTATTTCAATTAAATGATCTGCAGATAATTCATCCAGATTCCCTGACTTGCCCTCTGAGGCAGGATTTGGAATACTGTGTTCAGTTTCGGTCACCCTGCTATAGGAATGATGCCATCAAGCTGGAAAGAGCACAGAGAAGGCTTATAAGGTTGTTGCCAGGACTTGAGGGACTGAGTTATGGAGAGAGGTTGAGCAGGTTGGGACTTTTTTCATTGGAGCTTTGGAGAATGAGGGGTGATCTTAGAGGTTTATAAGGAGCATAGATGGGGTCAATGTGCACAGTCTTTTTCCCAGGGTTGGGATTCAAGAACCAGAAGGCATAGATTTAAGGTGACAAGGGAAAGATTTAATAGAGACCAGAGGGGTAACTTTTTTTTTCACCCAGAGGATGGTCAATATATGGAATGAGCTGCCAGAGGAAGTGGTTGAGGCACGTACATTAAAAACATTTAAAAGGTACTTGGACAGGTACATGGATAAGAAAGGGACATGGGCCAAATGCAGGCATGTGGGACTAGCTTAGATGGGAATCTTGGCTGGCATGAATCAGTTGGGCTGAAGGGCCTGTTGCCATATGCATGAGACTAACACAGGATGATGTCAGAGAATTGAAGTGACCAGCTCTTCCCCTCCAGTCACTACACAAGTTTGCATTGCCCTTTGCTGTCATAAGTGAAAGGAGATCTGTCCTTAAGCTGCAATGGAACTTTGGTTTCAACTTGTAATATATAGTAACTGCAATGCGTTGAGTCTACATTTAAAAATCTTTTCAGTCGTGGTGTTTGCAAAGGTTTTGGTTATGGAGTGATAAATGCTTAAGCCAAACGTTTGTGTCATTCCCTGCATCAGTTATTTATATTTAAGAGCAAATTGCCTATATCTCACTTGCTCTACTCCTTAAATATTTAAGGAATATTATTTAAGTCAGCTTCTAACAGCAAACAACAAAGCAAGTTTCTATAATATGCTTAATATGGAACTGGGGGTAAGTCAAAAGATCACATTCAAATCAAATCTGCTTCTCTGGCTCAATTCCTTCCTCTCAATGGATATGAACCACCATCCCTTGATGTTCCATTTCCATAATGGAGTTCCCCATTCCCATCAACTGTCCCCCTCCCCCACTACACTATGGGCCAAATCTCCCATGCCCATGATGGACACCAATTCCGACGCCCATGGTGCTTCACAACTCACCATAATGAACCCCAATAATAGGCCATGCCTGATGGCTATTGTTTCCAGCATCCAATGATGGAACCCTCTGCAATCTTTCCTGATCACTCTTGTTATCTTTCCCATGTTACTCCTACTTCCTGATCCAAATGCACTGCCACCCTCATCTCTTTTCTCATCTACCAAAGGACCTCTGCATCACCTGAACTTTGCCAATGCAGCATCTTTGACTGGATGAAAATGAAGACAGAGTTGCAAATCAGGAGACACTCAAACCCCACCATTCAGACTCCCCAAGTAAGTGTTTGGAACTGGATTTCAGCCCTTTATTCATTTCACTTGCAATCTCTTCCAAGTTCACTATCGCTTTCTAAGCAAGAATAGTTCTTGCTTTGATTCACAGTAAATTTCTTTATTTTGACTGCAGACCAATGCCAGCTGCGAGCTTCACAAATTTTGGTTATGTAAATCGTAAACATTCCAAATGCTGTCAGGACTACTTCCCTTCTTCTGCTATTAATTCCCAACAAGAACCAGGGGCTGACAATCCATCTACTCAGTGTACTTTTTTAATGCAGATGGAATAACTTTGTTAAATGCCTCTGTACTTGTGTTGATCAATTTTCAAGGTCAGCACATAAAATAAGTGAAGGTGCTTAAAGCAAACCACTTACAGCCGTGAAGAGGCCAAAAGACACAAATTGTAAAAACCTCAACAATCCCCACTATCACCAACCTCCCAAGATGCATCATATTCCAGATCTTCCCCCACAATCACAGACTCCCAGCCCTCTGAATTACACACTAACCTATCCCACCCCATCACCATGATCTCTAACCTCACTGGTGATGGGATTTACCTGACTCTCAAAGGGTTGGGGAGGGCAAAGGGAACCATGGACTAGCCTAATACAGGCTGTCCTCACTTCTGGACACCATTAATATGAACAAGTTCCCATAATATTATCAAATTCAAAGGTCCAACTTAACTACATATGTTCATTCCTACAATCAACAGATTTCCTCAGAACAGTTTCCTCTTTCTCCACTTTTAGTAATTGTTCTTTCTTATCAGTCTTGTGCTTTTGATGCCATTCATTACAATGCTGTAGAGGTATATTTACCATAAGAGTGATTTTTGTATTTTCTGATTTATGGACATCTGTAAAAATGGAACCTGTTTGTAACCTAGGTACAGCCTGTAGGAACATTTAGAAGTGCTATGCATCTGAGGGTAGTTAGATATCTAAGGTAGGGAGCACAGCAAGATATGGTGTTGGAAACAGGGTGCTACAAAAACACTTCTGGATGTTCATCCACATGAATTGCTACAAATTCATTTTTGTATTAACTTTGAGATGAAGCTATGAATTTTTATTTTCAGAAAGCTTGTCAGATATCTTGAGTACATAGTGCAGTTCTGGACAACATTGAAGATAAATTACCTTGTAAGAGGCTTCAATGCTGTGAAGGTCTTTGGGGTGTTTTGCTTTATTACAGTGCTATATAAATTTAAGATTTTGTTGTTGGTTATAGGAACTTAATGATTGTCCATTAGGTGATTTGTCACTTTAAGTGGTCAACTACAGACATAAGTAATACCTCTGAATTTCCAATGAAACACAAAGCATCACAGAACAAATTAAAAATGGTAAGACAATAAAACAATCAAAATCATCAAGAGTACTTATATTGTCAGATTTGAACACTAATAATTTTCCAAACCTATTTCATATAAACATTATTAAAGAATTATTTTAGATATACATTCAGTTAACAACACAAGATGATAGTAGTAAAATTTAAAAGCAGGTCAGTTATGGGATCTCAACACACTGTGCATTATAGGGTGAAGCAATTTAAAAATCAACAATTATAAAGAAATGAGGCCATACATTACACCCAAATAATGGAGCAACAATAAGTGATCAGCCCTGGGTTTGTTTCAGCATAGTAAAGTTCTGTTTTGAGTTTACGTCAAATTGCTGTGATTGCCATTAAGCCTTGCCATCTGGCAGGAAGGGGCAATTTTACTCTGGAGGAAAAAGTACAAAAATTATTTCATTCAATTCTTAACTATCAGGAATTCTCTTCAACTTACAAACAATTTCATTAACTGCACTGTGAAATCACTTAACAGAAACTTTGAGATCAAATTCAATTTAACATTAGGAATTCTGTTTACCTTATCAATTTTATAGTACCATTAATCCACAGCATTTCACCAGCCACAGCCCTAACTTCAATAGCAGCACTGTAATGAGACTAAAGCAGGACTGCTGGTGATAGACATAAGCTCTGATGGGTGGTGCCAAACATAGTTTACTAAGCGTAGGTGGGCAGAGAGCTCAGTGAGCAACTCCAACTCGTTGACTTGCATAGCTGCATATCAGCCATTAATGTCTTGTCAACTGGGAGCTTTAGAATTTGATTTGGAAGCTTCAATTCTTTGTCCTTTTAGTCAGTACTACTTCCAAATTTCCACCTCACCACAATGCTGTGTGAAATCTTTGTGTCATTAATTAATCACCAGTTGTATTCTCCACTCCCTCCTCACCTTCCACTCCAAAATGGGACAGTTTGTAAAGGACAGTGCCAAAGCAGGTTTGTTTATTAATGGCCATGTGCAAACATTCAACAGAAGTTTGAACACTAGCAACAAAGTAAAATTCTTATCATTTTTCTTCCCCTCTTTTCATACCTGTTATGAGTTTTCGTTATTTAAAGAAATTAGACTTTGTTTTACACAAATTTCCAAAAACCATGAACTGTGGGTTACTTCAGCATCTCATTTGTTGCTTGGGGGAGTAATGCTGCAACAAAAGCTCATCAGAAATAAATGCTTCATTTCTTCCAGTGCAAAGGCAAACAGTTCTAACATATGGAAATTTCTCACCTGCTCCAACGACATTGTAAACTTTAGGCTCTTGTACTCATTTCTGTAGTGACCAACAAATGTGCTCAAATTCCATTTAGACTTATTCAGCTTCTGAACTAATAATCATTTCAAACTGATAGAAGATAATTGAATTCCATAAGTAAAATATTAAGTAGCTAGAAGTACTGAACTGTAACAGGAACTCCAGCTATCAAATGTTATTTTCAGTGCAATAGAAGGAATCCAAAATTAGTGCTCAAGGTTAAAAATGAAAAGTACCATTTTTAACGTCTGTTTACAAATCTATTAGCTTCTTTTTTTAATGTTTCAATATCTTCATTGATATCTGAACTTGGTTCCCAATCAGAATCTTCATCCGTAGGATCCAGATCATCCTCTTCATCATCAATAAAACTGTCATCCAGATCATATTGGCTGGGCTCACCATCATCTTCGCTCTCATTATCCAATGCACTTTTACCTAAGCAAAGGAAAACATTTCCAAACCATTATTTATTGACAGACAACTACTTTTATATCAGAATATTTGCCACATCTCCGGCAAATCTAAGTGCTTTCGTATGTGCCTAACGTTCACGTAGATATGCACCATTCAGGAAGATTTAAAGCCTAGATTACAAACTGGTATGGGGGTGGGGAATGGATGGACAGATGACAATTACACCCTGGCAACTGAAACAAACTTAAATATTTAGCAACTTGTAAAATGTAATTTTCAGTTGATGACGACTCTTCCATAGGTTTTCCATAATTGCATCATGCCTACTTCTAAGGAGTTAGATTTGATTCCTGTATCAATAAACTTGCCTAGAAAATACCTGTCAATTTTAGACTTAAATTCCAATTGACTGTACATTCTCAGCTTTTTGGGAAAAGCAAGTCTTTTTTTGTGAATTCACTCCTAAATGATTTGGCCATAATTTTGAGATTCTTTCCCTCGTTCCAAATTTCTTCCACTCAAAAAAAGCTCTTGGCATCTGCTTTGAAGAATCTTTTTATTTTACAGGTCCCAATTAAATCAAATAAATTACCCTGAAACTTTTAAACTCAAGATAGAATTTGCTTACATAAGTATCTTAATAATTCAATCCTTTAGGACATAGCATAATTTTTATGAATCAAATAAATAATAATCCAAAAACAACACATCTTTCCTATGATTCTATATTTAAATCTGAATATAGTGGTCCAAATGGAGAGGTTGACTAAAGCCCAGTACGATTCATGTTACATTTCCTTTGGGCCAAGTTCCTGAAGATAAAAGGCAGCATTCTTTTAAACACTTATTACTTTTTCTATATCTGTGTATTAGCTTTTATTGATGAGAACAGAGATGTCTGAATATCTCTGCACCCCCACAGTTCTTAATCTCCACATTAAGTATTTTGATTTGTCATTCTGGGATCCAAAATAATAATCCAACACTGTCCACATTTGACCTCCACATTTTTACCCACTCACTTAATCTATTTATCTCTATGTAATTTGCTCTTGTCTGTGCAACTTATTCCATGGTTCTTCAGTGTCAACTACAAACAGGGATATGTAACACTTCATTCCTTAATCGATCATTAAAAAAGATGGGGGGGAAAAAATCCAACGTCCCATTGCAGATCCCTGTGGAACATCTCTTGCCACCCTCCATTAGAGTGCATTATTTCCTATTGTCCAATCATTGCTACTGTTTTTTTCATTTGCTGTGGTGCCTGACCAGTTGTATAGTTAATTTTGAAAATGCTTAGCTTCCTTGCTTTTTCATTACTTGTGCCATTTGCCAAGTCAGACTATCTTTATAATTAGTTTTGATATGCATTCCTTTGTAAAGATTAGAAACAATAAGGACCCAGGTATTCAATGTTTTTTGCCCAAAGGCATTACATGTCTTGGGAATACCTCGATTCTTTAACCCCATTGTTGTCCACTTCATGTTAAACTTTTTAAAAAAAAACAAACAGGAGTTATCCCTCTTGGAGGCTGATGCAATTTAAAGTGTGACTTAGCATCTTATACTTGCACTGGTAAACTGTCTTTAATTTGATAATTAAAAAAAACAATAATATATAGGACAGGATGCAGCTTTCCACAATTTGTAGTCTAGGAAAAAGGAAATAATTAAGAAAAAACTATAATTTGCTCTTGCATTTACTTAAATAACAGATGTAACACTTCCTTTGCAAATCTGGTAAATTATTAAGCAGGTACCTTGCCTGCTGTGAGGAAAGTAAAGTCCATAAGCATATCTGGACAACTTGTATGGCTTAGAGTAGTGCAACGATAACCAATAAGTTGTATTTGCATAATGTTTTTCACATGCTCAGGATGTTTCAAGTCCTTCAAAGCCAACGAGTGTAGTCACTGTTGTAGAAAGATACGGCAGACAAATTGTGCACAGCAAGATTCCACAAACTTGGAATAAGTTGTGTAGGTGGAAGCAGCTTGTCACAGAGGACATAAATAGGTTAAGTAAATGAGAGTGAGATGAGCAGCTAATCTCTTGATGGTGCTGAAAAATTAACACAAAAATCAACCTCAGAATACTTAAAAATAATTCCATACCTTTCTGAGCAACTTGTCTTCTTGGTCTTCTTAACTTACTTTCTAAAATTAAAATATTACCACACAAGTCTAAACAAATTTATTGAGAACAAAAATTGAAGACACCTGAATCTCAAAATAAAATACCATGAAACACAGCGCTACTGCATGCTATAAAATGGCTACTTAGCTCATGGGTGATGAAATTACATCATTAATTAATGCAGAAAGCCTTTCCACTTATTAATGGCCATAATGGATAATTCTCTCATTAACAAGCAATGTCAATACAGTGGGTTAAGACCAAAACTACTCATCTTTCACTGTCTATGTTTGAATCTTTCATTGATGATTACAATCTTCTCTTTGCTGGCTTTAAAAGTATCTATATGAAACAGGCTTAAGCAGTCTTAGCTCAATTCCTGTTGGCCTTGGGCACAAAGAACAAAACTGGCCCCAATTTAGCAGTTACTGGCAGTGTCCCTAAGGGAAGCTGTGAAGATGGAAAACATCAAGAAATGGAAAAATATTTGCACTGATGCAGCACAGACTGTTTGTCTGAAGATGGGTTAAATTACCTTGTTGGAGAATTACTCTACATCTGGCTGTAATAATCTTGGCCTAGAAGTGCATGATTCTTAGATTAAGTGCTCAGATGAAAAAAAATCAAACTCCTCCATTCTGGCATTCTTTTCTATGTTCACCATTATCCAATAAACCTTTATAACATCCCTGATCACAAAATATAATTAGCAATACCCCTTAGGGGCTCACTATCATTTTCCAGCTTTTGGTCTCATTAATTTTAATTTGCATGTTAAAAAATTTTCAAAAAATTGGATTAGTACTACTCCCTTAAAGCGAACACCAATAAATGATAAAACATGCTGATTTACATAAATTGTTACAATAATTGAACAAATGCAAAATATTATAACTAAAGAAATTTGAGATACTACACTTTATCCACAAGGATAGCAATTAATTTGTAAATTCATTAAACAGAATGTAAATTTTAACATAATTCATTTTTCCAGTTCCTGTCAAATCTATCTTTTAGTATTCTGTTAGAAAAAGCAATTTGGGATTTCATTTTATGAAAAATGGTTTTTGGATTTTCTATACAAAATTCTTTGCAATAGCAATCAATTCATCAAACATTTTATATTGTGAGGAGGGAAATTTTGGGTAAATGTCCACTAGGCATACTATTTTGTAACCTGCTATTAAGTATCGAAAATTTCCAGCACACAAGTTTGTAAAATATAAATCAAAATGAGAAAAAGAAAGTTCCAATATCTAACATAATTAATGGT
>JARFYF010000063.1:87859063-87871245 GCA_030265395.1 Rhina ancylostomus
TTCCAAGCATTTTGAGGCGGAGAGCTTTCCCTACTGCTTCCTTACAAATTTCACCTTGTCAGAGGACTGCATCTCCCCTTGGATTTGAAGCTGCTAATGCGTTCCCTCCTATGTGTGTGTTTTGATGTCTCTGCAGCAGTTCTGGAACTCCAGTAATCATGGACTTCCTTGTCATTGGACCAATACCTTGCTCTTTCGAAGCCTGTGTGGTAACCAGGATGCAAAGACTATCCCACATTGTAAGAAATCATGTGCAAGCATCTTCCACTGCTCAAGATAAAACTCAGGATCTAGAAATGTCAGAACCCTCATGGATCTTGTTTTAAATCATCAAATAAATTTACAATGTTTTTAAACTTCCCTCTCTAAAAATTGAGTTTTAAAATTTAAAAAAAAAAGTGCAGCCTCTGGAATGTCTGCTACAACTCAAGCTTCTATCACTTTACAAACTGAGTAAAATGCTGGATGATTTTGCAGAGCTTCAGATTTAGGTTGGTGATGGACTACAAGCTTGAGTTAGAAATGAGAAGACAGAGAACAGTGCATCTGGAAAGAAGTCTCAAAAATGGACTTGAAATCAGTATTTGCTTGCTGATACTGATACTAATGATGAGAAATTAAGACAGCAGATTATTAAAAATAATGAACAGCCCTAAAATTGATTCTTACCTTGCTGAGTGTAGGCTTTTCATTTTCACTTGCCTCAGTTTTTTTCCTTCTACCTTTTTTCTCCATTGGTTGATATGATGCTTCATTTTCTTTGACATTCTCAAATGATTCATTTCTTTTTCTTCCTGGTTGAGTTGCCTCCATTTTGGTTTGCTCTGCATCATTTCTTCCTCTTCCACGTCCCCTTCCTTTACCTGAAGCAAATAAAATGAACAAAGAAAAAATTGATAAATAACTTGCTATGTTTTAGTGCTTATCAATAGTGATCATTTTTTTGGACAAATTCTACCACCATTTTCTCAGTAGATGCACAAGCAGATTAAAAAATATTATTGAAATAATGAAAGGAATTGGCTTGTTCAGATGGAATTGTGATAATCAAAATGGCCTCTAGTGTGGTAGTAACGCTACTAAAATTATTAACAGAAAATGCTGCAAACACTCATTAGGTTAGTCAGAAACAGTTTACTTTTCAGGTCAAAAACCCTTCATAAGAAAGGCCTGAAATGTTAACGTAAATACTATTTCTGTTCTCACCTGCTGCATATTTCCAGCATTTTCTATTTTTATTTGCTTTCCAGGATTTGTAGCTTTTTTTAATTTTTAAGTTAGCAATGTTTGTTATGCTCAACTGATTGCAACTTTTGGATTTCCTGGCATATAGGGTTGAATA
Source organism: Rhina ancylostomus (assembly GCA_030265395.1). Taxonomy (NCBI): domain Eukaryota; kingdom Metazoa; phylum Chordata; class Chondrichthyes; order Rhinopristiformes; family Rhinidae; genus Rhina; species Rhina ancylostomus. Next base: position 87,860,406 of record JARFYF010000063.1, read on the forward strand.
CAGAAATCTAGAAGTTGCAGTCAATGATTTTCTGTAAAAATGTGGGCTATGCTTTTACATTTAATTCAACACTGTTTAACAAGAGAGCAAGAGAAATTAAAAGTAAATTCGCATTACAAGCAAATAACCCGCACAAAGATCCTGAAGAGGAACAAATAGTACCTGCATATTTATAATTGATGCAAAGGACTCTGAAATTGTTAATTTAATAGACTTTGGGAAAGTCTTAATTTAAAGCTTAATGAATCATTGAAGTGTTTAAATATGTCAAGTTAAAATTTTTAAATTTAAATATTCTGAATGACTGAAATATTAAAAAGATTTAAGTCTGCAGATATGCTCAGCCTACTGTCAGATTTCTTTTGATGTTGTGGACTGGAGTAGCTTTGACTGTCCTATGTTATACCACTCCTATGTCTGCCACATTCAAGAACATACAACAGAAGTCTCTCTCTAATTTGTCAAAGTTCACAGATAAGTATACTTTGTTTTTACTGAGGTCAATTGCAAGCACAGACTTTGACCACAAAATCTAAGTCATAGTTTCCAGCATTTGATAGAGCTGTAATCTGATGAGGACTTAAATATTATGATATTTCATATGACTACACAACAAAATTACCAATGGTGCAATTGCTTAAGTACTGCTAATCTTGGTGATTATTAATTCTTTGTATATATAACGGTAACATTTTGGAATATTCTTATGCTGCCAAATAATACAAAAATACAAATAGTATTTCTATACTTTTTGCATGCTGAGGCACATCTTTGAGCCCTTTTATAGGAAGTGTAAGGATTGCCAATTTCTCCCCACTGTGGATCTTCTATAACTGATATGTGCTTATCTTCCTGCAGCAAGGAATCAAAAATACTTCTCTATTGCTCTGAGAACTTGGAAATAAGTTTCTCAGTAGCATGACTGAACAAACATTGAACAATGCCAAGGAAAACCTACTCATGAAAGAATAAAATTTTTCCTTGATTTTTATATTCCACCAATTTGCATGCAGTAACTTTCATAGTATAAACAATTTTGTAAGATTAATTTCAAAATGTTAAAAATACCCACTTATGAAATAATAGAATGGTAGGTATTTATCTGCTAAGTCTACTATTGTTTATGCTATGGATGCAGTTTACATCTGGATTCTGAACAAAACTTTAAAAATGGTGGTTGTCATATTCATTCTGCTGTTGATAATTTAGTATATTGCTGATTAAATTATTAGCAAGTATTGCAGTTCTTTACCAGGAGACTAACTGATTTGTTTTACATAGAATATACATCAACCAAATAAACCACATCTCCCAACTATTCACTGCTGCTGTTTATATCCAATTCAGGTCTCCTGTCATTTTACCTACCTCATCATTTCACATTATAGTATATTTTCCCATTTCATTTTGAGTTCTCTAGTTTCTTTTGAAATTGAAAAGGAACCAACAGAGTGAGTTAAGTTACCTAACAGTTTTTGATAAAAGCATAAAAGACAAATAGTTTATTGACCAAAAATAATTTTAAAATGTTACACCTCAAAACTAATTCAATAAAGCAAGGTGCTATTGCAATTCCTGTGTTTACATAGTATTTGTGAACTCTTGACAATACTTTGTCAAAAATAAACTTTGAATTAATATAGAAATTGAAGTAGAAGAAATAGGCACAGCTTAATGATTTTCCTCAGCTAGATTAAATGATACAAAACAGTAAAATATTAAAACATTTTGATTAATATAAACGCAATGTTCAAGTGTAATCATATTACACATTATTTATAACTTTAATTTGCTGAAAAATTCTGACCTCAAAAATAAAAAGGATGAACTCTGTGTGAATCAATTATAAATTATAAATCGATAATATTCCAGGAAAAATAACCCTTATTCATCAACAGTTTGTTCTCCAGGGAAGGAAATCAAAGTCATGCAATGTGGAAACTGGCCCTTTGGCTAAACTGGTCCATGCTGACTAAAATTCTGATCTAAGCTGGTCCCATTTCCCCCATTTGGCCCATATCCATCTAACACTTTCCTATCCATATACCTTTAAAATTTTGTTAATGTAATGCCTTAACCACTTCCTTTGACAGCTCATCCCATATACTGACTACTCCCTGGGTGAAAAAGTTGCCCCTCAAGTTCCTATTAAATCTCTCCTCTACTTCTTGAATCCCTAACCCCGGGATTCAAGACTGGGAACATTGACCCTATCTATGCCCTCAATTTTATATTCAATCTAAGATCACCCCTCATTCTCCTGTGCTCCAATCTCAAGAAGTCTCAAGCTGCCCAATCTCTCTCCATAACTCATTCCTTGAGCAGCATCCCTGTAAACCCCCTCTGCACTCTTTCCACTTTAATGGTACTTTTCCAATTGCAGAGTGACAAAAACTGAACACAATATTCCAAATGTGGCCTCACCTATATCTTGTACAACTGCAATGTAACATCCCAATCGCCTTCACCACCCCACTTATCTTTAATCGCCACTTTCAGGGAACCACGTACTTGTACTCTTAGATCCCTCTATTCTGCAACACGCTCCAGGAACCTACTGAAGTCCAGGTGTTTCAAATAGTATAAATATAAGCAACTATTCTAATAAAATTTAGTGAACTTGTGTACAAACTCTTCCTCAACATTTAACCCATTAGTATAAATCAAACTGGAGTGCAATTTTTGGATGAAAGCATCATGTAGATCAATGCTATTTATGTGGCTCTGCAGTACTACACACAAGTGATTACAGAAGACATATATGCTCTATTATACCCCTTAATATTAATCCACATAAAGCCAAAATTTGTGCCAATGTTCAACTTAATTGAAACATCCTCAAAGTATATAATCCCAATAATTAACCCAAATTGCATTTTGGAATATTTTTCTGGACATTCACAAGTTATGAAGACAAGCTCACCAGAAGTAAATTTACTTTCACTGGCAAAACATATTAAAAATAAAAGCCAGATTTTTTTTAATTAAAGAATTGAAAGATTAAAACAAAGACAACATGGTGTATTTAGGATTAGTCTCAAACAGTATCTTAAAACTAGAAAACAAATATGAAACTAGCAGCCCCTTAAAAAAAAGTAGTGTTTAAATAAATTAAACACTAACCTCTTTCCTGGGTAGAGTATCATTATATTTTTTTTCAACAACATGGAGTGTTGAAAGAACATCTCATTAACCAAAAGGTTGAAGATTATAAATATTAAACAGCTAAGTAATCCTTCCATGGAGTTGGCTAAATATTACAGAACATTGAACAGTACAGCACAGTACAGGCGCTTCGGCCCAAGATGTTATGTCAACCTATATAAACCTTATCTACCTTCTCTCTATCCCCCTCTCTACTTCACCTCCCACAACCCTCTTTTTCTTTCTTCTATTTGCCTATCTAAGAATCTCTTAAATGACCTTATCTTAGCCCCTATCACCACCACCACCACCACCCACCCAGCAGTGAATTCCAGGCACCCACCAATCTCTGTATAAAACCTACCTGACATTCCCCCCTGAACTTTCCTCCACACACCTTAAACAGGTAACCTCCAGTATTGGCCATTATTGTATTTAATAGATACTTGTAGATTATAATGATCAGACAGCTTTTGGTAAATGTGGAAACCTGGAAATATTACTGGCCCACTAAAATTATGAGCACCATATTATTAACCAGATTTTGTTCTATCTTTGATCAGAATCTAGGAATTACAAAAATATGGCACAAATTTCACCAACTGGAGAACTTAGCTCTGGTGTTCACTCTAACCAGGAAGTTAACTGAATTGGACAAAATGTATAACAGGGTAAATTGTTTACATAGTCCACTGAGGGTATGCAGCTCAATAGATCTGTTGTCTTACATCAGTTGCTAAAGCATGAAGTAATTACTTTATCAGTATTCAGATAATACAGCTCATTCAAAAACAAAATCCAGTGAACGAATTCTTTAAAACAATTAAAATAAGTTTATACAAATGAGACCCAAGATTACTTAAATGAGCATAAATGGTAACAAGAGAACTCAATGTCAAAAGCCTATCAAGTAATCCAAAAAATGGTAATTGAATTTAACATGAACTTTGGTTCTAGGCTTGCTTTGAAGTTTCTTTCTGTCTTGGATGTAATCAAGACAAGCGGCATAACTGATCTTGATTATTCAACGAGTGCAAAACAAATCACTTATTCTGGCAAATCCTACTACCAGTCACAGTAAATTATAAACTGGATTTTTCTTACTACCTTGGTGACATTTTATACAAATCACAATACCCACTGGAAGCGTAGGGATTTACAGGAATATAGTATGGTTCTGAACAGATTGCTTAATAATAATGCTACCTGATCTCCATTAGCTTCCTTCCCTGTAGCCCATTAAGAATTTCAAAATTCCCATTTAGATATTCCTCCACAAGCTTGCTCCACCCAATTTTACAACATCTTCCAACCAGCTCATGCCCTTCATCTCAAGAACAGAGGCAGAGCTCTTAACTCCCCTTGCACAAGAGAAACTCCCTATTCTCTAAACCAGTGCCTTGTGCATTCCCCTTCTTCTTAAAGCTTTGATCTACTCTGCTAATCTTCAGTATCTGTTTTGCTTCAGTTTTCATCCAAGCCCCAACCCTATTCCCATTTGTTTTTGAAGCATACATGGACACTGAAGTTTAAGCATAAGCTTTTGATATTGGCCAGCCACATTAGATGATGTTTTGTTTGGCCAAATAGTACACAAGATTCCTTAGATGATTAGGTAAAGCAACTAAGACCCTTTAGTCATGGTTTTGGCAGGTGAAGCAGTATGGGGCAACATTCAATTCTCACACTTACTACATGTATGTGATTTGATTTCAGAGTGTGAAATTTTACTCATGAAGCCCTGGAGGTTGGAAAAAAATCAGAGAGATATCTTCTTTCTCTAATGATGGTTGTTACAGTTGCTTTCCATGTAGGATTTTCAATATGAAATATTTCTGCCATATGCAGCACTATTGATTATTACTAGCTTAGTGTTGCAGTATGATTGTCAGTTTTTTTTCTCTGAAGGTAAGCAAGGAAAACTAATATTTAACTCAAGTAACTGAACACCAAAGGACCAATATATTACAAATTTAAATACTGCAAACAATCCAGATCAAAGCAGCCCACTTTGACTGGCACCTCATTTCTGACCCTAAACATTAACTACATTCATTACTGATGCAATGTCTGCAAGGTGTACCGTTCATAAAGTTCTCTGCCATTATACACCTAAGCTCCTTAAACATCAAAATCAACTCTCAATCAAGGACAGTGGCAACAGGTGCATAAAACACCACCACCTGTAGGTATCTCCAAGTCTGAAAATGCATTGCCTAAAATTAGAAAGAAACTTCATATCTAATAGCACTGTGGGAGTACCTTTACTAAAAAGGGATTGATTTACATTGTTGCCTTCCACTGCAAGGATGTATTTGTCTGAGCTTGGTAGAAGCAAACTTCTTTGGTCATTAGAAAATCGAAACAACTACAGATGCTGTAAATCTGAAACAAAAACAGAAAAAGCTGGAAACATTCAGCAGGTCAAGCAGCATCTGTGGAAGGAGAAATAATTAATGATTCAGGTCTGGGATCCTTCGTCAGAACTGGGATAGAGAGAAATAAAGTTGGTTTTCAGAGGGACGGAAGGTGGGAAAGCGATGTGTAGAACAGAGAATCTCTCTCATAGGGGTAGTCCAGATGGTTTAATAGGGGCAGTTACCAGCATGTTAAGCTTCTTTGTCTGTGTAATGTGTTGTAAATGGTGAAGCTATGGAATGTGCCCAGCAGGCCAGACTATACAAAAATAAGAAAAACAGAGCCAATGTGAAGACAAGCAGAAGTGGCCAGTTCCGATACAGACAGAAAGGAGTGAGTTGGAGAATTTGATAGTCCAGAAGGCTGCAGTGTGCTCAGATGGAAGGTGAGGTGTTGTTCTTCAAGCTTGCTTTTGGTCTTTTTGTAACAGTGCAGGAAGCCACAGACCGAAAGGTCAGAGTTGCAGTGGGATGGTGGATTAAAGTAGCAGGCACCCAGAGGCTCAGGATCACCCCTGTGGACTGAGGGCAAGTGCTTCACAAAGAGATAACCCAGTCTGTGTTTGGTTTCTCCAGCTGAGAGGGATCACCCCTGTGGACTGAGGGCAGGTGCTTCACAAAGAGATAACCCAATCTGTGTTTGATTTCTCTATCAGAGAGGAGGCCACATTGTGAAAACTAAATGCAGTAGACTAGTCCAGAAAAAATGCAAGGGCATTGCTGCTTTCCCTGGAAAGATTGTTTGGGTCATTGGATGATGGGAAGAGGTGAAAGAACAGCTGTTACATCTCCTACAGTTGCATGGGAAAGTTGTATAAGGGGCTGGGTCCAACCACATAGAAGCCATGGCCAAGGAAGCATACCAGCATCTCTACTTCCTCAGGTGGCTAAAGAAATGTCCCTGTTGATCCTCACCAATTTTTATCAATGCACCACAGAAAGCATCCTTTCCAGATGTAACACAGCTTGGTATGGTAACTGCTCTGCCCGAGACCACAAGTAATTACAGACAATTGTGGACACAGCTCAGCACATCGTGAAAATCAGCCTCCCTTCCATGGACTCTGTCCACACTTCTCACTGCCTTGGTAAAGCAGCCAATGTAATCAAAGACCCCTCCCACCCTGGACATTCTCTCTTCTCCCCTCTCCCATTGGGCACAAGATACAAAAGCCTGAAAGCAAGTGCCCTCCAGGCTCAAGGACAGCTTCTATCTCACTATAAGACTACCGACCAGACATCTTGTACATTAAGATGGACTCGTGATCTCACAATCTACCTTGTCATGACCTTGCATCTTGTTGTCTGTCTGCCTGCACTGCACTTTCTCTGCAACACTATATTCTGCATTCTGTTATTGCTTTTTCCCCCTGTACTACCTCAATGTGCTGATGTGATGAAATGATCTGTATGGATGGCATGCATATCAGAGTTTTTCCACTGTACCTCAGTAAATGTGGGAATAATAAACCAATTTATGAATTTTAGATGGGGACAGAAGATCAAAGCAGGCAGCTGTGAGGGGGTAATCCCTGCAAAATGCTGAAGGGATGGGGGGCATGTGGAATCATTGGCACTGACAGAAAACACAAAGAATGATCTGTTGAATGCAGAGGCTTGTGGGGTGGAAAGTAAAGACCAGCAAAACACTTTCTTTGCTTGGTCCAGAAGGGTGGGAAATACACAAGATGTGGTTAGGGGTTCTGTCCGCTAAAGGAGAGGAGAACCCATGGTTCACGTAGAAGACAGACATTTCAGAGCCATCCATGCTGAATGTCTCATCATCAGAGCAAATGCAATGGAGATAGAGGAACTGAGATAATGAAATGGAGTCATTACAGGAAGCAGGGAGTGAGGAAGTATAGTCAAGGTAGCTGTGGGAGGCTAATAATGCATGCTTGTGGCTAGTCTACCCTTGTGATGTAGATGTAGAGGTACAGGAAGGAAAGAGACAGATGAGCCATCTGAAGGTAAGCACTGGGTGGAAATTGGCAGCAAACATTCTACACGAGTGCAGGAAGCAGCACAAATGCAACTATTATTGTACCAGGAAGGGCTGGAATGGGCCTAAGTGGGACTAAAGCAAAGAATGTTTCCCGAATCCCATAAAAAGACAGGTGTAACTGGGGCCCCATGCAGATGCCCAAAGCTATATCTTTTGATCTGGAGAAAGAGTGGAGTTGAAGGAGAAGTTGTTTAATGTCAGCACAATTTCAGTCCAGCAAATGTGTTGGTGGAGGGGGCTGGCTGGGTCTCTTTTCAAGGAAGGAGCAGAGGGCCTTCAGCCTGTCCTGATGTGGGATGAAGTTGGAGAGGTACTGAACACCCATAGTGAAGACAAACTGTTTGGGATTAGGGACTTGTAAATGACTGAAATCGCAGACAGCATTCAAAGAGTCACTGAGGTAAGGTGGGGAAGGACTGGATGAAGGGAGAAAGGATGGAGTCAATGTGGAAAGAAATAAGTTTGGTAGAACAAGAGCAAGCTGAAATAATGGATCTGCCTGGAGAGTCCTGCTTCTGGATCTTGGCAGAAGAGAAAAGTTACACAGGGCTGTAGCAATACAAGGTTAGAAACTGGAGTATTCATTTTCAAGTTTTCTCTTTATGATTATTAATGATTGCTGCTGTGGGATTGTTCTGCAGATACCTGCAGCCCCCTAGTGGTACTTTGCTGTTTTTGGGTATGCGTTTCAAAAGCTGCTCTGCTGGTGATCGAGGGAAGTAGAATTCAGACCTACCACAAACAGGAGAATTTCTGTGTTATTATAATTTTATATACAAATTGATCTTTTCCTGCTAATTCAAAAAAGGCATCTTATTATCAGGGAACTGCTGGACTGTTGTTAAAAACCATCTGGTGCACCAATGTCCTTTAAGAAAGGCAATTTACTATCCTTATCCTGTCTGGCCTATATATGACACCAGATTCAAATTCAAGGCCAGGTAGAGATGGATAACAAATGCCAGAGTTACAAAGAACATCCAGATCTCACAAATGATCAAGTTAAAAAGCTACTGTCAGGAACAATATTCTACTTCTTTGTTACTTAAACCTTGCACCTCTCCTTTGTCCCTTCAACCAGGGCCTTGACAATGTCATTCAGGAACATAGTCAGAAACATTTTCCACTCACTATGTGCAGAAGAGTGAACCCGTTTTTCCCCTCAAGTTCATCAACATATCTGAAGAGACCATTGTCTCCCATCATAACTGTGCTACTTAGAGAAACATATTCTCTATTTCCTTTGCACTAATTCATCATGCTGTAACAACTCAAACCTAACATCAATGTAGTTTCTGCAGGCTCTTTTGTGTAGGGAAGTGACAGAGGTAGAGTTATCAACAGAACATTTTCATTGACAATAACTCTGAACTAAACAGCACTGACTGGTAAAACAATACATCAACGTCATGCCACAGGGCACTCAGTTTTTAAAGGTGTGTGTATGTATATATATAATTTTTTTTCTACAACTTCATTTGTTTAAAAAAAATCTGTTCCAGACAAGATATTGAACAATTTTACCTGCAACAGTTAAAATCAGCTCACGAATACAACCATTGCAATTGGTGGATGATTTCATTTCTTCTGTTAAAAAGCCATAATCTTCAAAGTGCTTCACAATATAACATGGGTGAAACAAAAGCTCTTTTCCATCACTTTCTAGAACCAATCCATGGCAATGATCTGTTCCAACACCCTACAGCCATCCCTGAACACATATGAATTTATATACTCAATCAAATATACCAGGCTCTATTTCTGTCATTGTAATAGTTTTATGATTAATAATCCTTTAGTTCTACCAGTAGAAAAGCAAATTCTGCTACACTAGCAAAAGACCATATGAAAGGGTGTTCATAAATGTCTAGCCACCTATCGTTCTAATTGATCTGTAACTGCAGGCAAGAATTCATTTAAGAATGAATGACAAAACTAAATTAACATTGAAACAACAAATTATGTGCAAGTCAATTTATTGTGGTATGCTACAGAAAAATGCTTCTTTTTAAGATTCAGTTACATGTAATTGGATGTTACTTCAGATATAAAAAAACACTACCAGACTGGAAACCACAATTAAAAGGTTTAATCTATTTCCAATCTACCTACTCAAACCACTAACTTTCTCAAAAGGTGCAGATAACATTGGCTGTGTGCAATGCAATGCATCATCAGTTATCCTGGCCTTGCAGTCATCCTCTCCCACACTAATCTTTTGTGGCTGGGCAGCTTCCACTGACAAGGCCTGGCCATCACAGCTATTCCTTGAAATTGAATGGCTATAAGCCATAACTAGGCGACCAAACTTCATAGACTTGTATACTAATATTCTAACATTATGCATTCTCATTCTATTGTCCTCTTGAACGATTTGCATTACAGTATTTAGATATTTAGATTTCTAAAATTTCTAATTTTATAAAGTTATTGATAAAAGCAATTAACTTTACTGTTTTAACTAAATTACCTCAGTTACTTTAATGTTAATCAAAACAAATGGTGCTAGGTTGGCCCCAGAAGCGTGGAGACACTTGCAGGCTGCTCCCAGAACACTCTACACAAAAGATATATTTCATTGTGTTTCCATGTACATGTGATTAACAAAGATATCTTGTCTCTCTTCTACACAAACTTTCACACATTTTCCAATTCTTCTCTAGTAAATCTTCCTGACGAACGCCACGAACCCGGTGCCAGTGAGCCAATTCATTTTTAAAAAATCAGGATAAACCACTACACAGGAAAGGGTAAAATCCGGGTGAGGATTTGCAGGCTGGTGGCTAGTGAGCTCAGGCTACTCATTGCCCACTAGAAGATCCAACCAATGATGAGCACAAACATTAAATTGCCTCGTACAATTTTAAGAAGTATTTTCATATTTATATTAATGTGAATTCTGTCCATCCTACATTTTACAACAAACAGATTAATTTACAACTTAAGAGTTTAATTATTAGGTTATCCAGAATTTGTTCTCATGTAAAAAAAATCACTATTCATATTGAAATATTAATTTACTGATTCTATAATGAACCACTGTAGAATCTAAAGATTTTTCCAAGTCAAACATTCTTTTTCCTTTTAACAAAAGGAATTCAAAAGACGTCAGTGATACTTCCTCTTGGGGACCAGAGTATTATGAGAAAAGGTTCTTTGAGGTCTCAAAGGCCAAGGACTCTGGGCACAGTCTTTGTGAATAAATCATTATTAAAATTCCAAAGACAAACGCGGAAACAGAATGAATGGGAACGGATGTGCACTCACACACACA